>CAMPET010000008.1:557363-597418 GCA_946803715.1 Beroe ovata | reverse complement strand
CCACCTATCTCTACACTCTCACCCTCCCACTCTCTCTCCCTCTCTGTGAAACACACACACATTCACACACACACACACACACACACACACACACACATACACACTTTCTGTCAAGGTTGTCATTTCATGGGTTTGTGTGTGAGAGAATTGGAAAGCTGCAGTTGTTACAGTTTGTCTCGCGTAGTAGTGCGTTGTCTTGCTCCCACAAGTCACTCTAACTATATTGGCTGACACAGTGCAATATTTGAATTTTGGGACTAGACTCAAGTTGGATTTCCTTAGCTCAGTCCCTCGACTATCCACAAACCACATCTCCTGCACACAAACGAGGCTGTTATTCATCACCTCTCCAACTGACAACCTAGATGTTCACAGATTGCATCAATTACCGTCCCAAGAAATGGGGAAAGCAGTTCGGGTACGTCGGCGCGCCATATTATGATGTCAGTGTTGGAAGCAGTGGTGTTCCTAGACATTGACCATATTCTGGAGAATTGCTCGTGTGAAGTTCATTGACACAAGCTACCTTCATGAAACATGCAAATTTGCACGTTGCCTGTACATGGTTATCATAGAATCACCTGTGTGACTTCTTCCACCCGGAGCAGAATATGGATCAGTGGATTCTTCTTTGGAATTTCTCAGTTCCGTACTACCAAAAATGCAGAATTGAATGGTTTCACTTTCCATACTACCCCTTCTCGAGTGTGAGAATGTAATTTGCTCCTTCATAATGATGATGATTAATGATCGGCGAAACCCATTACTTAATTATCGCATAGATTAACACTGACTGTGCAGCACATCAAAGGATATTATAAGTGTTTCCGGCGCGGTAACTTTCAGAATTCAGTCTGATAACTGCTCCACCTCGTATACTCCACCTCGTATCTTTACCGTGTTAAACTGTGTACAATGGATAATGTATACTGTACATTGTGTACTCAGTAATATACACTCGATAATGTATTCCATCTACTGTGTACTGTGTACACTATAGATAATCTATACTGTACCAGTGTACCGTGTACAGTGTACACTGTGTACTTTACACTTCACAATGTATCTTGTAAATCGTGTACTGTGTAATGTAAACTGGATAATGTGACCTTTATTCTGCGTGTATAACACAGTGTGTACTGCGTGTATGTAGGTATTACACACCGTGTAATCACACTAAATATTCTCCTGTGTCTGCGATCACACACACACACACACACAGACACACACACACACGCACAAACACACTTACACACAGAAGACCATGCCAAATGTTATAATATTCATCACTGATGAATCATCAGTGATTAACCAATTATAAGGCGTGACACAAGATATTATCAAACTCTATGGAATAATTACAACTATCAGGATGGGATGTATTNACACACACACACACACTCACACACACTTTGCCACCTGCTGAATGATATCAGGTGTTTACTTTGCCACAATGATGATGTTTATGATGAGGTAATGAGATGGAGTGTGGACGGGAAAATATCATGGTTATGGACCATGACGTATTTGTTCACGGTGATGCATGTTTGTGAGCCCCCTATGCGCACACCTCATTTGAGTTTTCTGTGTTGAAAATTGTAATGCTTGGAGATAGAACCATGATATGATTGACTGAGATAAGATTCTACCGATCACTCCCTATACCTACTATTTTCGTTATTCGATAGGTATCGCTTTGTGTGTAATCGGTGCAATGAATTAGATCGGTGTACATCGTGAAACAGCAATGAATATTCACTGACCCTCGCTCATTCAATGATGAGAACTTGTTTCCTCCAAAGGTTTCATCAAATGACAGAATTAGATTTTATAGTTTAGTCAATTAGTTATCCAATTATAGTTGTAGTATTGGTCAATCTTTTTACAAATGAGAACACCTCGATTACACCCATTCATTCAGCTATCTACTTCACTCAAATTGTTACATCTCGCCCTGATTTTAACTAAATTGGTTACTTTAAAACACTCTACATTTCAGCTACATCTCGCCTCGTATTATCGCGATGAGTTTCCCCGCTCAAGGGGTGGAGTCAGCGTACAGGAACAAGTTGCATGATGTCGCTGAGTTACTTGAGTCCAAGCACAAGGACAAGTACTTGATAATAAACGTCAGTGATAGGAGTTACGATACCAGTCTCTTCAAAAACCAGGTTTTTTGCGTGATGAACATTCCGTAACATACAAGAGTGCTCAATTCTGTGCTAACATCACGTCTCAAAACGACGTTTTTACTGTTTACTCTAGATGATAATTGACTTCATTGATGTCCGCCCATTGTCGCAGGTGTTGGAATTCGGCTGGCCAGATCACCACGCCCCTCCAATGTCCCTGCTCTGTCAGATTGTCAAAACCATCGACTCTTGGCTTAGTCAGGTAATTGTCATACAGCTGATTGATTAGGTTTGAGTCAACTGTTATAAGTCTTGACGAGTTGACACTGTTGACACTATACAGCTGAGTTATTTTGGGCTCCATACATCAACATTCAACACTCCGCACGGTCACCTTTTCTACTGAACGCGACGGGAGCTGCACTTCTTACAAATGTTACACATTTTTAAGTAGACAGTGTCTACTGCCTATGTCATGGGACTTGGCTGTACCTACGACATCTACTGATTAGTTATCCCAATGTCATCACCGATTCCCCCTGGCCCCTGGTTACACAATATGGTGACATATCAATGATGACGTCATTACACTGCGATGACGCTTCATGTTCGATTTGTCCACCAGACAGACTCCAACTTGTCCTCTTTTTCTCCCGACTCTCTGTTACCAGCCTAATGCCTGTCATCAGTTAGTTTCACTCTATAACGTGAACTCTGACGTTTGTAGCTGTTAATTATAGTGTACGGTGACGAAATAAACATAAAAATTACGATGCTAATTTATGTGAGCGCAACCTACAAATTTATACCCACACCCAGAGCCTCATTATGCCTGTCACATGACACAATGACACATGATGTCACATGATGACATTTGATGACACATGATCACACTTAATGACACTAATCCCCCCTCAGGACCCTAATCACGTGATAGCATGCCACTGCAAAGGTGGCAAAGGTCGGACCGGTGTTGTGATAGCTGCGTACATACAGTTCAGTAACCGCTATCTAACTCCGGAGGAGGCACTGGGGAAGTTCGCCGACAAGCGATTCTACGACGAGTCACTGGGCGGCGTAACTCAGCCGTCGCAACGCCGTATGGTGCACTATTTCAATGCTCTGCTCAAGAACGAAATCCAGTTGGAGAGTCGACAAGTTATTTTGAACACCGTCATTTTGTTCGGGTGTCCTCAGATCGATGGTAAAAATGGTGCTAAGATCTGTTTCTGTATATACGAGGGGTTTAAGTTGGTCCACACGACCAAGGTATATGGTGTAACGCCTGATGCTGAGCATGTTTGTATCAGCCTGGAGAATGTAAAAGTGCAGTCTGATGTGATGATCAAAGCATTCCACATCGGTAAAACTGGTAAAACATGCATCCTCCGCACGCAATTCCACACTGCCTTCATCAAGGCAGACTACAACATGGTCTTTAGGAAGAAAGACATTGACATTGCGTGCAGAGACGATCGCTTCCCTAAAGATGGTGTACTTCAAGTGATATTTACACCACAGGCGAGTGTTGTGACTGATAACATTGACAGTATCGCCCATCAGTCTCTCGTGACAGACCAGCAGGAAGCAAAAGTAATCGAGGAGATGACCAAAGAGATATCTCTGATGAGTTTCGATTCCGATTACGCTGATTTCTCCTCCTTTTTCTCCGATAATCCACTGAGTGAGATGAAGCACAATGAGATGGTTGATGGGATTCTCACCCTGCACAGCGAGTACAAGCTCATCTCTCCTCTTCTCCCTTTTTCAGAGGACAGCCCACCCTCAAACTCTGATGATCAGGAAGAGGTTTACACTCTTGATCAGGAAACAATTCCACCTGAGCACACATTCGATAAAGACAGTGGTAAAGGGGATAGTCCTCCTTGTGGGGCACCTCCCCCTCTTCCCCCTAAAGGCAAGACCAAGGAAAGAGAAGAAAGTCCCTCGTCTTCCGGCGCCACAATGTCTGACAGTGGCCCTGTTTTACCGCCCAGAAAGGGCAAGCCACCCCCAACAAGCAATCCCAACATACTGACCAGTTACCTTGTGGAAAGTAAGGAAGATGCAGACTATCTATCATTTGAGATAGCAACCCCTGTCAAGAATCTAGTCCAGCAGTTTGAGAGTGACGAGCAACAGCAGAGTCCCACGTTCACTAATTGGGTCAAGTTCGACGAGGAGAAACTCACGAGGGAGTGTCCCGACGACAGAGATCCGTTACTCGACTTATCATCGTCACCTCCGGATATGCCGACAAAGAGAAAGTTTGCCACGATATCCGGTGCGACGAAAAGTAAAGTCGTGGCTTCGAAATCGGAACCTGGCGAAGAGACGGTGGTGAGACGTCGGTCAGGCACCATGGAGCGTGACCACGAGATTGTGAGGAGGAAAACGAAGTCAATGGAGGTCAAGTCTGGAAATAATGTCGAGATGGACCGAGGTAAGAGGAAAGGAGAGCGGAAATCCTGCTACATCCCCTATCTCCAGAGAAAAGAGTCGGTCAAGAAAGAGGATAGCGGCAAGAAGCGGTATGTGCCGTATAAGATGCGAACTGACAGTTTTGGGACGAATTCCCGGTCTGGATCCGAGAGTTCTAACAGCGTTTTCTCCCCTCCTCCACTGCCCCCACGTGGGGACAAAGCAGCTCCCGGCCCCAGCAACAAGAGACTGTCTACCCCTTCCTCCTCCTCCTCACGACCAGAGCCCATGACGGGGGAGTCGGGGGAGGCCCTGACGGTCCCTCCCAGACGACTCGGGTCCCTCTCCAAGAGCATGGACAACTTGCCGTGCAGTAACCAGGTGTCCATGAATATGGAGGGACCGGATACCTCCAGTCCTGGCTCGGTGGAGTACAGTCTGAAGAACTGGGAGAGAGCACAGAAGAGAAAAGTAATACAACAAACCAAGAAGATATGGTTCCAACCCGATATCAGTCGACAGGAGTCACAGGCCACACTGGTCACTCAGTGTCCAGGTGCTTTTATAATACGGAAGAGTCAGACACTCAACGACTCATTCGGTCTCACAATACGGCTGGAAGACGGGAAGAAACACGAGGATTTCAACCTGCACCCCGGCTCTCACAAGGTCAGCAACTTCCTCATACAACGCAATGACAGCGGAAAGTTCTTCATCAATGGGTTTGGGGGAGTGGACTTCACGAACTTGGAGGACCTTGTCGAGTACTTTACCAATCACACGGGTGGATTACCACACCCCCTGTGCGTTCCCACTCAGCCCTATGCGGACAGGATAGACAAGGTGATACCCATGCTCCTGAGAAACGTCTCGTTTCCGGTTTACATTCTGGAGAAGCGGTGTATCCGGTACCTGCCACTCGATAGTTTTGCCGAGGACAACGTCAAGACACTCCTCACGGAGACGCTCTCGCAGCTGGATCCAGAGGATGTCCGACTCATATCAATGTCCGTTACAAAACACGGCATTTCTCTCACTGACCCGGACTGTTACCTATTCGATACTTATAGCATCCCTTACAAACAGATAAAGAACTGTGAAATCGGGTCGCGTGATCAAACTATTTCACTTCCTAACGCGAGCACAGCCAAAACCGCGCCAACTTTCGGACTCATTCATAGGGATAAAGAGGGTGAAATCATCTATATCGCACTGGCTGAGTATGAAGACAAGGGACTATCGATCACAAAGACTATCAACAAATTTAGATCTTATCTCGTTTGATAAAGCTGATTACTAATGCAATTCAAATTATAATTTTACACGTGAGATTGATTGCTTTTTAATGGATCGCATTTTCCACACGTGTTTTTTCATTTTATTTGTACTATAGTTACTAAAGGGTGTAATATTACTAAACCTATTCATGATATATTCTGATTTGAGTTATTCTTTAGACACAAGGGTTTCACCTTTTGCTTATTCATCAACCTATTACCATGCATTTATTATATTAATTATGATATGTTAGACTCATTAAGGCATTTGATTTAAATGGTCCTGAAGGATCCGATATCATTTTCTCTCAACCCCTGTACTCGTTCTACTCTTAGCAATGAACACTAATCAGTTTCTAAAGCTTTCTTTTAATTCCCTTTCATCCTGGGGGACCGTTTTTATGTTTTTACTAAACAATGCACTTCTGTTATAATATGCTAAAGTTAAGTACTTTTGATAAAATTGATTTACAAAATGGGAATAAAATATGTTTTCTAAGAATGAATGTGAGCATCTTATGAAGACCATTTTGATTTGTACATTACCATGAACATGCGTCTTACACTTGTATAATCACAATCGAACGTAAGATGGATCTGTTTCCAACAGCAATTAAAATGTAAAACGGTTCAATGTATAATTCCGTTCTGGCATGTTTTCATTGACACATTGTCTATGGTGGAGAAGTTTCAGTGTAGCGATCTTGTATATACATACTTGTACACATATCAAGTATCACCTCCTTGATAAATCTCTCATGCATCATCAACACATCATGTACCTACAGTGAAATGTAACCGGAATGTGAAATTCAATGTGTACATCATTGTATATCAAACAAGCACTGAGCAAGCCCATTTGTACCTACAATAATACTGGTGTAGTATATGTGTATTCAGTTGATTGGAATTATACTACTAAAACCGCCATTTCAAGGAGAACTCACATGCACACACGTGTATAAGCTCATGAATAAACAGTGAGTGGCTTGATCGCGTCATTGCCTGCTTCATCTCTGGGCAATAAACATTCTTTAATTACATTATTACTGCAAGACATTCGGGAAGTAACAGACAGTTTGGTTCAAGATGGAGGCCTCGGTCCTTACAGTACTTCACTTTAATAAGGAATGTAACAGTTTTGCCGACTTTCGAGATGAACTTGGGCGGGTCGTTAATTAATGCAAAATGTAATTTTCATCACATCACCGCGTGTAAATGAAATTTTTAGCCCCTATAGTATACTATATAATGTATCAAATTGCAGAATGATTCACTTACCACGAGTGTTGAAATCAAATGGAATAGATTTTAAAGATCGGCTTGAAGGCGTAGACTATTTCTGCAACTCGAAGTCGAGCAGGGATTTAACCTTCGGTTCGTCAGATATCAAATGTCCAAGCCTACCTATATGAAGTCACAATTTAAGGGTCATTCTTTATACGTTTAGGTAGACCGCGAAGCACTTTTCGTGTGAGGATGTTCTCAAATAAAAAAACGCGCCGCGCGCGATGTTTCATAGCGCGTACGCGCGTTCAGAGCTTTCTCGTCCTGCAAATTAATTTCGGATAAATTGTGACGAATCGAGACAGCTGTATTATGAACTTTAATTGAATCAAAATCAAGTTACATTATTATAGCCGAAAAGATTCCTCAAAATACAATTTACTGTCAAACTAACTACATCTTGTATCACTTTCGATATCCCCATTAAGCTGGGGTAAATAATCGACCTGATTCCCTAACTAACGTTAAAACATAGAAATTGAGAGAACAATAAAAATAAACTGCTTCCTGGCATTTTATCTATCTTAGCTCCAAATTTCGAAACAACTTCGATATTTTCAGGAATAATCTGAAATGATGGATAAAAAGAAATCGCATATTCTGAATTTGTATCAATTTTGCAGCAAATCGATTGGAAGTGCTTACTATTTTTCATGCTCCAATCATGAATTAGGAAATGGTCAGTATGAAAATTCAAGATCAAACCTAACAATGCTCATCTGTATATGATGTGTCTGTATAAAAGCTCGCAAACGCACAAACGGACAGTAAAGATTAGCCCTCCTGTCCAAAATCCTCTGTGAATTTTATGTGCTCCCGGAGGTCATCTTCTCCCACCGTGGGACGGCAGTTGGACAGAGCTCTCAACATATCGTTCTGAAAAAGTGAAATGTGAGTCCTATGAAAGTAGATCAATGACTCCTAACTGCTAAGCTCGAGCGAACCTCTGCTTTGTGGCCTCTTTTGGCCCGCGACCACTCTAAGAATTGACAAACTTACCATGTCCACTTTGGGTTCGAGCAAGTCGTCCCCATTGATGTCCATCCAGTTGGTTTCAAATGCCCCTGGATCGCCGGGGCTGCATGGCGCCACCAAGTCATCTCGTAGCCGGGAGGGATCGTTACGATCCGGTCCGGAGACTCTCTTGAAGTGGGTTGCCTGCTGTACTTTCCGCACAGGTTGCATGAGCGCATCTCTCACAACTATGCCAATGTCAGCACCGCTGTAACCATCAGCACGCTTGCCTAGTTCAATGAACTGTTGTTCAGTGATTACGTTAGGTGTACTTCCTAGATTGAGCTTGAACATATTCGTTCGGGCTTCGGGCTCCGGCAACGGAATGTAGATCCTCTTCTCAAACCTGCGTTTGAAAACGGTTGAATAATCCCAATTATGTACCGGGGCTGCTAAAAGAAGATGGAGTTCGGCGGCATTACTGAAGAAAAAGAACGCGATAAATTTCAGCATTGTACCTTCTCCTGATAGCTGAATCGAGTCCCCATGGGATATTCGTAGCTCCCAACACGAGGATTCCCTCGTTATTATTTCCCACACCCTGCATTTGCACGAGAAACTCTGTCTTGATACGCCTGGCTGACTCACTCTCTCCCTCGCCACGAGCTGAGCACAGCGAGTCCACCTCGTCAAGGAATATGATGGTGGGCTTGTTCTTTCGTGCCATCTCAAACAGACCTTTCACCAATCTGCGGAGCGATAGTAGGAGAGGTCAGTTATATTACAACTCCCATCATAGATCGAGATCAGGATAATGACTTGTATCACTCACTTCTCGCTCTCACCCAGCCATTTCGACAGTAGATCCGATGCAGACGCGCTTATAAAGGTAGAGTTGCCAGCCTCAGTAGCGACAGCCTTAGCAAGGTATGATTTTCCGGTACCAGGGGGCTGAAATGAGTCAGAGAAGTGAAAACTGATCGGAGGTTGTATGAATACCTCAAGTATATAAAATTGAGTTGCCGGAAAATAAATCTGGCATTTAAACCACCTACCCCATATAGCAATATTCCTCGCCATGGCGTCCTCTTGCCTGAAATTGTACAGAAGTCTAAGAACTAGATCTCTTTGATAAACATTGTTGCGTCCAACCAAATAAAGTAGAATGTTTGTGACATGATTATCTGGTAATTAACAACAAGGAATAATAAATTCACGTACGCGCACGCGCACTCAGCACATTCTGCGCACTTTGATAATCTACTTTGCACACGAACGACGATAATTTTCTTGCTAGTGCAGTAGCTTATGGATCATATCGGTCCCAGTTTCTAGTAACGGTTAGAAACAAAATGAGGCTACCTGCTCATATCGCTATTGGACACTAAAATATACAAGTTCTGTTTACGAGGCAGGCTCCTATAATGCAGAGTATATCGTAACTTAATTCCCTGGAAAATATTGCAAATCGGAACGCGATACCGAAATAAAATGAGCTCACCTCTCATAGGATTACACATACCGACAAATAGATGAGGGAATTTGGTTGGTAGGATTACAGCTTCCTTGAGAGATTCCTTTGCGACGTGGAGTCCAGCTACATCATCCCAATGAATGTTAGGTTTCTCCATCACCATGACACCTGTAATGAACCAATTTGAGCCTGAATTAGGGACTTGACAATGCTATGAAGATCCGGTAAAAAGCTAACAGACCACGTATTTTTCTACTACAATAAACATGATAAAGAATAATGATAAAGAATAATGAAAAACATCACATTTTTACCAGAAAGAATAACATGATTGTCAAATTCTCACCCTCCAATTGTTCCCTCAGTTTCTTATCCTCAGCGCTCTCTTCGTCACTTTCTTCGTCACTGCTCGACTTGTTGTTTCCTTTTTTCGTCTTCTTCTTGCTCGAGCCACCATCAGCTGATGCTTTTGCCTTCTTCTTTGGACCACCGTTTTCTGGGTAAAACAGCAGAGACTTTAAATGTGGCAATTCACATGCAATCATAAAACCCAATTAGAATGACTTGTTCAAACAATTTAACATGTGAATTACCCAGATATTTCTTGATTTGTTCAGCCCGTTCCAGATAACTCAAACATTTTGCTCGAATGCTCTCCTTAGACTTCTCTCCCTGGGCCTCGTACTTGATCGAGTGCAGGAAGTAGTCGACGCCGTGCTGATAGAGTCTCAGTGCCTCCTCATAGTTCCCATTCTTGTCTTCCTCCGTGGCCCTCGACACTTGGTCTATTGCTTTTTGAAGGGCTCCCCCAGCAGACATAGCGTCCTTGGTACGGAGTTAACCGACATTTTCCATAACTACTAGCATGGAGATAGAGAGAGGGGTCAGGGAGGGTTCATTGATTGAGTATGAATAATCGGTAATAAATATTCCTGCGACAGCGTTTTTTCAATTCCCCCTAACTAATTTCTCATTGGTCATTACCTTCCCTAAACACAACAGTTTTCTCCTGATAACACTGGAATACAAGCATACACAACAAGTACATTGTACAGCATACACAATGAACAGGCAACTACTTTTATACATTGTATACAGTAACAATTAGGACACACACTTACTATCATGATACTTTAATTTAGTATTTATCTTATACGTAATACAACGCCCACAAAAAGAGCTGCGAAAACAGCTCTACTACCTAGTCCAACAATTTATTAACTGAATTACTATCCGACATGTTATTAACAATACACGCGTCAATGTAGTATGACGCAAGCACAGGAATATTTTACAACCGGAACTGCAGGTCACAGTGTACTAATTCACAGTTCGCACATTCTATGGTCATGGTGTACATGCGTCGTGCCCAGCAATATAGTATCTTGTCTATTTAACCCTTTAATTATCCTTTATTACAAAAACATTGAATACTTGTTACGGTACCACTTTTACACAATTGGTAGTCCAAGTACAGAATCGCAGCCCAAAGTACATACGTCTTACCAATCACGTTTTACCAATCACCATGCCTAGCTACATTCCCACATTACTCACGCACCTGCATACTGTCATACAAACGCACTACAGCTATATTGAGCAATATTGATAGTTGCGTTTGTACCGTGCGAATCATCAGCAGGGGGTGAATTGTTTTTACATACACACTACACACTACACACACACACACACACACACAAACACACACACACACACTCACAGTACACACACCATGCATATTGTGTACTAAGCATTAATCAGAGAGGGAAGGAAGGGGAGGCGACATATTCCACGAAATAAGTGTTGTGTACGAAATGTAAGTGATGTCATGTGTACGAATTGGAAAAGAATTGGCAACCATCGGAAATAATATCAAACGATTTTTGGTGTCACCTTTCTATTCAATTCGCTTTGACCACAATGTTGTGTGTGTGTGTGAGTGATAGTGCGTCTGTGTGTGCAACGATTATTAATATGCACATTTACACCTAATTCTACTCGCAGATGCTCTCTCATGTAAGATATATCACAGTTTTATGATGCTTAACCACTGCAGCTAAACAAAATGATTTGTTAAGCATGATTTTTTTTCTTCGTAGGTAAAGATAACGTTAACAAATTACATATGTCTCACATTGCCATGTACAACAAAATAAATTTGTGAACGGTTCATCGCACATTGGTTGATAAATGATAACAATTGACTTGGGAGCTAGAAAGAGTATACGAATGTGATTAGGCTATCAACTTCTGTGACAGAGTGGTCTGTACGGAACCCCACAATGGCGAATTCCCCATAGACAAAGTGTCACAGTAAACAATGTTCAGTCATAGTACGTAAACAGCAAGTAGCGCAAATATACCGTGCACACATCACTGTTGAATGAAAAGTACACAGTGAGATGTAGAAAATCTTCTCAGGTGGAAACTGATGAATTCTAGGATGGTTTATAAGTAAAAAGGTTCCAAATAACCAGGTGAAAAGTTCAATCTAATGGTGGCTTAGACTTGGATGGAATGGAATGTTTTGATGGGGTTTTGTTCAACGAAATGTCATTATAAGTTATGGAAGAATGGAACAGCCATATCATGTCTATTGTAAAGAAATGAAAACAATTTAATATCGAACTTTCAACAACACCAAGAGCTATATTCTTACAACCAACATAGTCAGAATAAGAAGCAACAATCGTACCAGAATGCACACGTCTAGATCTGCACCATAATACCTTAACTTTCATGTGAGTCCCCATATTTCAAAATCCAGTTATGATCATCTTCGAGCAAATCGTACATAGGGTACATAGGTAATCAGTTCAACATTTTGAGAAATAAACTCGGGTGAGATATGAATCCCATTAAACGTGGTCTCCCTTGTTTGTTTTGACCTAACTCACTTTGAAAATGAGGGTACCGGTAGGAAAGAAAAGTTCATATTAAACCATTCCACTTCAATCAAACGTAACTACTTTAATTATCTTCAAATTTGAAATATACAAACATAATGAAGTGCCATGAAAGTCAAGAGATGTACCATGGAATGTAAGCAGTTATTCTACCCTATTTAATAAAAATACTATGTTGGGTACATCATCATATGATACATGGTGTATGTACAGGACCCTCAAGAGGCCTCCTCATCCCCTCCCTCAATGTCCTGGACCTGGGTTTCCTCCTTTTCGCCCTCTCCTCCGTCCATGTTCTCGGTCCACAGGGTGAGGTTGTCTCTCAGGAGCTGCATGATCAGTGTGCTGTCTTTGTAGCTGTCCTCAGGAAGGCCATCCAACTCAGAAATAGCATCATCAAACGCCTGCTTCGCTAATCTGCAAGCTCTGTCAGGGCTAGCCAAGATTTCATAGTAAAAAACAGAGAAGTTGAGAGCTAGTCCCAATCTAATTGGATGGGTAGATGCAAGCTTGTCTGATGAATCAGTTGCCAGCTTGTAGGCCGCCAATGCGCTCTCGGCTGCTTTTTTCCTTGCTTCAAGAACCGAGAACTCGGCTATGTATCTGAGGTAGTCACCCTTCATCTTGTAGTAGAAGGTAACAGCATCATCATTAGTTGCATCCTTTATTAATCCTTCCAATACCAAGAGAATATCGTCACAAACTGTTTTTAACTCCTTTTCTATCTGCTTCCTGTATTCTGTAAAGGTATGATTTTAGAATCGCCTTGCATTTCTACGACGTGTGACCTGAACACCATTGACAAGCCATATTAAGGACAAGTGTGAAGAATGAGGTTTGTATAAGAAATGTGTGTTCGGTAACTCCGTGAATCTACATTTAGTGAGAATTAAACCAACCTGCACGTTATCAATCAAGATACATGCAGCATGCCTAATAGATTAAAAGTGCTCCCTAAAGTCTTCACTCACACTTAGTATCGAACAAGTTTTTCAAATCATAGACAGCTCATAAAAGATATATGAAGTATCAAAGTAAAGACTGTTATATGAATGGAAGAAGTATCATGGAATTTGTGCTTTAAACAATTAGTTAGATGATTGTTGATTCACTTTTGGGTGTTAATGACATTGTCACAGTATACCTATACCAAACAGGTACATATTACACATTCTGCAAGTTGTACAATTTAAGGGAACTAGCACCAGACCCAGTCAAAAAAGTGGACACATTAGTGATTTGTGTATCACACCATTCATCACACATGGGGTAACAGGGTTCATGTAATTTCTACATCGCGATGTAAGTATATGGGAGAAGTCTACGAATAAATTGATACACCACAAAACAATATCAATGATACATAGCAAGTTGAAGTTGCAAGAATATGACAAAACAACTTTAAACAAAATATGTACAATGTGCTTACAGTTTACATCCATCATAAATTGATACCTGTTCCAACTTTCCTATTTCAGAGTTCAGACCCAAAAATAATGTTCTCAGTGAGTACTGAATAGTACCATAGATATTCACATATTTCTACTCAGATACTTTATACACGAGACTATGCAGACAATTAGAGAAGACAGGAAAATGGATTTTGTATAAAGAAATAACATTTAAAATACATTATTTAACATTCAACATTAAACATAACATATCATATGCATTTAGTTTGAGAAAATCTGGGAGAATCCAATCAATCATCAATAGATTGATGAAATTTTTAACCAGCTTTGCCAACGCAAAGAGGTTATCATTCAAGTGGCCTAAGAGACTTTTAAAAGGGAATACTACATTATATACGCTTTACATTAGTTACAATTTACATAATCGAAGATCGAATGACAAAATTTCCTATTTTATGCAAAGCACTCCAAAATTCATGGAACAACTGCTACGAATATTTCCAAGCTCAACGACGTATATAGAGAATGGACTGAATTTAAGTATATAATATATAAGTTGGCGCTGAATGTGCTATGATACATTATGAAGGAGATTGAACTCTGAGTTTCTAGCCCTCGTTGTCCCCCGGTCTGTCTCCCTCTATGTCCTGAACATGGGTGTTGTCCTTGTCTTCACTTGTCCACAGGGTAAGGTTGTCCCTCAGGAGTTGCATTATCAGTGTGCTGTCTTTGTAGCTGTCTTCAGAAAGTGCATCAAGATCTGCTATGGCTTGGTCAAATGCTGCTTTGGCTAGCCTACAGGCTCTTTCAGGGGTCGCCAAGATCTCATAGTAGAAAACTGAGAAGTTAAGAGCCAGTCCCAATCGCACTGGATGAGTGGAAGCAAGAGGCTCAGAGACGTCGGTGGCTTTTCCATAAGCTGCCAGTGCTTTCTCAGCAGCCTCCTTCCTTGCATCGGAAACAGCAATTTCAGCAAGATATCGATAGTAATCTCCACACATTTTGTAGTAGAAAGTCTTGGCTTCTGCTGCTCCGGATGCACATTTGGGAATGAGTCTCTCATTGAGGACTTCTAATATGTCGTCACAAACTGTCTTCAATTCCTTTTCAATCACTACTCTGTATTCTGCAAAGGAATATTATGAGATGTGGGATTAAGTGAGGCACGAGGAGTGAGTAGAACTCTAGGAACAACTTGTGAGTGAGACATCAACTTCGGTTACGTGCTGTTGAAACAACATTGATACATGTGTAGGTGTATTTCATATCATATCTCAGATTTTTCTTGCTTCATTGCAATGAAATGCATATTCCAGAGGCTTGAACTACACCACATGAAGGCTTGTAACAAGGCAACTGGGGTGGTTCAGGCAATGCTTGTTTTTATCTAAAAAATCCATCGTTTAAAAAAGTAGTATGTGTATATATCTAAGCTTAGTTCTGAATAACCATGATGCCTAGTTTCATGGACACGATTTAACCCCCTTAAGGATTCTGCTGTGACATCAAATGAAATGTTATGAACAATCATTTCTTTTCAAAGTACAGGAATGAAAATTCGTCAACTTATGAAGAAAATCATAATAAGAGCAATGAACCATCATTTTGTCATCAAAACTAGAAGGGCCGGGCTTCAGATGAACAAAACAATGCTGAGTTGGAATTTGAGCACATGTTCTTTCCATTGACTGCATGTGATACTGGCATATGTGCTCATGTACCAGAAACAGATGGACTGAAAAAGAGCGTGAAATTGTAACACGCATTTTAGATTAAATAGTGTGCTTTGATTGTCTCTGCGAGTTTTATCGGTTCGGTTTTCAGTCGGTCCGTTTTCGGTCCATGTGCACACATACATATGGTGACCTATTTGGAGACAACAATCACACTACAGTCCACATTTTCTAGGATTTGGTGGAATAGAAAGTTGAGCTGTACAGGAATTAATGATAACACGCCCACAAAGAAAGAAATTGCGAGTTTTCGATTGAAAATGAGGTGAGTGTCTATCTTTAAAAGCACCAATGAATAGCTCATCAAAAATAAACAAGGACAGAGAAAATGGTGCAGTCACACGTACTCACTAAAACAAACACAGATGTTTCAAACTGAGCTTCCAATAGAAATTCTATGATTTCTTGGTTATTATGAACAATAACTAATTTGAAAATCTGAGAAAACAAACAAACCTGCAGTTCCACCACCAGCACTCTTCTTAGCATCCTCAGACTCTTTACTCTCCATGGTGCTTATGATCCTCCAAGAAGCTCGAAGTGCACCAATAACATTTTTATATGCTACAGAGAGGAGGTTCCTCTCCTCAATTGATAGCTCTAAGCTCTGCTGGAAGCTTAGCTCAGCAACCTGATAATGGTTCGAAATGTTACTTCAAAATTCATAAGGAATCTGTGACAAATTAGTTGTAATCTTAGAGAATTGTGTGCAATTTGCAAAGAATCTTCTTAAAATTGAAACCTCTTTCATGCTTTCAACCATGTCTTCATATCTCTCAGCCTGCTCTGCTAATTTGGCTTTGTACACCAAGTCTTCCCTAGTTCTTGTACTATCAGGATTCATTGGTTCAGCCATTGTTCTAAAATGCAGACAATTAGTAGTCTGCCTGGAGCTCAGAAAAAAAGATAGTACAGAGTACAAGAATAGTTGCATTATAATTCAGCCCACTGATTTACAAATCAATAACTTATCAAGCAAATGAGAATTATTACAATACAAATTGATAAAAAATTATGCAATTAAAACAATAACATTTGATGTACACTATTATTCAAGTTGGGTGTGAATGATAATTAACTGGTGCTGGTGAAGTTGTTTCTTTAATATCAGTTTTAGGAACAAAGTCAGCAGGGAAAAGCCTATCCTTAGCAGGAATCATGGTTCTGATAGTTGATTTGATAGTAGCTTCTGCTACACCAGAGACATCTCCTATAACTTTTGCTGACTTTTCAATCCCCAGAGCTAAACATGTTAAATATATAGCAGCAGCTGCTACTGTCACAGGAACTCTTCCAGTGACAATGTCCAAATCAACAGATTGCCTTGCTACATGAGTTGCAATCAACTGGGCTTTGTGACTAAGTTCAAGATTAGAACAAAATCTGGACATGAAGTCACCAGTTTTTATGATATCTACACTAGTGTTTAGTGCTCGTAGAATGAGTTTGAAGGATTTTCCTATTTGTTTCCGGCTCACTGTACAGACAGCACAGATTTCTCTAAAACTTCTTGCAGCACCTTCCTGAGAGCAAGCAATATAAAGACAGGCTGCACAGTTTGCTTCTGTAGACCGACCTCTCAATGCTTTGGTATCAGTCATTTTCTTGAATAGAGTATTTGCTCTATCTACAATAGCTTGGGAAGCATTTAATCGGTCAGCCATCAGTCTTATTTCACTAAATGCTTGAACAAGAGCTCTGTCACTGCCAGATGGACCAATTCTGTTTTGCCACCTTTGCATGTCATAGTTCTCGCCAGTGAATTGAATAGATGTAGTAAGGTCACCCGACAAAAGGGGGTTCTCAGCTGCCCCAACACGACTAGGGTCATCACCAGTGTCATCTGAAAATGTCCTCCACTCTGAGCCTACATCTATAACTCTGTCACCCACAACAAGACCACATTCAGGGCATACTGTATCACCTGCTCTGTAATCTTCAACCAATGGAACATTTGGATGGGCTGGACAAAATTGTCTTCCCCAGGTGGAGGTGTTTTTGCGGGACATCACAGGTCTGTTTAATAATAAATCAGGGAATCTCTGCTATCAGAAATCCTGAAATAGAGCAGCACTCAAACATTATGCTCTAGAAGTACTAAAGACTGTGGTAATGGGCCACTTTAGCATTGAATAATGTCCTACCAGGGCCACAAGAGAAAGAACAAGGTTAAATCTGCCTGCCAGCAATGAGAGCGGTACAATGACTATACACTATACAGCTTTGATATTTACTTAACACACACCTTGCATCCACAAGCCCTTGAAGATTAATTATACTTCTACCAGCTATTCAATTTCCACCAAGATCAACTCAAGTCGTGGTAATGATGAAGTACATGAAACTAAGAACCAGGTTAGTTGATATATAAAGTATCAAATCATAGCATTGCGGAGACTAGGTTATCTAATGACCTATCAGATATATCGGATGAATGATGAAAAGAATTCATTCACAAAAGTATGAATGACACTATCACTGTTGTATATTGTATATAGAATTTCGTTCTGTGCGCGCGGCTCGTTGGCTGAGAAGTGAGAACGCCGCGCGCAAAACGAAATTCTCGACAGGGTCTATCATTGATATGATCGACAACTTCTCAAACGCAACGCAAGCTTCACGTCCGCGTCGCCTCGTGCCGTCGTGGGTACGCCGCTTGTCGATCGATGATAGACCCTGTCGAGAATTTCGTTTTGCGCGCGCGCGGCGCAAACTTATTCTCGCAAACTTATTCTCCCTTGCTGACGCAAGCCGCTTCGCGGCTTGCATCAGCGGTCTAGCATCGTCAGACAAGTACGCCGCTAAATCACTGATGCAACCGTACCGGCGTACTACGCCGGTACGGTTGTTGTCGGGCGATGCCAGACCGCTATTGTAGGATTTCACCCTACCCTTGCTGGCGGGATTTTATCCCAGTCGGGGCGGATTGAAAATCGCGCGCACCGACGGTAGGGTAAAATCCTACAAGACCGCTGATGCAAGCCGCGAATAAGTTTCGTTTGCGCCGCGCGCGCGAAACGAAATTCTCGACAGGGTCTATCAATCTATCATCGATCGACAAGTACGGTTGCATCAGCGGTCTAGCAGCACCAAACAATTTGCAATTGCAAGTGTATCGTCATAAATATCAATATATCATGTCATCTGATTTTTGATCACATTAGCGGCGGGCGGGAATCTGGAAACCCAGGTCCCAGGGCCAGGTCCAACTTCCTCCCTATTGTAGACAGGCAAAATTGTACTGATGATAAATGATAAATCCTGTCGAGAATTTAATGATCGCACGCTTGGCTTGGTTTTTTCATAACATCACTCAAAATATTGTAAAGCCTTTTTCTTGGATAACCTGATCTTGAGAAACAATGTTCTTCCCGTCGTCTGATGAACATTATTTCATCATTGATAGTTCTTCTATATCTTAATAGATAGTAAACTATAAAAGAGAAAATATTCAGCAGTCTGGAGGAAGTTGGATCCTTTTACAATACTTCATTTGTGTTATTATCATAAATACAAGATGTCATGATTACCCAACAGAATTATTGGTGGATGTTGGTGTGGAAAGAAGGTTGCTGTTATTAGAGAGGCATAAGGAATAAGATAGATGGATCAATCAGGGTGCTTCTTTTGTATCAACTGAATTTCAAAAAAGTGGACGTCTGCTTTTTTGAGATGATTCCGCATTTCAAAGCTGTCGTCCAATTTTTTGATCAATGTCTGCTTTTTTTGAGTGAAAGACCGCTCAAACTTCCTCCAGACTGCCAATTATTCCTGGGGTGATGGCTGGAGAAGTGGAGATAGATTCTCAATTCAGTTGACTTGATAATAATATCTGTAGATAAGCTTCCATTACTTTTGGACATATGCTCAATATCCAAGAAAGATGTTTGTTTGCCTTTTACGTGACTTTGTAGACAGGCGTCTTTTGTGACTTTGTAGACAAACGTGACACTATTCTACAATCTGCGTGTGTTACTATGGTAGCGTAAAAGTTGCACATGCACAAGAGTGAGTGATCAGCTGGAGCTTTTATGAACCTGCTACTTTACGTTGCTCTCTTGCTGCTGATGGGGAAGTTTAAAGAAATGACCAAAAACAGTGTGATGGTGCCCTTCTACAAGTTTTATGACTCAAACATGAAAAAGAATGCACACTCTCAATGCACACATTGTGAGAGTTGACTGCTCTGTGTGCATTCTTTTTCATGTATCAAGTAAATGATGTGTTACTTTCGACTGTCATTTATTTCCCGCTGACTCAATGTGTAATACACTCAATGAGTCGTGGCGGGTTTTCTAGTGATGTATAAGATCCACAATGATTGAAATCCCATAGATCATCTATATTATATTATCCTTAATTGATAGAATAAACTTATGTAGATTATCATTGATAGTCAAATAGTTCAAATAATTTTTGATGAAAACCAGTGAGGTCATCTACAAAGCATTTGAGGCCAAATAGTTTGTGACGTACATTATCAGAATCAAAGATAGTACATCTAAGAGCATAGTGCACTGCGATATTTGCTAGTGATCCATTGGTAGCAATACTAGAATTGTTACGATACCAGAACTTTCCAAGGGCCAACAACATTGAATGATGTTTCTCTGTCAACAAACTGACATGATTCACCAACTCACCACAAATAAAAGCATTGATTACGTTAGGAATAGGGTCAACCTCCCCCAAACATTCAAACTGGGTATGGTTGCATTACTTGTTAGTCTCAAAGTCCTTCATAAAGCTTCAGTCAATTATACACAAGGCTCCTCTGCCAGCATTAACAGACTGAACTTCTCCTCTACGAACTTGTTCTTGTACCCAGAATAACCTAGCTTGCTCAAGAAATGTGAGCCCAGTGGCTAAATGTGGAGAATATGCGTCATGAAATTCGCAGCAAAAATTCGGCTGACAGCAAGCTACAGCCAAATATTCGATCGAAAATTTTAGTTTTCATTAGTAAAAGTGGCTATAACATCAATGTTATGGTCCCAAATACAGTCTGATCGGTACGCATATAGTTAAATAATGCGCGCGTTGTTAGTATTTAGTTGAGCCGCGACAGCGGAATAACAGCAGTACATGAACGTCATGGCTGTCGAATATCGCTGTCAGGGGCCGCTGTCATGACCACCTGTTCCTACGTGATTTTTGTGGTGATATGAAGTAAGCGATATTTCTCTATTACATCAGGGGCACTCTTCCATACGGAAACGAGAAGTTTCGATCGTGAACTTGGCATTGATCGTGAACTTGGTATTGGACCTGAATGTGGTCGCTGTCGAATCTGGCTGTGGTCATCAGATTGTACACCTTGCCAATCGTAAAAATTGAATATTTGTGACACATCTGTGAAGAAATGGGACCATGTGCTCATTTCAGAGGCGTATTATTCATAGACTGCCACCGAGATCACAACAAGAGAATAACAGATTCCTTATCAGAAAAAGGTAAAACGAGGGACTCGAACCCGCGGAGTACTGCGAACGACAGCTACGGCGCGAGTATCTTAGACCACTGAGCTATGCTCATGCGTGACAAAAAATTTTCTTACGTCATAAATACATGTGTAATTATGATTAAAATATGTACTTAGTTGATCCTTATTCTAGTTTAAGTGACAGTTGACTGCCTAAATGTTAATAATACGTTCTATAAATGATAGACCTCATGGCTCATACACTTTCAAATGCCTTATTATGAAACCACTTGGAATCAATATACAGCATGCCTATTGACAGCCGATTTCTGAGTGCGAAATGCCATTCGCGGCCACATTTTCCAAGATAGCCACTGGGAATGTGAGGTTTGACTTTAGTGACTTAGGCTTGAAGTGCTCAATACAAGAGAGGACATCTATACATATCCCATGCACTAACAAATCATCACTTCTTGTAGGAGTAGTCACTAATGACACGGGGAAGTTTGAGGCAAGAGGGTAAGCTCCATTAACTACTCTTCATGATCAGGTCCCAATGATGTTTTAAATTGATAGCCAAAATGAACATGAAGAATGGTGTGGTCATATGTTTACATCTTCCTTGTATATGTATCTTTGTATATATGAAAAATATCTTAGTGAATATGGCTAAAGAATGATTTTACATGTCAAGCCATTCCATGGATATTCCTGCTTAGCCATACGGTATTATACATGTTTTGCTTTGAAAGAGAGAGGAACAAGAATACAGCAAAGCTTTACTTCCAAGGCTTTTCATCAGAATTCAGAAAGACCCATCAGAATAAGTGAGAAAACACAAGTGAAATCTTGGAAAAGTATTAAAAAATCTTTATGGGAGTATAGTATTGTTGGATCTATATTTCATGTTTCAACCTCCCTCCTGCTATTTGGTAGTTGTTACATCGTTGTTACAAGGTAGATCAACTATCAACTTAAATTTGTCTATTTTTCATGATGTTGATTCAGCTGGTTTTCTTTCATCTACAACCATCATTTTTGAAATCCCAAGTCCTCAGATGGGTCATATATGTAGCAATTATAGTCACTAAATTCTCAGGTTTGGTCAGATCGAGGGTGTCTTGGAGAAGTTCAATTCACTGGATTCAATGTCAGCAACACCTGGATTAAATTTCATTGTTTCTTTGGGAATTTTCAAGTCACTCTTTCCACTACGAGCTGCTTGCACTGCTCTTGGAACATGGTCAATCGTACGATACTACAGATGCAGAAAAAACAAGAAAACTTCCATACTATCAAAGGGCCAAAATGTTTGAAGTAAAGGTATTTAACATTAGAAATGAAACTGATTCAACTGCCTCTTGGCGAGAGAAAGTGGTAAGCAGAACAGGTTGCTTCTGACAATATCTGAATTTCACATCCCAGCTGATGCAATGGGTCTACTAATATCTGTTTTCCCCTATCCTCTGTTTCACGAACAGTTCTCTGAACGTACAGAATACAGATTCATGCTGACATTTTATTCATGATTTGAAATTTCACCATTTTTTAAACTCTTCGACTAGATTTTTCGAGAGTGAACCTGTTTACAAGACAGTATGAGGATTGTGTTGATGTGGGTACAATTATTGTGTGATATGATTCATAGCTTATCAGGTAATGGTGTTGGGTTAATGTTGTATGCAGAGAATAACGTTATCCAGGTGGCAGCATAAAACGACTATGTTTATAAATTAAATAAAATTCTGTTGATAAAGTATTACTTGCTGTAAGGGCCGAGGCTTATATTTCATTGAGCAACTCATCAGCTAGTATACCATGTGCGCTTTGAACTATTAATTGTTATTTTTCATCTTATGCCATCATGGGGCTTACTCGAATAGTACAAAGTGGCGATTTGCAGTATTTTCGCATGTTTTTTCTGCATTGAAGAGAATTGAGAGATCATGATGACTTCTTTACAGCATTCATTTTGTTTCGTGTCTCTTCAATGAAATTTCAAAATCATATAAATTTTTATTATGTCTTTATAATGTACTCTTCAATCTAAATTCTTTATTCCTTATAGGACTATGAACGATTTTAGAAGCCGGAATAAGCCTGAGATATGACTGCAGCAAGTATGCTTGTAAAGAAGAAAGATTTACAGAGAATATCTAGTGTAATCCAGGATTTCCAGGCAAAAATTGCATCTGATGTCGATGCAGCAAAGTTGAGAGATGCGCTGAACTTGACTTTATTACAAATGCAAACGTATTGGAAAGTCCTCAAGAAGAAACAAGACCATGGGAAACCTGATAAATACATTTGGCCTTGGTATGACTTGAAAAAGCCTGAGAGCAACAAACCCCAATATCTTGCTAGTAGCATGCATGGTGCCGGGGTGCAAAAAGAGAAAATGTCTCAGCTGTTTGACATGTTGTCATCAGGGGACGGGGAATCGTGTCAGAAGTATATCGAATCTGTTGGGTACCATGGAGAGGTGGATTCTCTTGGGAGAACTCCTCTTCATTATTGTGCGGGCATATCTGAGTTAGAGCACTACATCAAGTTCTTTGCTAGCAGTGGGTGTAATGTGAACCACCAAGCCCACGATGGGAGTTCAGCCTTGCACCGAGCCGTTATGAATGAGAATCCTATCGTGACTGATGACTTGCTGCAGCTGTGTGCCAAAACAGGGTTATGTGACATTGAGGGCAGGAGTCCAGCGCATTGGGCAGTTGAGGTAGAGGATACAGTATGCTTGCAGCTCCTTCTCAAGTACGATGCTGATCTCAATAAGGCAGATAAGGAGGGCGAAACCCCTATAATGTGGGCAGCTAAGAGGGGTAAAATAGATGCCTTGAAAATCATCCTCGCATCTCCAAATGGTCCCAAGTTGGCATGTGTGACTGATGAAAAGGGCAGGTCTTTACTACACATGGGAGTCGATCACGTGGATGTCGTGGAGCTTTTCCTGAATTCCGAAACAGTAGCACAGAAAGACAAGCTCGACCGGAATATTCTCCACCACGCTGCACTGATTGGAAAGCTAGATGTATGCAAAGCAGTTGCAGATAAATTCGACATTTCGAAACTCCTGGTGGCTGACATAGACGGGAGAACACCAGTACACCACGCTGTCAACAACGCTCACAGTGGTGTCACTAACTTCCTATTGGAGAGAGGTGGCAGCACGGTGACACCTGACAAGGAGGGATTGACACCGCACACCATTGCTCAGATGAAGCAGCTTCACTACTGCTCCATCGTGATTTCAGCGTATCACACTGGTGGAGAGGAGGAGAGTCATGGTGCATCTAATCGTCCACATTCTCCCAAAACAATGCAATCCTCTGTTTCCCCGATCATGCCTCTGCACCAGAATCAAACATCAATGAAACCAATTGCTTCTCTGACACAGCATCCCAATGACAGGAGAGTAATTATCCTCAATAGCTCGGGGAATAAGCTAAGTACGAGTGTGAGTAAGAGTAACTCCCGACTGAAGTTCTCTTCCCCCGCCAATGTTTCAACAATAACCCCAGGGCTACTCCGACACTCTTCACACCAGATACAACAGGGAGTTCAGCAGAAGCCACAGAAGCTGAGGGAGTTGGGAGATATCAGGGATATGATAACCGGCAAATCAACGGAGCAGTCTCCCTTTGCTGCTGCAGCGAGGCCGACATCTTCACGGGGAAAGAGGAACAAGCGACCCTCCTCCCCCCTCCCCGCAGATGCGGCCAGGGAAGCTCCGCAAGTTCCCTGGAAACTGAACATCATCCCTCCGAAACCGCCACCGCCCAAAGACGGCATGTTGACTAACGGACACGCACCTGATGATAGGGATACGATGCCAGAGAGACCGAGAACTGCCCGTGGAAACAACATTGACATGGGTCTGCAGAAAGATGATACCGGGATAATGCAGTTGTCCTCCACCCACATTTCCACTCTGGATGACCAGAGACAGCCTGATATAAAGATGTCACCGCGGTACAGTAAGATAGAGCAGATACCGTCACGGAAGGGTGACTCTGTCATCATTGAGCAAACTCTCGAGTTACATCACTCGTTACCGGAGGGCCTGCCCCCGAGGAGTAACTCTCTTCTCGGGCCGATGCCGGTAATCCCGGGCCGGCAGGCGCCGTCAGAGCCGAACCCGTGGTACAAGAAGAAACTGAATCCTGTATCTCCAAACAGGATGGATGTGTTGCAACCTGAGACTCCTAGTAGTGATAATGTAGAGAATGAGAAGTGAGAGTGGTCTCCTCTATGATAATTCTAACTCCCTTTCATTCTTCCTCTTTACGAACTTTTCAATAAACTGTTAATATAGAGGACGAAAATGTTACGAAAATTATTGCGGAAGTATTGCGGACAGTCAGTAAGCAGGAATGCTGATCAAAAAACAGACAATTCACCATAGCGCGTGGTGGTATAACAGACATAATTGTAGATATTGGATGTATTGCGTGTGTGTAATGTATACGTTCTACCAATGACTGTTGTTAGCTGAAATGTTCAACAAGACATAGAGAACACATGAACTGCAAGGAACATTACATTCCTTCGAAAAGGAATTTTATACCAAAAGGTATTAGGTTAAACTGAAATATATTGAAGTTTAGTGAAAAATTCAGCGGATTGTTCATCAATGTCAGATTTTGCCCTAGTTATCAGGGTTGATTTTGTAAATTTTCATGCACAAATACGTATTTGAAATCATAGCTCTGGCTCTAAACCTAGATATTTCTCGCGACCTTGATTACTGAAGAGAAATTTCTGTGTTCACGAAGTGTCAGTTACTTTTCAAAATAGGTTCACAATCAATATTCAACAACGACACGATATATTTAACAGAGCATGATCTACTATTTGATATTTTATTCATCATAACCGGCAGTCATCATCCCCGTGTATATTTCATGTATCTACATCACTGTGTATATACATTGTACCGTGTATATATATATACACTCCAACACTCAACATTGCATGCCGATGATTTTCAGCATTTTTGATTGCATTCTCACCTGTGAATAGTATTCTCTGTAATTGAAATCAAGTCAGATTATTTTGTAATTTATTGAGTATGATTCAGTCCTCTGCTTCAATGTGTGAATATGTGTACATGTAAATAGCAACAACCTAATGTTTTAACAGCTGAGAAAGTTTTACATTTCATCATCCTTATATCAGTGATTCTAAAACTTAAATTCGAAAAATTCACCGAAACTTTAATATAATTCGTTTTAATAATAACAAAGCTAAAACCTTTTGAGTGATTTCACCTTCCACAATTTCGTACATATCAGAAATTTCAAACACTTTTCTCTAGTTCAGCAATAATGGATATTGGATAAATTAAAAACGTTTTGTGAACGTTTAAATAGTCACGCCACAGATCCTTTATTCAAGATTCTTGTATGTCTGTGAATGACTTACTGTAAATACTGTATATGAAATATTTTACGATATCTTCTATTATTTATTGTTTCCCGAAGTGAATCAATGTCATTTTATCAATAATTGCGCTGGGATCATATCGCATTTCCCTCTACTGATTGATTTTGGTTATGGTCTCTGCGACAAAATTCCTAATTAACATCACTCCTAGTTGCTGAAACATGGATGTGCTGACTCCACTTGCACCGATTGATACCCTTATTCAGGTATTATTATTATCATAAATAGGTGTTTTCACTGAAAAACGCGGGCAGATTGCGATGAATTATCATAGGCCATGCGTGGTACAGTCACAGTTTGTGAAATCGTATTTGGAACGCGCGGCGGCACTAGTAGTACTTTGTTTTGTGCACCACGCGATGTCTTTCTTCAAATATCGTAGAATTCAGGGCGCAATTAGTGAATTATTGGCAATACCAGTGTTCATTTTAAAATGATTTGGCACGCAAGCTCCATGCAGTCGAAATTCGCATGTCAATATATGACAGAGAAATAACTCTGATATTAATAGAGGAGACTATATACTTGTATCAGTAGATTCTCTACATTCATTACATTCAATAATCATTCGTGAAACGATCAATACGAAATGACCGAATATGAACTTATTTCAGAACTCACAAGACGACTTTGTGTCTATTGAAGTGTTCCGGACGGATACAGAAGAAACCTACTCATTTCCTGCGGACTGTTCAAGCTGGGAGTTTGTTGGTCGCGGTAGTTTTGGTTATGTTTACCACTACTTTGATCCCCGGCCGTCTATTGACATGGCGATCAAAGCAATACCAACTGGCGACAATGGTTTGTGTTTAAATCTAACCGTTTCCGGATTCATCCGATAGCATGGATCAGCGCTGTCTATTTGTTACAATTTAGCATCTCTCCCAAACTCTGTTTATTATCAATCTTTAGAACTTAAATTTCAAATTACTGTCTTTTTTCCAGACGACTACGAGATTGAAAAGAAGACAGTTCAGAATGAAATCTCAATCCACCGACGTCTATCCCATCCTAATATAGTGAAATACTTCACAACCAAACAGATCGAAGATGCGTTCCTCATTTTCATGGAATACGTGGACGGGAGGAATATGTTTGATGCCCTACAGGAATCAGGAACATTCAATAACAACGTGGTTATCGATTACACCTACCAAATACTCAGTGGTTTGGTTTACATGCACAGCAAGGAGATCGTCCACAGGTTTGTTTTCTCCGGGATTTTGTCACTTGTAAACCAAGCTATTTAACATGGATATGAAAATCATTATCGTTTGGTAAATATCATCAGGGATTTGCGGTCGAAGAACATCCTCATAAGTTCGGCCAATGTGATCAAAATAACGGACTTTGGGATCTCCAAATCGTTCACCGAGACTCATTGCTCACTGTTCAGTAGTCAAGTGGGGAACCCGCATTGGAGAGCTCCAGAACTGATTGAGGGAAAAGGTAAGGGGATCGGGAACCATTTCATCATTGATTGAGCATCTGTCATCATGACAGTGTCATGTTTGTAAATGCGAGCTCGCGATGGTAATTGTTTTTGCCTGTTGACCCATATGATCAAGTCTCCACCGTATACCAGGGAAAGCAGGTCGTAAAGTGGACGTATGGTCGGTGGGAATTGCCATGTTCGAGATGATTTGTGGTGACACACCCTGGGGAGACCATCCGTCGGAGGTAGCACAATATCACATATACAAGGACACAAAGAAACTCCCCCTCCCTCCAGATACGCCACGACAACTGCAGAACTTTGTCAATAAGTGTATGGAACGGGACTGTGAGAAGAGATTACACAGCAAGGATCTAATAATGGACCCGATGTTTGACCATTACCGTACTCTTGAGAGAAGTGAAACGTGAACGTACGGTAGATGCTACACTGGGATGCGAGTTTTTAACTCAGATTCACCCCTTTAGTTCTCTAATTTATTGACATTTATGATGACTTGTGAACGCGCTCCACTGTAAGTGAAGTTGTTTGGGGGTCAGTACGCAGGCATTTATTTGTGAATGACTATCATTTTAATGTACTACATCATATTTCATTTTTGATTGTCTAATCTAATCTAACGAAGATTTTGACCCTGGATTTCTTAACTCGCAAGTGTATCTATGTTGTTTCAGTTATTTTTGGGCCGGTCAGTTTTTAATCCATACATGGCGAGGGTGTTTATATCTTGTTCCTTTCAGTTGTTTGTTTTATAGCGTTGACTGCTGTTCCGTAGGGTGGGCAATGGACATCTTTTATATTGGTTGAAGTGCCTAAGTTTATCTGATATTTTAATTTATTGATCACATTTTACCATCTAGCACATTACAAATCAGCTTACTCTTACTTTTGTTATCTCTTAAATCTGTATAAATATGTTTTCGAATTTGATATCCTTTAATTTGATCATCATACAAAACATTGACTCAGCCTATGAATTAGCAGCCTATGATGTTAGCAGAAGATAGAGTTTCCCAACACACAGAGTACAGAGTACATACGATTCTGACCTTGGGAAAGTTCTGATACAGTCAGCAGTCAGAGTCTGTCTATGTCAGCAGTCAGAGTCTGTCTATCATGGTCGGTACTACTATCATGGTCGGTACTGTGTTTGTTGTTTTACTTTTAGTAATTGTTTTTATTGATGATTTTTTCAGTGACCTTAGTAAAAACACTCTCATAATCGCGATGATGTTTGCTTACAACATACAGTTGTACACTCTCTCAGTCAGTAATCAATTGTAGTCTCTCTCTCAGCAGGGGGTTTATCAGCTGCGAGACCAGAACACGTGACCCACGTGGGAGACACGTGACAAATCGCTGTACACTCAGCGACCTCTAACGATGACTGTTCATAACTGTGAGTGTTTTCTTCTACATATCTATATCAGTTACCCGAATTGGTGATTTAGTTTCACTTTCATGAATGAAAGATACAAGCACACTCTTTTCTAGGAAACATGATGTTTTGCTTTTAACAACTTACATGACAATTTGATTTCCCCAGAATCATCTAACCATGAAGCTGGTGACAACCTCAGACATGCTTGACGCCTGTATACGTCACATCGAGGTGAGCAAAAACGATTAATTAAAGAATTAAGAATTGATTAAAGATTTGATATCTATTATGATCACTGCTATTGCTATATCCCCTGTCGCGACGCGCGTCAACCATAATGATAATCGTTTAAGTCGTTAAAGCATGCGCGATTTAATAAACGCAAAATCAAATTGTCAGCTACAAATTCGCCACACAGGCAGCCAGCCACACTGTCCAGTTCCAATCCTTTTCTTCTGCTACAAAGCTTGCAATCGCGATACCTTTCGTAGTACCGTGTGGAAACTGTACGTGGTGTGAGTACGCACAGTACACAGTGCACACTTGCTACGAGGACATTTGGGATTCGTGAAATTGCTATTATCTTAGGACATAGTGAGAGCAATTGCCCAAAATTTTAAGGGAAATTTGCCAATTCGACACCCCATTGATGATATAATGAATTGAGAGATTCTGTGTAGGAAGCAGGTTGAGGAGTTATATCCAACAAAGGCAGTGATCTTTAACTTCCCTCCTCAGAGAAAAGGTCACTGTTTAGTGTTAACACTCTGACTACTACACACAGTGTCGGCAAAATCCATTGTGTGGCCCTGATCGCTCTCTTAATATCATAACCACAATCGCACACTTCTACAAATAATTATAACCTCTATGCTGAATCTATGGTCTGTAGCTACTACCTATCACTGAGTGTACTTCATTGTATGAGAAGGTATATCGTGATCTCGAGATTAGCATCAGCTGCATGTGCTATTATATAGAAGTAGAACACCGTTTGTTTTGTTCCTGATTCATATTATTATAGTTTCACTATCTGTCTTGTGCAATTCTGGCGAACTGTTCGAACAGTCTTTATTGCATTGATTTTGATTGCATTGAATTTCAAGCATTTTGATGAGTGATGAGTAGGTATCGTTTACGTTGTCATCCACACAAAAGACACACATACATGGTGTGGCTGGTAACAGATCTGGTGTAAAATCATCCTGATCGTGTCGCAGAGGTTGCTACTGGTTCTGTAACTGAGTGTTATACCCTGATAGACGATAGCACCATCTAATTATTGTAGAGAAGTAGGTGCTACACCACAACCTGTGTATAGAACACATTTCTCTTGGATCAGAGCAGAATGCCTGATGCTGTAGAATGGGACCCATGCAGATTTTAAATGATTGAAAATTAAAAAGATCATGATATTTACAGGTGTTCAAATTATATCCATTTGCTCGATGCGACGGTGATTTTGAGATGACCAATAGACATCCCTCTCCAGTCCCCATCTTGATATCAGTTTACACAAAATTTAATCAATCCATATTTGATCAGGAACCATAACACGAAATTGAACGGTAACCATGATTAAATTCGATATGCCCACATTTGATGCAATCCGTGTCGTGCGAGCTAGGATCAAATTGGAGATACTTAACTGCTTAAAATGGTCAGTGGTCATGACTGGTCAGCAGTCTCTTTGTTATAAACACCACTGATTAAAATTAGGCACCGTATATCACAGCAGCTGGGTGATAATTGTATAACATACCACCAAGTTTATATGTGCTTATTAAACGTGATAATAGCTGCAACCCTTATCATATGGTCAAGCTAATCGCAGTGAGTTCACACACGTTTCATGGTTAACAAACATTCAAGGTACCTGTATAATGTTCAATTTAGCAGCTTCATTCAATTTAGTTGCTTCATTAATCAAACGCTCAGTCGGCTGCTACGTACGAAGTTAATGAGGTATCAGGGGTTATTACGGTAAAAGCGTAACGCAGGCTCTTTATGACTATGGGTTTGTCCATAGTCTATTTTGAGTTTCCCTGCCACTTGCCTGTTCCCGTTGAATTGCCTAAAATCCCTCCAACTGTATACTGCTATAATTCTGAGGAACCCAAAAACTGTCTTCTTTTAAACAAAGAGTTCTGGTTGATTTGATTGTTCTATTATTGCTTATCTTTCCATTTTTTGCTTTCGATTGGAGTTGCTTGATTGAGCTCAGGTATCCGATGATGAAAACTCAATTCTACATATCAAAAGACGAACAATAACCTTGTGCTGTATTGCGTTTGTAACATTGCTATCTTTCTCTTGGAATATCATAGCTACTTTAATCAAGATATTAAGTCATCATATTAAGTGCAGATGATGATAATACGACAGTCGAGAATACGGATTCTAATTCTCATAGCAGTCACAACAGCCTCCTTCCTATACCTAGGTGAGTGGATATCATAACGAGTTAAAATAGTTACAAGCTTCGATACCTATAACCACGAATGAATGATTTTCATGCCAGGCAAGCTGCATTCCAATTGTTGGTTGTCAAGGTGTGAGATTGCTAAATCATTCAAGATTCTTGGCAGCTCTATCAACGAAGAAGCAAAACTGAACACTTCAGTGGAAAGTATTGATGAACTGTACTTCAGAAATAGACAGGTTTGTCTTCTTCTCCTGCTTCCATAGCGATACTTGAGAATGAGGACAGCATCTCTCAAGTAGTTGGACCCTCAATGAAAAGTATAGTATTTTTCGCAGGACATCGAGAATGTGATATTGAAACGAATGGAGCACATAAACAAGAATCTTAAGAAAATCTGCAAAGCTAAGGAGTCAGTGATGTCTTTCAATCTCTACCAATTCAAGTTTGTAGTTTTTGTTTCCTGGACTGCAGTAATTGCTTGGATGTGATTATTTTACAGTTGAAACCTTCGAATTGAAATATGTAATAAGGATAAGGAGGACTTATCTTAGGGTCTGTAGCTTGATCTAAAATTTCAGTTGATCTTTTATTGTTGGTTGATGTGATGTGCAAACTTTTCAGTGAGTTGGGCTTAACTTGGTGCCCGGTTTTCAAAGCAGGAAGTACTCTCTGGAAAGAGTTCTTCATCAAGAAGTTTGTTCCCGAGTTTCAATCTTTTCATTTGAAGGAACTCGGTGGTCGCCGGCTTCAACGGTAAACTATATGTTTTCATGCACTGCAAAGGTTTACCAGCACTCCATATTGTGCAAGTGACATTTATTCCAACGCATCGTGTCAGGTTTTCCAACGCGAAACATTCCTACCTCGACGAGAGTGATAACAACATCAGATTCACGGTGGTTCGTCACCCACTTTCTAGATTGGTAAGCTTGGTGCTGGTAGTTACTTTGAGTATATCTGCAGAATATTAAGCTACACTCTTGGAAGATAAATTGCGATTATATAATTAGCCTTTTATTTGTCTGTAGCAATAAAACGAAGCGTTGATCTGTTGTAATATTTTAATTCATCTGTCATGAATCATAATCATACATCTGAAGATATTGGTTTGATAGCAAACTTTTATTTGTCAATCTGAATTTCCATCATTAAACTCAAGATCAGTTTGGTGAGAAATTCTGCCAGAAAGAGTGAGATAACAAAAACTGAAAGGACAAGCTGGCTGAAGAATGCCATCTTTGAAAATAGGATACCTGGGATCTCCGGCAAGGATGATGTGGAAAAGTTCACGGAGGAATTCCAGAAATATTTTGCTTCGGTATGTTGGTATCTTCCCAATAGAATACATCAACGTGTCTGATTGTTGATTTAAAGTTATAAACTTAAATGCTACAATTAGTATTGTTAGATACTGATAACATATTGCAGCTGGAGAACAGGAGCAGCCAACGTGTTGTAATCTCTGAAAATAACGTTCTTCTCAACCCACCCTATCCACAAATAGATGATCTGGTCCATTACATCATGAAAACGTGGGTCCATTAATAATGCTTTTCATCTTCACGTTGCTCGCTGATCACGTTCAATGCGGTTCTCTGCGATATCACATGTCACAAATTGTGTTTCACTTCATCGTGATTTATGTTTCAACATGCAGGAGCTAAGCATAAAAAGGTCGATGAAAATGAATCTTTCAGCGGTGCTCCGAACGGACACTGGACACCAGCCTGGTCTTGGTGTGAAATGTGCTCCAACACATTTGACATCGTTATCAAGTTGGAGGAACAACCACTGGAAATGTGGTATTTGCTTGAAAAGCTCGGATTATGGCAAGAACGCGAAAAATTCGTGGAGAAAGTGAACTTTTCCCCTCCGGCAATCCATAACAATGTATCGGCACTGCATGTCTTAGAGGGGAGTTTGAAGTTGCTGAACAATGTTCAGAGGAGATGGATTAATCACTACTTTAAGAATGATTTGATCTTATTTCAATATGATGAAATTCAACTTTTGCCATGAAAAACTAAACAGTGTATTCCGCAATTGGTCATTGTTGGGTTAAACGCTATTGCATCTCAATACCAGAAGAGAAACAGTGATACTGGAAGTGAATTATCGTTTGAAGGTGTTGTGGAATATGGAGCCGATGTGTGTCGTGTGATGGCTATCAAATTAAAGTATGGTATCAGAGTAATAGATAATTATCAGGTTTCAACCTGAACAAAATATTAAAAACTTGTTTCAGTGTCTCCTTACGCGAATCTTCATACAAAATCTCAAAATTAGGTACCCACTGAATATGGGCATTGAAAGCCGCGATCCAGTATTATAGGTCACTATTCTCACGAAACCACTATTCTCACGAAACCATTATAGGTCACTTTCTCACGAAAACATTGCAACAAACCGACGTGAAAATTTATCTATCAGAGTCTTTCACGAAATTCCAATGGTTGTCACATGCTTCTGCTTTATTTCCAGGGTTATCTGAACATCAACATGTCAACAGAGAAGCAGAAGAACATATCACTGTTCTACCACCCCTTCACCAGAGCTCTGAAAAGAGGACAGCCCCTCAGACACATCATCATAGGTATGAACGCTCATGCCCAGTTTGTCCAATGTTCACGTGATTACCGATTATCTTGTCAGTCCAGTATTTTTCAATTCGCATCTTCACACCATTATTATTATCAATCTAAGTGTAGGCTTGTGACATCTATGGCCCCTTTTTTACCGATACCGTGCTCCAATCCATTGCTGGTAGTGGTATGATATGGTATCCATAGTTCATATGGCACAGGCCGTCAGGCCATACTGAATGCTGATGTACTCCATAGCAATATGTCAGTAAAGCCGGATACCTCCCGGATAAACATAGACTCTAGGAGGGGCATCGCTGATCATGGTTGTAGTATTTGACCTTGTTGTTGTGAGCTCCGATCTACTTTCTATCTCCGTTAGTCCTAATTCTTCATCTTCCTTCACCAGTTCATCGTGCTTCTGCGGGGGGCATCCAACCGTTATGTTATTGTTAGGGGTCATCCTTGAAATGATGATGAATAATGGATTTAACTCGAAATGGAAAGCCTGTAGTAAGGAAAGTGAAAATTCATTGAATTCAATGCACTGTGTGATGAGTGCCACTTTATGAATGTAATGAGAAGACGATACTGCTGATTCAGTAGACATGAGTTTTCTGTACTCACGGAGTTTCTAACGCTCCACATGCAGTTAGATATCTTGTTGTAGAGTAAGCAGCAGAGGATGAGGGCTATGCACACCAGCACAGGTCCATATATTCGCCAGTTACACCCATCAAAGATTGATATCTTGTGCACGTGGAAGGTGTATCCATCGACTGAAATTAGATCTTCCAGTCTTCCAGTTGTATAGTTCAAGTCAAGTGCTCTTGATGTCAGTATGAGAGGTAGAAGCTTGTCACAAGTATATTTATGTGCTCAGTGCTGATTAAATTCAGTATTGGAGTTATATTGGAGTTTTGAAAACATCATAATAAGGACTTCACCTGCTTTATTTCCGATAATTTGACGTGAGTTGGAAGGATGGTCATGTGGCAGTATTTCAACATTTGGTATCATAGCAGAGCTCGCTAGCCAAAAGTCCCAAGATCCATCACATGAAGTGTTGCTGCAGACGTTTTTAATACCACATCACATCAAGAGACCCACATATTATATGATTGGTTAAATGTAAGCACCAGCAATAGACAGCATTACAGCAAAATAGCCAAGGCATCAATAATGAATATTGGCATGGTTTTAATTAGCTATGAAATACTTGCATTGCATGAAAAGAACAGAAGATGAATATATACTTGATCAAGAAATTTAGGTTCAATAGTTCCAGGAAATCTAAATTGTCTAGTGAGTAAACTATAAAACATGATAATTATAATCATTGTCAGGAACCTTGAGAAATATTCAAATATTCGGGCATATATCTACACCACATCCCAGTGTATGGTACGTGTCCAGCATATATTAAAGCTGGCTAGGAGTTCTCAGCCGTTTATACAGCCACATGTACATATACAGACAGGTATTATACATACGTAGACAGGTATTATACATACACAGACAGCTGTTCCTACCTTTAAATTCTACCGGTACCATCAAACCGGTCCGGTGAGACTGCAGTATAAGCTGAATAAACCAAAGCAACCAACAAAAGCTACCTATGGGAGCAATATTTGACTAGCAGACAAGCAATGACATGTTTTCTATATGAAGAATTCCACGAAAGGGAGTGAAAGCATCCGATTTTACGGCTATTATGCAAGGATGGCGGCTGAAGAAGAATTAGTGGCGTCTTCTCCCGTAGAGTTGAAAAGATGTAATGAGCGGGTAGAGCTTTACAATATACTGTTTAGCAGAGACTGAGTCTAGGACTGCCGCATTGCTCCGGACGCCATGATTTTAGATGAGGATATCCGACCTGATAAATGAAAACTGCGTGCTGAACGTCCTAACTCTATACGATATGCATCGATCACATGATATGATATCCCAACAATTATATCATCACACACTGCCATAACAAAATGCTGAATGGGCCAGCTATATATACATGCAGCTGGGCTATGATATACATATAGCTGGCCCATATGCCACACGTAAACGTACTCTTGTAATCAGCTCATCGATCACAGTGCCATACTTATCAATACAATCCCTGCTGTGCTGCACAATGCACATAAACCACACTGTGGTTCAGACGCTTTGAATTCAAATACAGAGGTTCACTTATATTTGGATATCCCGAGACCAAAACTAAACAAACACCTTATAAATTTGCAACTCTAAAACAACAACAAATCAATCTATTGGGTTGTTGAGAAAATTTATTTTGAATTTATCCCCAACTTAATGGTTAAATAATGACGTTAGGGAGTCTCGAAAGAATAAGAGCTTAATAACCACAAAGGGACGTGGGTGTATGCAAATATCAATTACGAAATCGGGTGAAATAACCCGTGAAATTGGTGATTTGGATGTTTTAAAATGCGCGGTGAGCGCGATTCTCGGTAATATGTTATGTTTCAACTGACTTGTGTGTCATCGCATGGGCTGAGAGCTGTTGAGAGCCAGAAAAATATTCAATTCCGGATATTCATCCGAAACTGGTCAATGGTCATGACTCGTGTTTTCTGAGAGTGTACAGTAATAAATGATAATGTAATACATGATACTAGCTGCTAGCGTCAATAGATAGCTGAGAGCTGCGATCAGGTGCAATATTGCGTTAGCATGCGGTCGTATATTCCTGCCTTCAGGTAAACAAAGCAGTAAAGCTCGGTACGATCTAAGTTTCTGATGTTTGGTGCAATGTAAGGTCTATGGCGTTATGAGAATTTGAACATGTCAAATTTTGCAGCTGTACGATTTCGTTCAAATCTATCAGTCAGGATTTCTTAAGAAATATGTTATGTTCATGAATGATGCTCCGTCTAGATTCATTACCCCCTGAAATTTTCCTGGTGAGACTTCCTGACTCAGCAGTTGATCCTCATATACAATTATGCTGTCTATCGCAGGAACACAGCTCAGAGAGTTGTACTGGATCTTCCTAGAGAATATTGGCGTAGAGGCTGCCCTTGGCCGGCTCATTCCCCTTCTAGAGGACAGATACCTTGATAAAGTGGTGAGGGATCAGAACTAAGGGCGGATGATATTCTTCGTGAAGCGACTTCTTCGCCCCAGTCTCATATAATGTCAGATGTTGACTCGTCATGTAACATATCCTCACCGTACAGGTATATGATGGTCGGTACTTGTCCGATATCTTGAAATCAACACATGATTGTCACGTTAGCAGCTTTCTCGATGTCCAGGTACCTTTCATATTCATTTGGCACCTGTCTCAATGTTCATTGATCATTGATCCATTCTACTCAGAATGAACATTGAACAATGTAGATTGTAGAATGCATGGGTAGGTGATCGGCGCAATCAACTTGGATGAGTTAATGACTATTCTGATAGCATTTACACCTCTGAAAGCACTAATACACCTCACGATACCTAAGCTTTGACACCTGTCACATATTTTCAATGTCTTCAGCTGTTGGAAGTGATGAACAGGAACGCACCGAACCGCACTGAGCACTCTGAATTTCATGCGGTTACACAGGACAACATGGTTACTCCTCGGGTCATGGATATTGGTAACTTTATCAGAACTTACTATAGTCAGAATAGGAGGACGGAAGGAGGAGCTGATCACTCATGTGAGAAGGGGGAATCCAGCTCGCTAGTGGAGACTAGGTGCTCTTTGCTCTCGGATATGTGGATGGTAAGTGCTCAGCGAAATGATTGAGAGAGGAGATTTTCATCTAAAGTACCGATTGGTATGGCAATTGGGATATCTTGTAACATGGTTTTCCGTTACATGATCAGATATACCTACGTCATGATCTAATCAACTCTATGGAATGTCTAAGGGCAGGAAAGAAGTGGATTTGGAAAGTGCAGGTGATCTATTCGCACTGGTTAACGATGCCATGTTCTCGTTTATTGAGAGGATGAACCCAAATGTCAGCGAGTGGACTAGGTGGTGGGTCAACTCCTCCAGATACGCAGACTCCATCAGGTACACACAACACTAGTGTGATCATGTTATGAGAATAAGTGATAGAAATTGAACCACATGACATGGTAAATTTACTAAGTATACTGACCCTACTGCTTCATCGAGCAGGACTAAAGTAACAAGGAACTACGATAAGTACGACATCAACAACTTCCTGCCGCTCAACATCCTCTGCATAGCCAAGAGCCCTAAGATAGGGGCGATGACATGTACCTGTGAGTAGCAGCTGTACCCTATCGGCCTATCATTCAGTGGTAATCGTGATTGATGGTCTGATAGAACAGCAATTATAAATGCGCCGATCTATAAGATTAAAGTTGAACTGTGCAATAATTGAGTTACCTGCATTATCATTATCATGAACTGCCTCATTTTCAGATTGTTTGAAGACGTTAACGATCGGTTGCTTCGAAAGATCCAGAACGAAATCAGTGTGTAAGATATGCCAGATGATAAACAATCGGGGTGGCCGAGTTTAGAACACAACCTGACTGCAGAGATTAAGTTGGTAACAATAACATGTTGTCGTGACTATCATCCTCGAGCAAACGTGACTATCAAACAATAAATTTTGTACTCGTCTTCCAGAGTTAAAGTTAGCCTTGATGCCGGCGGGGGACTTGTCAGCCTCCTGATATAAAAAAACGGATATTTTTCCGATCGTGAGAGTGTAAAATACACACCCCAAAACAGAGTTATGACCCAGAAAAACTTTCAAAGAAGCACAAAATAAAGATAAGGATAAGAAATATTGATCATGATAATAAAATCAAATACTGAAAACTCATATCAGGAACTCTACTTTATCATAATGAGCCGAATACATAACGCGGGGTGACAGACTTGTTGATAGGAAATTGAGACAAATCGAAATAGCTTGTTGACATGATAGTTCGAATCCCGTTAGGTTTATGCAAATGCATACTGCTACAACATTCAAGATTTTATTCATGGTACTAGAACATAGAAGCTCTATGATATCCATAGCGTGTAATATGGCACCCCCATTACCTATATTATACGTTCAGATGGAGTATATCACGCTTATAATAGCTAATTATCATTCTGATAGACTATAATAGAGTTATTAATAGAAAGTTGTATCACTAAAACGTCATGTACCGTCACACACGTGACACTCTAGTTACTCCCCGAAAATAACATGAACTCGACAGAGGAAGTTATTGGCAAACTCGTCGTAGCTTATCTTGCCGTCCTTGTTCACATCCAGAGCTTTGAATACCTCCTCAATCTGGGTCTCAGTCGGGTCTCTACCTGTAGGAAGAGATAGTGTTGTGACTATAATGTGTTGACTGTGACAAAGATTTTCCACCGAGATTAGTTGATGAGCTGTGAAGAAGCTTGAACGATAAGAAAATAAGTTGATCAGTAGATCTAGCTTTGTATAGTACTAGAAACTACTTTAATGATGCACATTCTCAAAATGCAATGCTTCCCCCGCCTACATAATGATTCAACTCACAACACCTACCCAGGAACTTCTTGATTCCTGTCTGTAGCTCATCCCTAGTCAGGAACTTATCTCCGTCACTGTCTAGAATTGTGAAAACCTGCTGTAGTGTTTCATCAGATTGCTTGCTCTGGAGCTTCATGCTCAGTGCCAGGAACTCGTCAAAGTTCAAACACCCGTCATTATCTCCATCCACCTGTGTGTGTGTGTGTGTGTGTGTGTGTGTGTGTGTGTGTGTGTG
>CAMPET010000008.1:482776-549242 GCA_946803715.1 Beroe ovata | reverse complement strand
TGTGTGTGTTTGTGTGTGTGTGTGTATGTGCGCGTGTGTGCGTGTGCGTGTGTTCGTATGAGCATATCGGGTTTCATTAGCTTCTACACTACTACATGTGGTGGAGGAAGGAGAGATGTGAGATCAATGATCATGGAATGTGCCACCTACTAACTCATGAATGTGCGGATTGATAAGTGGGTTATTAACGCACTCCATTTTACGTGTACTACCTTCCTAAAAGGTACTATACTTTCTGAAATGGTTCGCATCGAATCGACACCTATAATATGCAACATAAAAGATGCTATGTTATAAACATAGACCGAGATTATTTTGTCCTAAAATCAACAAATCCCTCTCTTTTTAACCCTTATGGTGCGAATAAATGAAGTTAAACGAGTCATTGACAGAATAGAGGCTTCATTATGTAAGCATGTAGTGTGTACACTGTACATACATTAATTGCTCAATGCTTATGCAAAACGGTATCATGGGCCTGGTCATTATACCTGGTGACTAAACAACACTAGAGCTAATGATTCCTATGGCTTACTAATCATTCTTGAGCTTAGGCTTCTGGTCCAGTGGAATAAATCATCAGTGGATTACATCATCATAATCATGAGTATGACCATATGCATTATACATAAACTGTGATGTACACCAGCAAGAGTACCGTTGCTAATTAATGGTCATAGTGACTATAAACGATTCTAAGAACATAGAGGGGTCATACCAATGCAGGACTGCTCACTTACACATGTTCTTCCTTGACTGAGATCTATCTTCACTTTGAAAAATTCTTTCGAACCATCAAAGTGAACCTCATAAGACTCCATGCCATCATCAGTTTGCCTGTGAAGGACAATCTTCATAATCATGATAATCCATAACCGATCAATGATATGAAGTAAGGATGAAAATTTCAATAGTATGATAATACACAAACCTTTGTCTGGTTTCTTCCCAGTACACTTTCTCTTTACCCTTGCACTTTACAACAATACCATCACAATCTATGTCTTCCTTGAAGTCAACAAAAACATTCCCATTGACAAACTGAAACATAATGCATAATTCCATGACATAGAAATTGCAAGAACCTAATGGCAAATATATTATGCTGCAAATATAATATAATGCATAACCATCCGTGCAGCCTTCATTCTCATGCAAAGTAAAGAGAAGTAATGGGTCTCCCTTTGTCGGAAGAATAACACTTAAAGTCCCATAGATTAAAAATGAATTAAGTTGAAATTAATAAACATAAAACATATGATTACCTCTCCAGGATAATAAGTTGGTTTCTCAGTATTAACATGAATTTTTCCTTTCCCTTCAAGGCCAAGCAGTTTCCCTAGTCCCATATTCCTTCAAAGCAATCCTAAAATGTAGTTGTTTTGGTGAGAGATGAATCACGTTATTTGATTGTTGGACAAAATAACCTAGTGAGATGGAAGTCAGCTTACCATCCTTTTCACCTCAACCCTAACACTCACCATAAATCACTCACCAGACACAAGGACACCTGGCACCCTAAACAATTAAAAAGAAATTGTGCTCCTTAACTGCTTATGGATGGATTATTTCCCTCCCCATGGGTTACTCCTCTATTGATAGAATACCAATTGAAAACAATTCACATAAACATATGATCAAGCACAATCCTTCATGCAAGTGTTTAACTTGTGCAAATAATAGTCTTTACATGATACATATCTTGATTGAAGCCTTGACCCACTAATTGTTACATCTTGCCCCTAATAATAATGATAATGATAATAATAATTATAATTATAAATTACTNCTCTATCAGGTCGTTGTGTGGTATCTTATAGCTTAATTCATGAAGACATTTGGTGAAAGAAGTCCGATTGAGATCTGTAAAATTATAGTGAGATTATGAGCCTCTTATGAAGAATCATAGATAGTTTTACATTTGGTTGTTAGAAGAGTTGTTTCACTTGTTATGTGCATGACGATAGGCAAGAATGAAGCCGAACTACTGAAGACGCCCAGTGGTCAATGGATCTGTGACTCGGTGAGTTCACCTCACAGTTCACACCTGCCTGAATGTGTTGCCATATGCATTGAGCCCTCACACGTGTTATGCAGGAAGGCGCGATCGCCAAATATTTTCATTCTTGAGGAAGTAATCCGCGCGTTGCGCGCGACATGGGGCCTTGCGGAACACCGATTTGTACGAGAAGGTCCCTTATAAGCAACTATGAATAGAATATAATGTTACTGGATAAGGGACCTTCAGGAACACCGTACTTGATCCCGGAGAAGCGCTAGGTGGATCAGAAGGGTCACCGAATTTCGACTTGACACCGGAGAAGCGCCACGTGGATCAGAAGGCTCACCTAAGATGAACCCTGTGATCCACGTGTGGAGCAGAAGGCTCAAATTCTATTTTTCAGAGATAAAATTCCGAGTGAGCCTCCTGATCCGCCATAGTTGTCTGACGATGCTAAACCGCTGATGCAAGCTGCGAAGCAAAAACGAAATTCTTGACAGGGTCTATCATTAATCGACAAAATGCTTTATAAACAGTCAGTGGTATGCTTAAATTCTATTCTTTCTGCAATGGAGCTCTTTCAACTTCAAGTACCCGGCCCTGTCGAGTTAATTTCGTTTTGCGCGCGCGGCGCAAACTTATTCTCAGGCGCAAACTCATTCTCAGACGCTTCGGGGCTTGCGTCAGTGGTCTTCAGTCGAGTCTTGCATGTTGCACCATGTCAGCGGATAGCTCGGCGGAGTATTTGGGTCACGTAGCGCGGGAATATGATTTTGAAGTAAAAGTGCGTGTTCATGTTGCCATGGACACGTGCTACTACCAAAGAAATTTTAAAAAGCAGCTATCAATCTATCATAGCTGCTTTTTAAAATTTCTTTGGTAGTAGCATTGTCGATCGATGATAGACCCTGTCGAGAATTTCGTTTTGCGCGCGCGCGGCGCAAACTTATTCTCAGATTCTCGCGGCTTGCATCAGCGGTCTAGCATCGCCAGACAAGTAGTAGCACTAAGCACTGCACTTGTCCACGTCCATGCAACACGCACTTTCACTTTAAAATCATGTTCCCGCGCTACGTGACCCAAATACTACGCTCGCTGCGCGCGCTGCACTGCGCGCCTCCGTGCGCGTCTGTTCCCGCGCTACGTGACCCAAATACTACGCTCGCTGCGCGCGCTGCACTGCGCGCCTCCGTGCGCGTCTGTTCCCGCGCTGCGTGACCCAAATACTCCGCGCGCGTGACCCAAATACTCCGCGCGCGCCGCGCGTCTCCTTTCTACGACTTTTCAGTTCACTGAGTAGAACAGGGGCGCGCAGCGTGTGCACATGCGCGTCTCTGTGGTTTGGTTCACTGAGTAGAACAAGGGCGCGCAATGCGTGCACACAAAATCAGCACGTGCATTTCGTGACGGACATAAAGACAAACAAGCAGCCAAATTATAATAGAGATATTTTATATTTTATTTATTGGCAAGCAACCAAATTATAATATGGATATTTTATATTTTGTTTCGGAGGCAATGCAATACGAAAAATTATTTATTCATGCAACATTACAATGATACATGTGCATGTACATATTTGTTGCTGTGAGATTCTTGCTATTGGCCAAGACACGTTTTGAGAGAAAGTGACCATTCAACCATTGCTATGGTGACACTGTAGAAGCAAACAGCTGCAGAAAGTGCATTTCAGATGAACATGAAATATGCTGAAATACTTAGTTATGCAACACAATAAGCGGAAGTCAAACAACTGGTCAGTGATCAAATACAAACATCTCTCAGTGCCAATTTTGTGAAATGGTAGATTTGTTTACAAATGCTCCTATATGAAATTTTTGTTTTGAGTGTGTATTATGTCGAGTTAACTAACGCCTAAGTGCTGCTCAAGTTACTCTAAATTGAAAGGGCATTGGCACGTGCAGATTTGTGCACGGGTTACCAGAGTTTTATGTGCAGATTTCCTGAGTGCAGATTTCTATTTTGCTGTTGCTGCTTCCGTGCATGTTCGTTTGTTTGTTAACATAAGTGTGGCATTATCATTTCAAATATCATCCTGTTTCAATTTATGTCTTCAAGAATTCTGAATTTCTGATAATGCACAGATGCAACAAGTGAAACAGTCGTTGTTAGTGAGTTAAAAACATTTCAGTGTGATATCCACCATCTTCAGTTCTGTAAANCTGAATGCAAGTGATGAATCTCTTGTAGGTGTTCAGCAAGAGTCCTTTCGTAAAAATTAAAGTTAAATAAGTGTTGAACAACAATTTGATCACCAATAAAATATTAACAGAACTGAAGATGGTGTATGTCACTCTGAAATACCTTTAACTCACAACAACTGCTTCACTTGTTGCATCTGTGCGTTATCAGAAAATCTTAATTCTTGATCTCTCATGCAACTGCTACAAAACACTAACTTAACTTATGTCTTCTTATCATATCCAATGGGTAGTGTATCATGCCGTCTTGACGATTTTTCTAGTTGTAGTATATAAGTAAGACTTATATTCATTCAATGAATATAATTTGCTATTGGATTAAATACATTAGAATAAAAAACAGTATGTCAAAAAAAGTATGTCAAGTGAGTTAAAGGAAAATATCCTTTCATGCATTATCAGCTGGAGTTCTTTTGGTTCCTGTGAATTGTATGATCATTTTTAGGATTAAGAACTTGCTAGGTTGAGAAAAATAGATCATAATCAGCATTATAAAAGATCTCCAATCATCACCAAACTATCTTTCAATTCTAATATCTATAGGCAATCTATATCTTAAATCTTTTCAATCACTAGGTAACTAGGTACTAGGTAATAGATTGAATCCAGTTTTTTAATTGGTCCATGATGAGACAATGAGACACTGAGACGACCAGATGGGTGTGGCAGGTCATTTCTCAACATACAGTATCTTGTTCTCTAGGAACACCTATAGTAGGGAATATTCATTGAAATTATTGACTTGTCTGTTCTTTTGCTGCAGTATTACTGTTCCTTGATGTTGGATAAGCCAAAGCTGCATTATATGGATTAAGCCCAGTTCCTTTATTTGAAAATGCACAAAAAATACCTAACAGCATGTCTTTCACAAAGCATCCAAATCTCTTATTTGTGAAGGTATAAAGTATTGGATTTGCTGCAGCATTGATGAAAATGCAATGGAAAGACATGATATCTAGAGCTATAGGGGTGTCAGGGTTTTTGGATTTGCTGACTGTGAAGATGACATAAGGAATCCAACTTATTACGAAACATCCTGATAGAGCACAAACCATTATAAGGGCTTTAAAGTTGCTTTGAGAAACTGATGTTGCTTGTCTTATACTGCTTCTTATAGCAATTATACAGAGAATTGAATTTTCAATCACTATGCCAAATAGAGGTATTATGACAATGAAAACTAATGCAATTTTTAAAATCTTCTCTGCTGCAAGATCTTCATAAACGCTTGACATACATTTTGCATTGTCTGATTTAAATGAAGATGTTGATTGGTAGGCTAATGATATCACTGATCCTGCTGATCCACCTACCCAAGATGCCAATGAGCAAATTTTGGCAGTGCGTGCAGATATTTTGTTGAAGGGGTTTTTCACAATCACCATTCTATATGTTGTAATCATGAAAACTGTAAGTGAGTTAACAGATCCTGGGATGAAGCTTAGCTGGGCATTTATGAAGCAATAAACAGTCCCAAGGACCCATTTCCCTGCACAATAAGTCACCATCTGAGGGAATATGACAAACAAAGTGTACAGCATGTCAGCAGCTGCCAGATTCTGAATGAATATCAGAGATGGTTTATCAAGTTGTATCGAATTAAACTTGATTGATGAGAAAAGAATTGCGCCATTCCCGAAAAGGCCAAGTATTGTCATGAGAAAGGTATAGACACCCAAAATGGCTGTTTGAGCAGACGTGAAGTTAATGTCTGAAGGATCCACAGATTCATTTCCAAGCACCATCACAAAAGAGTGATGTTTCGGCAGATCTTTACCTTATCAAATTTTATGTAAGTTTATCTTTCTAAATATAAGCAAATACTAGAAGTTTATTAAAAGAATGAAAAGTCCTTGGTAGATTTTTGTGAGTGTGAATCAAGCAGTGAAGTGCCGAATATGATACCGAATTTGCCATGTTCGACACCATGCCAAAAAAGTCCTCGACACCATAATAAATGATAATCTAATGATAAATGAAAAAGTTGTAGTATGAAATGGTAGGTTTAGGTCTTATATAGGAAGAGAGAAAAATACCTCTCTCATTTGCCAGCTCATGATTGGTCTTTATTGAACAAGACGAACGGCTACTGCTAAAGGGCAACATATTATCTCATCATTTTCCTTCAGTCGGTCAGCAATAACCAATAAGGTATCGTAGTACAGTTGTTGATCATTGGGAATATCTATCTTGAGTAGAAATCTATGATAGGTCATATGAAACGAATATAGGTAATCGTTATAAGCCTAAGATGATTCGATGATTAAACCTTTCTGAGTGAGTACCTGAACATCCTTGTTAATTGTAGTCTTAAACTCTTTCGAGAATACTTCAAGAAGTATTGTCAGACAATATACAATAACAGTGGTGTCAACGTGTTCTGGAGCATAGATTCCTCCTCGCAGTTTCTTGAGTCACTGCAGAACAGTGACGTCTTNTTGAGTGAGCATTTGAGGATAGCTTCCAAACCGATTGACCGATTGACTTGAGATTTCTACCATAGCTCAAGGACCATTAGATACTCAGACAGCCACAATTTCACGTCAAAATGATAATACAATACAGACAAATGTTTATTCTCGAAGAAGATCTATGATGGCTACTATAGTTTTGATAAGGATCAACTCAAAGAAGCCGTCCACTTCATCATCTATTATACCTATATAGTCCTTGCCGGTAGAGTCTTCATCCAAGTCCTAGGAATTCCTATGGGCGGAAACTCCAGTTCCCCCATTGCGGATCTCACACTCGCCAAAAGTGAGTATAACTTCATGACCCATCTCCTTAAGTCCAAAAAGTTTGCTCTTGCTAAGATCTTGTCGAAAACCCGACGTTATGTCGATGATCTTATCACCACCAACTATCTTAACTTTGAAGCTCTCATAAAACAGATCTATCATCCTTCTCTTGAAATGGAGAGGTCAGGTACTGACAACAAGAACGTGAATTACCTGGACCTCAACATCTCTATCCAACCTGGCAAGGTCTTAGTGTCTGTATATAATAAAACTGACGATTTTAATTTCAATGTAGTTTCTTTGACCTTCCCTCAGAGTAATATTCCCCTGGAAGTAGGCCATAATGTTTTCTTTAGTCAAATCCTAAGATATGGCAACATTTGTACAGAATTTGAATCATTCATATCTAACCTCAACAAAGTCTTCCACAAGTTGAGAGAAAGAGGTTATGAACATTCTGATCTAGTTAACATTATCAAACGTTGCCTTAGGAAAAATAGTACTACCTTTCAAAAGTATCACATCATAGACGATAATGTGATCTTAGATAGAGTCAGTTAGCTGGTGTTCTAGTCTTTTGTTGGGTGACTTTGCAGTAACATTGGAGCGCCCGACTTCTGTCAGCTTCCCCATACCTCAGCGAACCGTTGGGCTAGCGGCACACCTTTTTAGTGTGTTGGGCATGGGATAGCGGCGCGAGTTTCCCTAACCGGAAGCGTAAACCCCCTTGTGAATCGGACTTTGGATCCGTCGGCTAGGTCTACTCACTCGGGGCAATATACTGTATAAGTCACTTGACATTGAACTGGAAATATCCATACAGTATCTCGGGACAGTGTACTTCAACATATTCGTTATACTTTGATTTTATTTATTTATTCAGTTCAATTCTTCCCCTCCATTGATTCTTATCTCCAATCCCCCCGTCTCTCTAAACTGTGAAGCTCAGAATTCCGGAGTTCTGGGTGGCCCAGCCTTGCAGTTGTAAGCTGCGAGGGGTACGGTGGGCCGAAACTCCTCCGTTCTCTCTTGCCACCTGCTGATACTGAGATCCGAATCGCAGTTGACAGGAGAGGGCCTTACATCTGTAGGGTAACCGCTGATGATTCACAGTTTAGATTCTTACCTCTCTTATGCCAATCCTTGGTTTAGAAAATCGATATCCAGTATTTTGCTATGTTTGCAGTATACCCATACACGGTACACCTCTATAGATAAGACTTTGGATTGGAAATGAGGAAGGATTTTGATACTCGTGATAGATTAACGGCATTAATCTATCATGATTAATCTATCATGATTATCAAAATCCTTTGATTTAAGTTAACTTATACTTTTGATACTCATCCATTTATCATTATATTTCATAAATCAACCATAAAGCTAGGATGATCTTTAATTGGCAATGCAGTTTCCAACCATGATGTGCACACGAATATGCTGGAACTTATTTGATTAGCGCCTATGACTGGAAACGAAGTGAGTTCTTGTAATATTTTCTACGAAAAATTGTCATTTTAATTGTTATTAAATTGTTTGAGTTCCAAGATTCAAAAATCATTTGATTTTAGGAAGTTGGAGAAGCTTCTCTGAATAGTGGTACTGTTGGAGACAGCGGAACTGAAAGTGATAAATCAAATACCTTTAACTTTTCGGATGATAGGAGTTTAGACGGAGTAGATATTTCAAATGGTGGAAGCAACAATGGGTTGGACATTTCCACTAGTCCCTTGGAGCAGGATATCAAAATACTCGGTATAGATAACAACACGAAAAATCTGGACTGTGTGACCATGGATGTCAATAAGAATGCAATTATAGCTGAAGATCCATTGCATGCCCTGAAAGAAGTTGATAAATTTAATGAAGATAACATTTCCGACAATGAGAAAAGCGAATTACTGCAAGTATCTCGAGATAAACCAATGATGCATGCACCCACTGAGAAACCTCTCTGTGAAAAGCACAAGGGCTGTCCAGAGGAATCTGTTAAAATGGACTGCAATGAGTGTTTTGAAATGCTCCTACAACCCTCGACAACGATCTCTCAAATTTTTGCTGCCATGCGAGAATGGATGCCGGGAAATCAGAGGAAAATGAACATTCTAGTTGAAGAAATAATGAAGAAAGGGGCTCACGTTGATGATATGGATGGTCTTGAGGGAAACACCATGCTGCATTATGCATGCAAGTCTGCTTCAGAAGGTGTTGGGTCTAGTGAAATGGCCCAACTCCTAGTAAAACGTCTGTTGGACCAAGGTGCAAACTATAAATTGAGAGCAAGGTGGACTGACATGCTTCCCCTCCATTTTGCTGCATATTTCAACTGCCCAGAAATACTGAATGTCCTCCTCGATGCTTCTGGAAATAGTGGTAGGTGTGAAATTTCCGAATAGTATCATCTCTCCGATCTTCATAATTTAAGTGATTTATTATTTCACTGTAAGAATCTAGTAAGCATATAATGCGAATTAGCATAAACTAATAGGAACGTTATGTGAAACTCATAATGGTTCAGATATTTTCAGATATTGATGCTCGGTGTAAGGAATATGACCAAGGGACAGCACTCCATATGGCTGCCTCTGGTCTCTGCTACAATGCGGCTAAAGTTCTTTTTGACAGGGGCGCTGACCCAACACTCATCAACAACAAGGTTACTATCCTTGACCAATCAGGAATGGTCGTCAATTGATGGGTCGCTATATAAGTGGTCTAAAAAACAGACAGTTTGATTCGTCATTTGATTGAGTATCTTGATTTTGCAGTACATGACCCCCTACGAGTGCATAGCAGATGGTACGAGACAGGAACTCCGACAAACTCCTGAGTCTCTCGATAAGCTGAAGAGTCTTCTGAAGAACGGGAAATCTCCTGTTGCGGAAAAAGTGCAACAAGAAATCGGGTTATCGTTAGGTAAAGCTAGATGATAGTTTTAGTACTGTACCCCTTCACTCTTCAGCTGTTATGGTAGATATCATAGCCTATATAGGTATAGAAAACAGTTTATGATACTGCGAGGAGATTGTTGTACGATGTACAATATTTCATATCCCCGGCCCAGGTGATGCAGTTCTTGTTGGAGGGGAGAAGAGTGGGATACTGAGGTTCTGTGGGAAGACAGACTTTGCAAGTGGGGTGTGGTGTGGTGTTGAGCTCCATGAGAAGGTCGGCAAGAACAACGGTTCAGTTGCAGGAGTCACGTACTTCAGATGTAACCCTGATCATGGTAATGTGTACACGTGGTGTTCCGGGGGGATTCCAGTTGTTGTACCCGGGTTACTTATCTTTGTATGGGGGAAGGGGGATAATGGTTAACATTCCTCATCTATCTAGATACAATAAACGCTGCAACGAGAATTGAAACTTGATCAGTATGTGAATTACCAATTCGAGTTTAACCAATCAATTGAATCATTGTCAGGAATGTTTGCTCCTCCGAGCAAGCTGACACCACTGGAGAGCACCCCTAGCCGATCATCGTCAATCAGTGGAGCTAGTGAGACGCATAAAGTCAAGTTCCAGGTATGAATTAGCTAGGATATTCTCCAATAAATACATATGTATTTGTAAATCTAATTGGCAGATTGTGGGTGTTATTTCAACATTCCCTACTGCATATTTTGTGAGAGAGAGAGAGTGAGTGACACTCACTGAGTGTGGTAAATTGGCAAGCAGTAACAAACTCATTATAGTATCCAATTTTTGAGCTGGCTGCTTGCAGAAGATATTTTGTGCATGTACATTGTATCATGTATGACTTTGTTCCAAGCAATACATTGTACACTGTGTGTATCAGACATTTAACTATTTAACAATATAATGAGCAGTGTAGCGTGCAAACAATCCATCTCCGTACACAAACATGTGACAATGGCCGGGGCACTTTTCCACAAGGTGTTAGGTGGCCACATACTACCACAGAGTAGCAGAATATTGGATAGAATTGTTTTCATGGTCGACTTCGTTCCCCTGAGAGAACTTCAACAAGGACTTGCCAATTTTCTAATGAATAAGAGGGTTTGGAAATTGTAATCATAGTTATCGGAATTCATACTGACATCATCGCTAATATATTTTCCGATCAGGTCGGTGACAGGGTCAATGTTATCGGTTGCAAGTTTGGTTTTGTCAGATTCGTTGGGAAAGTGAAATTTTCGGGAGGGTAAGATGGTGAAGCTTGACTTATGGCACGATTCATATAACGTCGTAACATATAACGTCGTAACATGATGATTAATATCCCACTCAAAAGTCAAAGGAAGTGTAATGAGGATAAACTATAATATTTCTGAATCATTTTCCCTCCCTGCCAGGATCTGGGTTGGTGTGGAGCTTGATAAACCGTACGGCAAGTGTAATGGTACGATGGACGGTGTCAAGTACTTCACGTGTAAACCCCAACACGGTGTCATCGTGCCCGCTGACAAAGTCAAGAGGTGGGTCAGGAGAGTTGGGGTAGGTGATATTCTCAGATTTGTGCTATTCCATGCTGGCTTATCATAATGTTATTACTGGTTATGTCGCATGAGGCTTATTTGTATTCTATGACATGGAATATGAGACACATTATAGACTTCTTTGTAGGATGTAGGTACATAGTATGTACCATTGTTTCTTCATGAACAATGTATATGAATATTTCATATTCATAGAGGATATTTTTATAGTTTATATGTAGGTAGGTACATAATAGTGTAAACAGGAAAATAGACACATAGGTACAGTACAAAACGAGGTAGGTACCTACCAGGATTGCTGGAGCCAGTCAAATTGTAATAAACTTCCCGGACAATTGTTGAATTGATATCCTTGGGGACAGGGGTCAGTATCGGTAGGAAGAGATTAAAGAACTCCAGAAATGGGATGTTTTTTTAGGGATTGGAATTCTGGAATATAGATTTTATACCAATCTCCTACAATCCTATTGGAAATATAAACTCCGTACATATTCTGCTCCTAGCCATTGTTATTCTTCAATTGGCGTATGCTATGGCCTAATTGAATAATTGGTTATTTGCATTCCTTTTTGCCTTTCGTGTAGACTGCAGTAGAGATCGGCACCGGACATTATTATGTTTATATTATCCAATGGAAAGTTTGCTTGTAGAAACCTCTTACAATTATAGGTAACGCATATAGTACACGTCCCAAATACATGAACACAGTGTGATAAGAAGTCACATATCTGACAGACGTGTGACACCCCAATCACTGCAGGGTGGAGGCTGGTAGTGAAAAGATGGATGGTCTAATGTCGCCCAAAGTATCTCGTCCTCCGCCCAGGAGCGTCTCCTCGCCAGGGAACTTCGACTCCAACCGGTCACCTGTGTGTGGTGAGTTGACAATGGTAGAGCTGATGGTATGATCATGAGTCCGCAGTGCACACACACACGCAGACACATAGACACATACAGACTCACACACACACACAGAACACACACAGACACACAGACACAAACACACAGAGCTAGGCAGACAGTACACAGACACACAAACACATACACACATACATACACACACGCAGACAGACACATACACACAGACACATACACACAGACACTGACAAGTGACACACACACACATACATACATACACAGTACACACAAACAAACATACATACACATACACACACATACGCAGACAGACACACACATACACAGACACACACATACATACACACAAACATACACAAACATACATACACACATACATACACACACGCAGACACACACATACATACACAGACACACACATACATACATACACACAAACACACGCACATCCACACTCAGACATAGGCACAATTTACACAGATACACCCACGCATACAGCCTATAGTTCAGAGGTACCTCACCCCACTTTACCTCACATAACATTAGCTATGAGAGGGTACTGGGTCCTGGGTAAGAGTTTACAATGGCTCTGTATTTTACTTTAGTGAAGAGGACAGAGTACGCAGTAGCACCATTCATAGTACTGTAGTAGAGAGCAGACCAGCTATAGGCTCCCTGCCTGAACAATGATAGTTCATATCCAATGATATTCGCGCGGTGATTAAACAGCCATTACCCAGAGTGCAGTAAACCGGTTAAAACGGTTGCACCATTTCATTACTAAGCAGTGTTCTTCATACTATTCATGTACATATCCCATTATCCCACTCTATGACTACTGACTGATTCTTGTCGTTCAGTGTTCACGGTGCTAATATGTCCAATCAGTAAGGGAGCTACCAATGGATGAGAGGAGAAAACTTTAGTTCCTAGTTAATGAAATGATGGTGTGGTGCAGAGAAGCACGTTCTAGTGAGACCCAAAATACTCTTTTTATCACGAAATTAATTATTAAGTGAGGATGTCCTTTGATTGCTCAATGCTAAACACCGGATTGATCCCACTTTTACCAGTGTAAAGTAGAGCCTCATAGAACCAGTTCATCAGACAGATCCCAGACACCCTTAGCTCCATTAGTCGATGATATAACACACGTTAGAACACAACAGATTTTAACTTGTCAATCTATTCATTAGAAGGTGGTCATCAATTAGTTAATTCAGATTTATCACGAATTTCCAGCAAATGATCCCCCATCCATCCTCCCCCAGCAAGTCCGATGCGCGGCACACCCAGGACCTACGCCGCACCCTCTTCACCAGCCCCTCCCTCCTCGCTCACCTCACCACCAGGCGGTGGTGTGACGTCACCAACCCCAACACGTACCTCCTCCTCCGCTGTCATGACAACGCCCGTGACGTCACGCGTGGGGTCACGCGGTGGTGTGGTGAGGAGTACCAGTGCGGGTAGCAGCGGGGCAGTACGGGGCTCCTCGCCAAACCGGACCTCTGGTCCAGAGAATGTGTACAAGAAACAGATTAAACTGCAGCCGGTTAGCGTTTGAGATCTCGATTCTGAACCAGTAAAACAGATTGTGCACGATGTGAAACGAGACATGCACGATGTGTACCTGGTATAGTACACATTACACATGTGTAGTAGGTACACTGTTTAATGTACATACTACATGATAAAATGACTATCAACTTCCGCTTCTTTTCCCGTGATTGTTCTGTTTTCCCATCTCTATCTCAATGCCTCACTCCGTTATCATGACATGCCTCATCCCTCATGACATGTTATCCCACTTTCTGTTCAGGGCATGAACGCGTTCGTGAACGGTGAGCTGGGAACGGTGAAATTTGTCGGACGGGTCGACTTTGCAGACGGTATTTGGATCGGTGTTCACCTGAAAAACCCAAGTACGTAGCGCGCTAATATGAGCTGTGTATGAATAACACGTGTATAATATATTGTTATTGTTCTCCCATGATAAAAATTTATATGATGAGATTATGGGTCAGGCGTGTTTGGATTCCCTACCGGAATTTCCAATGTTCGGAATTTCAGAAGTCTACTATTTCCAATTTCCGGAATTCCCAACCCAAATATTGGGAATTCACACAAGTAACACAAACAGCGTGTGCCTCATGTAATGGTAGGAGCCGGCTATTTAAGCAAAATTCAGTAGCTATCAAGCGCGCTTCGTTATTCATGTACTAATATATTGATGTCTCTTGTTGCATGTTGCAAATTGATTAACATTATGCATTATACATGCGCGAGTAATATTCATTAATCAATGTTATAAACTGGACATTCCTTTCAGCGGGTAAGAACGATGGCATGGTCCAGGGGAAAAGGTACTTTCTCTGGTGAGTATTACATGTGTTTATGTCTGTGTGTGTGTGCGTGTGTGTCCGTGNTTGTGGGGTGTGTGTGTCTGTGTGTGTGTGTGTGTCCGTGTGTGTATGTGTTATGTTCATCATTGGGTCAGGAGTGTCTATGTCCGTATGTACGCCGTACGGTTTATTTCTCTTATAACTACTGTCCGATCATTTTGAAAATTTGATTCAATCTCATCATATTATTCATCCGGTAATTTGTATTTTTTTTAAAACCTGCGAAAAATTATGTATTTATGAAGGGATTTTTCACTTTAATTAAACATTTGAAAGTCGTGAAAATATCACACGATTTTTTCAACGAATCCCCATCGCTGACACTGGAAAGCTATATGCTCTAAAAGTACTATGCTTACAATTTTTAACAAAATTCTTATAAATGTGGAAATATCGGAATTTGGAATTCTTAAATCAATCACATATAGATAACGATCACTGCCTCCAAGGAACCAATAAGAAATTATAGTAACCGCTCAACTCTTAGGTTGAGTATTATAATAGTACCACTTTTTCAGCAAGCAAGGGTATGGGATCATGGTGAAGCCGAGTAAAGTAACAATACACGGCATTACTGCGAGCAAGCTGATAGACGAGACTGATTACCCAGAGTAGTGGGGGGTGTGTTGCTAGCAACGTCATAGCAACACAATATCATATATCCGCAAAGTATCTTAGCAACATTGTGACACGTGTATTATACGTCACGTATCTTAGCAACACTGTAACACGTGTATTACTTAATAAGCTCATATCTTGGTGTTATAATAGTGATGTATATCTCTTCGTATTTTGCATTGGCTTGTTGCTTGGACGATCACGTTGTAATTATTGGGTATTAGTGCAAATATGATGAAAACCTCGGCTTATTACTTGAAAGGTGAAGTAGAGAGAAGCAACAAGTTTTAATTTTGAAATTGTTGAGTGCAAGCTGTGCTTCTAGAAGCTGTACGCTTTCATGTATCATATATGACGCATCACTTCATCACTCTATCCTAGTGATGACTGATGAGGTGTAATACGTTGTTCGCTATCTCGTCTATTCTTTGCTAAAAGTGATGATCCCCCCAATGATCATTTGCATCAATATTTGCATCAATGAAGGACGACCCTTTATATGCCGCATTATTTATTGTGTACAGACAACTTCACAGTGCACATGATTTTCACTTGTGTATAGGTCACACGAAATGTAGCTACAAATTGACAGAAATTGTGTTTATCTGGCATATTTTATTTTATGGTGTGTATTATTCTGTAATGCTGGTCAGTACTACGTATCATTATATAACATTGTTATTTTAATCCAATTCACTTTGTGTGTGTGTATTCTTGTACTCATGTATATTTCTTGAGTTTTCGCGCACCTTACTATTCAAAATTTACCATCTTTTAAATTTTAGATGATTCCGTTTTCGCTTATATTTATACTGTATGAGTCTGCAGCTCACACTTTCGCACAAATGTTTACGATCGAGTATTGACACGCGAAACAAATGGACGGTTGTTTTTATGAACCGTGCCGTGTGTAGATTGAAGCAGGTGCAATACGAATATTATGAGTGTGTGTGTGTGTGTGTGTGTGTGTGTNGTTGTGGTGTGTGTTTGTGTGTGTGTGACGTGTGTGTGTGACGTGTGTGTTTGTTGGGAGCTCAGGATTCTACCACCTGCTCCTTCATCAAAACACCCTCATGGTCAGTGTAGCACAACTATCATTGGTCACGAGGATTAGCCATAGCAAAATATGTGGGATGGGGAAAATAACCTCGCTCAGTGTTATGTGGTCTCACAACTCTCTCATATTCTATACAGCAAGGATAGCGCCGTGGATTTCATATGATGTCAAGTTCACCATAGGATGACAGAAAATTGTCATAAATAACAACTGAAATACAAGAGAAATGACATGCCAACATGCATAATTCAAATTGTCTTCGCTTCTGGCCGAAACGACTCGCATTAAAATTCATATCACGAAATAGTTCGGTCGATATCAAAATTGGTTAGTTCATTTGGCTGATATACATCACAATCAGTTGAACAGAGCAGCATCCAAAATTCGTCACTCCTTCCCTCCTATGTAGCAACCTTGATAATTCTGTATCAACTCAGCAACCTCCCCAAGAGTCCTCTTTTCCCGTAATTTGCCATGAAATTCTCCGTGACACCGCTTTCGTAAATCCTCCTGAAAAGTTCTCTTCTCCAAGATGACAATCTCATTCTCAGACTGATCGTCGTCAGCGATTTGGACACCGACATTTTCGGAATTTTCATTACCACTTTCGTTTCCATCTCCGTCTATTCCCTCTTCACTGTTAATCTCATCCTGACACCTCTTGAGTGACGCGAGCACCTGACCCACCCCCATTCCATCGACCAATTCCCTGAAATTGAGACCACACCTGCGGTGTAGCTCACTCTCCATATCGGTGAATATCTTGTCCCCACACTGCCCCCATATCTCCGTTACCCCTCTCTCTGACACCTCAAACGCACGTTCCACATCAGACTGAGACAACTCCAACATCTCTGTCGCGCACCTCTCCCTCAGCTCCTCCTTCAATTTGTCCACCTTCTGGAGTAGGTCCAGTCCACATCGGATCACGTAGTTGAAGATTTCATCTAGACTACGCTTGTCAAGGAGCTCACCGATACTTGCATTACACTCACCCTCCTCTTCACTTCTCTTCACCAGTACCTCACCTGGGCACCTCTTCACCAGTTCAATTACCTCCACAACACTCTTTTCCTCTATGTCCACTATTGGACACGGTAAAGGAGTGCCCAAGCCAAGTGATGCGTGAGGAAAGGTAAGTATAGCAGGGAAAACAAACAGTGCTAGCATATTTCGACAGTATAACGACGTATAATAGGGAAGTGTATATAGTATGTGAGATGTGAAACTTGTTTGATGAGATGAGGGTATGGGCAATGTTTCATGAGGCCCACACACACACACACACACTTCGAAGACATCAGTTTTCTCTCTAAATTGTTCTATCACGGTATTTTGTTTATGTGTGTGTGTCTGTTGAGCATTTGCCTCTGTGTTTTCTCGCCGTGTTTACTCGCGGCTTGTCACTAGCTACTCCGCTCTGCATTGGCATGATTTCGGTGTGGTAAGTGACTGTGTACATTTGTGTCATAGAATAATAGTGTGGTGGTGTGTGGTTCGAACACTTATATTCAGTGTGTAAGAAACATAACTAGACGACAGCAAAGTAACTTGTAGAGGGTTTTAACAGCCGTACAAATGCTGTAGAAGCTACTCACAAATTGTTCACATGACTCAGTATATAGTACGAAACCTTGAAAATTGTCTGTCAGTTAAGTTGATACATTTGTGTCATAATGAGTTTTATGCGAGATGAAGAGGTGAAGGAATTATTTATCATGTTGATCAAAACAAACCTCTATAGATAAGACTTTGGACTATGATGTGAGATGTCATGGCTGGGTGCAATTGAGTGCTGACCGTTTCAATAGTTGCTTTGAATACGAGAGACGACGGGAGACATGCGGTCATGCTACAATGTAACTGGTATTTCAAAAGAAAGGACATCTTTTGAAAAGACACAATCGCCGCATTTTGGGGCGATTAGCCATATTTTCACTACTTGCGCGCACGCGCGGAGATAAGGAAATTGTCTTTCGCGCGCTGCACGTACAAATATTATGCTATTCGGGTGGATTTGAGGTAAATGACTAACAATTTGCACAATTTTAGGGCATATGGTGCCATGGCAACTGGAACAGTCAAAAGAGGGCGGGGATGGCAGAATGTGGACATTACAGTCAAGTTGATGACAGGGAAGACCATGTCCTTCAATCAGATATCCCTTAACACAACGATCAAAGAGTTAAAACTCAAAGTCGAGGATGCTTGCGGCATTCCTTCACAATGCCAGAGATTGACATATTTGGACATGTGTGACATGTTCGATCACAAGACACTAGCGCAATCGGATGTGGTAGACAAGGGTAGATTCAACATGCAGGTACCACTTTCATGATATTACGAATAATTGAATGTGTCCACTTCAATTAGTAGTTTTCACACCCGGCAGATACATACCTATACATTTCTCACTAGGTTTGGGCTCCATTTGGTCCGCTCGTGAAAGCTGCTTCTAGTGGTCATCTCACCCAGGTGTTCCAGGCAGGACTTATCAACAACAGAGGCCACATAAACAAGGTTTGGATGAAGAATTTCCTCGCAATTTCCTAGCTAACATTGAGTACAGATAGATTAAATTGTTACTATGGAGAATGCTATTGATTTTGATCACGTGACAGCGTATCCTGATCTTCATTGTTCTATTGCTGTCACTGTGAAAATTTCTCAGGACGAAGCTTTCCTTGCACTTTACATAGCATCTCATTGTGGACATATTCGATTGGTTCTCATGCTTCTGTCATACGGTGTGAATATCAATGCTTCAACCAAACTAGGCAGAACTGCGCTTCATGCTGCAGGTTGAGCTATGGAGTAATGAGATATCACTGCTTATATCAGCGTTTTTCTATATGATGGATTCCACTCAATAGTCATCGCCTCTATCATGCTAGGTATCAAGGGACAGTGGTCAGTGTTGTGCCTACTGATCAACTGGGGCGCCAATATCTACACCAAGGATGATGCAGGCTTGACGGCTATGGACTATGCTAGGATATTTGGACATAGGGAGTGTGCCCGAGGCTTGGCTCTCTATCAATGGCATCTCAATAAGGTAGAGAGTCTCACTGGGAAGTTATTGCTAACGGCATTTGCGAGCAACTTACCGTGATAAGTGCGATAAACACACTCTCTCTCTATTAGGAGCAGAGTACCGTGAGGTCTGGTTGCAGTGAAGAGAAGGGTATCGACATTATGTCGCAGTTTCCACCTCATTGGATTACAGAGATGCCGGGATGTAATGTTAAACAGGTCTCTCGTCCTCAAAATACCACATATTTATCAGTCACATTATACGATGTCACTGTGCATTGGTTATATTCATATTCTACAACATTTCCTGACGATTCAAAACTTTCAGATATTCTCGCCTCCCGTAACTATGAATCTGGTGGCGGCACGGGCGGCGAATATGCTTGCTATCCTACCGGAGACAAGTGCTGCCGCCTTATCAAAGGAGGAAAAAGGGGCGTCTGCAGCTATACCCGCAGTGCCGTCTTATCAGTGCGGCAAGGAACACGCCATACCGGGGGCGGTGGCTCTGAACGTGAAACGGTCGCCGCCTCGCTCACTTCCGCCACTCACCCGACCGAAGTATGTCTCAATATGTCTCAATTGTCATGTTATTTGTCATTTGTGTTATTCCCACTCCAGTACTCCACTGTTAATGCTCGTCAACTCCTACAGACCGGCACCAGTAAAGTATGACGATTGGCTGGATGTCAAGTTGCGACAGAAAGCGGCAAGAGTACGACAGCTACGCGAGGAAGCGGATGAGGTTTCACGGAGGGAACAGGAAGAGCGTGAAGCGAAGGCGGTTCGTGCGGCTGAAGCCTACTCAAACTGGATCAGGGCTCGATCTTATCAGGGTTCTTCTTACGTGAAGCAGGATGTCATGGTCCAATGATGAGTGATGATCGATATTCGATATAGAGACACCTGCGCTGGAAAACAGCTATAGTGGAGTACTCTGAGACAGAAAAATACTGGCAATTAATTGCGATCAGAAGGATCATGTTCAAGAGGAAGCAGCTGTTGCTGTAACTAGCACTAATTGCAGTAACTATAATTAGGTAAGGTTCTCGTATTCAATTTGATAGGTGAACAAGAATTCTTTATCCTTAAATGTTTTATAGCACTAAAAAAGTTTTATATTCATTAGATTTAGTTTTTAACAATAAGTGATAAAATTAAGTCTTCTCGCGTTTTTTTAATTTTTAGTCTTTATGATAATCTATAAGTGATAATAAAGATTTTTAGTCTTTATGATAAGTGATATAGATGTGAGCAGTACTGTGAGAATGATCATGATTCATGATGGCGATGCTACAAATTAATCAGTTAATGTATACTATACTGTATATGGTATGTATAGGAATGATCGATCATTCCTCTACAGTATCTGTATAGATCATTTGAATTGATATATGTATGATTGTATGATGCATGGATGATCATGCCATATTTAATACTTATGTAGCAGGTAGTATAGCTTTAGTTGACGTTGAATTGAATTGTAATTGTGTGAGATTGCGTTGCTGCGCGGCGCTTGCCGGATGTTGTTTGCCTGTCCATGTCTCGCGCGCGCGAAGACAAAGAAACAGTGGACACTGGACTTGTAGAATTTCGCCCTAGTCTAGTCTCTACCCTCGCTGGCGAGATTTTATATCGCGTCGTGCCGTCGTAGGCCTAGGCGGAGCGACAATTGCACGGCGCGGCGTCGACGGTAGGAAAAAAAAGTAAAAAACCTTTGTCAGATTTTATCTGACCTGTTTCTTGTGCGCCTTCATCGAAGGCCGTAACAAGTTTCGGTCTTCGATGAAGGCGCGCGCACGAGAAACAGGTCAGGTAACATCTGACAAGAAAAACCCTACAATGTGCAATATTTTGCATCAGATCACATGCTACATCACATGTACAGTCTTGTTAATATTCAACATAAGCAGGCTAAGTTTTTTAGGTTGAAGTGAAAGTGGATTGCATGAGCATGTAGGTTCTGGCATGCTGCATGGTACTAGCGTCTCCTGAAAATTATACTAATGGTCGGCCGAATTAACTTCACAACAATTTCATGAGTCAAATGACAAAGAGGAAGTGTGTGGTTATTGAACAACCTGTGAAGTGTGAAAACGACTGAGATTAGATATTTCAAATTCAATGTTTGATAGTTCAAATAATGAAAGTCATTGTTTTGCTTGATTTTTTGTTTTGAATGTTGTAGGTTGGGTCACACATTTTCATAGGTTCTGTCAGGCAACATGGGAACAGAAAGTGCTCTCATGTTATTCAATAATCAATAATACCACATTTTTCAAATTTAGAATTTAATTGCCATGTTTAATTTGCCCAATTTGCAAAATCAGAGAGATATTGCTAGAATTTGATTAAGTAGTCACGTCAATAAAGAGTGCTTACACAATTTGTGTCCTAAATTAAAATGAGGTGGACACTTTTTATTTTATAGGCAGATAACTGAATATTCGATAAAATATTCCCAAATATTCACATCTTATTTTACATCTCTTATAGCAGAAGAAAACATCTGAAATCTCTTGAAGAATATTCTAATGGCCAACTTGAACTTTAGAATTGACATGTGGGATATAAGAAGATTTGGTGATAAAGTGTGAGTCATTCAATCAGAAATCATATATTATTCTTAATTCATATTATATTGTTCATTATCTTGGTCACTACTTTACTCATTTGACTCTATCAACTCATCTCTGGATCTAATCATCCCAAAGACACTTATTATATCTTCTATCAAGTCTGATATTCACTTTTTCAGAACAAATGTTGTGATGAACTATACAGATGCTGAAACTAAGGTGATGATTTTTATTCTGTTGCTAATTGATACAGTAATTGCTCAGTCAAAAATAAATGGTTCAGTAAAAAGTCAATCCAGAACTCAATTCTTTTTTAGATTCCTCAAAGCAACCAAATTTTGTATAACATCTCCTCTTAAAGCAACCAAACATGCACAACTAGGTCCGTGAAGCATCAAATGATGATCCTTGGGGGCCCTCTGGGTCTCTTATGCAAGAGATAGCAAGATTGACATACCAATACACAACATATGAGGAGGTTATGTCAATGCTTTGGAAAAGGATGTTTGAAAACACAAAAAATTGGAGAAGGATTTATAAGGTTATTGATTTTATGTGTATTATTTAGTGAGTTTTGTAACTGCTATTGAGCTTCAGCAACTGCTGANCCTGAAGATAAGAAGATATAAATTAAGAAGAATATGAATTGAGTTTAGCTGTTGCAGGTGACCTATGGACTGGTCAGTGGTCCAATTGATAGTTCAATTTCATAACAGACTGCCAGCTTAGTCTTATACTTTCTGTCGAGGAACGAGGACTGAACTGACGGACATTCCTTGTGAATCTGAATACATTTTCATTTTTGTTTTCATGGTGTCGACGATCCATGTGCGTCAAAAGAGCATATTTCAAACATTTGTATCGTTATCCAGTCTTACTCTTTATTCGTGTGAATTACTAGTTCCGTTCTTTTCATTTCTAACTTCTTATCCATTATCAATAATATGATATTCATGAATGTTCATGATATTTCTTTGTTATCATTCACTTGTTCAACAGTTTCTAGAGCACAGAGAAGCGTGTAACATGATACGATATATGCGTACGCTACGCATGAAACGACCCATGAAGCTGCGACCGACTTATTTCAATGCCAATTTTCGAAATGTTCCGGACTTTACCCCACATAGCGACCAACACCATGTTTTAGAGGAAAGATCAAGCTTTATCACAGTATGAACCACTAAGGGGGGTAAAGTACGGAACATGCAAATATTTGAGATCGAAAATTCCCTATTTTTGATCGATCATAACTTCTTGAATTATACAAATTTGCAGAAAATTGAAAGCACCATCATAAAGTACAATCTGTCGTGATTCTGATGCAATAAAGTTGACCCAGCTAATGTCAATATATATCCCACAATGAAGGCTTAAGTACACCACACTTTCTCGATATTTCGTACATTTGGTGCTGCGCGTTCCCCCAAGTTAAAAAATCGCGAAATCAGCGCATAGTGGATCGATCATTCCTCTACAGTATAGATCAATTTGAATTGAAATATGTATGATGATCATGCCATATTCAATACTTATGCATATGTAATATGTAGCTTTACTCTTTAGTTGACGTTGAATTGTAATTGAGATTGCGTTGCTGCGCGGCGCTTGCCAGATGTTGTTTATAACTTTAAACAACATCTGGCGCGCGCGAACTCGAACACAACATCGCGCGCGCGAAGACAAGGAAACAGTGGACTTGTAGGATTTCTCCCTGGTCCCTACCCCCGCTGGCGGGATTTTATCCCAGGCGAAACGACAATTGCACGGCGCCGACGGTAGGGAAAAACCCTTCAATGTGCAATATTTTGCATCAGATCACATGTACTGTCTTGTTAATATTCAACATAAGGAGGCCAAGTTTTTTTAGGTTGAAGTGAAAGTGGATAGCATGAGCATGTAGGTTCTGGCATGCTGCGCGTGCGTGGTACTAGCGTCTCCTGAAAACTATACTAATGGTCGGCCGAATTAACTTCACAACAATTTCATGAGTCAAATGACAAAGAGGAAGTGTTTGCTCATTGAACAACCTGTGAAGTGTGAAAACGACTGAGATTAGATATTTCAAATTCAATGTTTGATAGCCTTTTTTTATTATTTAGTAGAGTTTTACTTCTATTCCAAAAGCTGTACAGCCAATGACAGGAATCTAAGGATTCAAGTTATCAAGCCAGTGACGGTTAAGGAAGTGTAATCCATACTTTATTCGCCCGAGACTTCGCTGCAATGGGCAGCTCCTCATTTAACCCTCCCGCACAGTTTCTTGTACGCTCGGCTGAGTGAACTGTTAGGCTGCATAGGCTTGAGTTAAATCTCTCACCCTTAGCTGAGTGGTGTGGTGGCCGGGACTCGAACTCACAATCTTTCGATCGAAAGTCCAATGCCCATACCACTAAGCCACTCACCCATAAATATTGAAAGTCTTTGTTTTGCTTAATTTTTTGTTTTGTTTTAAATATTGTAGGTTGGGTCACACATTTTCATAGGTTCTGTCAGGCAACATGGGAACAGAAAGTGCTCTCATGTTATTCAATAATCAATAATACCACATTTTTCAAATTTAGAATTTAATTGCCATGTTTAATTTGCCCAATTTGCAAAATCAGAGAGATATTGCTAGAATTTGATTAAGTAGTCACGTCAATAAAGAGTGCTTACACAATTTGTGTCCTAAATTAAAATGAGGTGGACACTTTTTATTTTATAGGCAGATAACTGAATATTCGATAAAATATTCCCAAATATTCACATCTTATTTTACATCTCTTATAGCAGAAGAAAACATCTGAAATCTCTTGAAGAATATTCTAATGGCCAACTTGAACTTTCGAATTGACATGTGGGATATAAGAAGATTTGGAGATAAAGTGTGAGTCATTCAATCAGAAATCATATATTATTCTTAATTCATATTATATTGATGAGTAAACAATAAACATGTTCATTATCTTGGTCACTACTTCTACTTATTTGACTCTATCAACTCATCTCTGGATCTAATCATCCAAAAGACACTTATTATATCTTCTATTAAGTCTGATATTCACTTTTTCAGAACAAATGTTGTGATGAATTATACAGATGCTGAAACTAAGGTGATGATTTTTATTCTGTTGCTAATTGATACCATAATTGCTCAGTCAAAAATAAATGGTTCAGTAAAAAGTCAATCCAGAACTCAATTCTTTATTAGATTCCTCAAAGCAACCAAATTTTGTAACACATCTCCTCTTAAAGTAACCAAACATGCACAACTAGGTCCGTGAAGCATCAAATGATGATCCTTGGGGGCCATCTGGGTCTCTTATGCAAGAGATAGCAAGATTGACATACCAATACACAACATATGAGGAGGTTATGTCAATGCTTTGGAAAAGGATGTTTGAAAACACAAAAAATTGGAGAAGGATTTATAAGGTTATTGATTTTATGTGTATTATTTAGTGAGTTTTGTAACTGCTATTGAGCTTCAACGACTGCTGATGAGATAAATTTACTCTAACTCAAATTATCTCAGTGCCTCTTGATTTTATCATACCTGGTTAAGAATGGTAGTGAAAGAACTGTGGAAAATGCAAGAGATCATCTGTTCGATTTAAGTCCCTTGGAGAGCTACACTTTCACAGATGAGAATGGAAAAGATCAGGGTATCAATGGTCAGTCCTTTGATGTGTAGTTGGTGTTCAGTTAGATATCAATCAGATAGATATCAATCAGAGAGTAATCAATCAGTTAGATATCAATTAGTCATTCAGAATAAACTCAAGTTTAGAAAATTATAAACATGCTTCACTTCCAGTGCGTCAGAGGGTCTCAGAGCTTATCGCATTCCTAAAGGATGATGAAATGATCAGGGATGAACGGAAAAAGGCAAGGAAAAACAGAGATAAATACACTGGTGTTTCCAGTGACGAATTTGCTGCTTTTGGTAATTCAGCCCGAGGTATGTTAACTGAAACCTTAAACATGATCCCTTTGTTACTCTATCTTTCTTATCAAGCTGTGTCTGATGATCTTTTTACTTTGTATTCTATGAATGTGGCCAATAGTTCTTACCTGTCTTTCTGAAGCAGAGGTTATCCTGCTTCTGTTGTATGATGAACTTATGTTTCACTTGTATTAGGAGGAATAGCACAAAAGCCCCAATATGGATTTCAAGAATCAAACTTTGACAAATTGCGTATGTTACGCATGGTGCATGAGAGCCATCTCATTTTGGTTAAAACATGCATCAATAATTTATTCATGCATTTTATCATCTCATATTGAAGAATGACCCGATTAGCCTATTCCTGGGATACATGCATGGGTCCAATCATTCAACATTGGACTATGAAAATTGAGAATCACGAGACACTGTTATCTATAGTACTATCATTACGATCACGTAGCAGTGTTATGTCGTGATACTGTCACCTGTGTAGGGGAAAGTCGACTTTACAAGTGTACAGTACAATATAGTGCACACTATGCTTTCTAGTGTTCTAAGCACTTCATGACATTAAGTTAATGTAACGCACTCACGCGCTGGTAATCACGCTATGATTACCTCTATCTCTCTGTGTAGAGTGTAGACCCATATTGCATTGTTTGGCTCATCGTGTAGACCCATATTGTTTGGCCCATCGTGTTAACCGTGTCGCATTCCTTACATTCACTTATTATATTCTCGACTAACATCCAAGTCTAGAACGATTGTAGTCAGATATCGGATTTGATATATCTTTCAACATCACGTGGGTTAAGTTTACCTACGTGATGGTAAATATTGCTCAATATCAGGTAATTCCATTTCTGGGGTGAACATGTTCGACAAGAAGAAGAGCAAATGGGACGATGACGAAGAGTTCAAGATAAAGGACGATCTGAAGTCATGGAAACCCAAGTGAGTTTTACTTTTGGAGAAAATCGATAGATCGTATGAGGTTGAGCGACAAAAAATATCATGCGATATCTCTCATAAAGATTTCAAGGTCATTACTATATCTCAGAACAGATAATTGGGGAACAGGGCTGAGGAAACCGTACAAAGATGAAGTGGAGGACGAAGAGAAAGGGTAACTAGCCATGTCTCAGTATTATTACAGAACAAATGTGTGTGCAACGCTGCTGAGGGAGACATAATGATCTATAGTCTATACTATATACGACATACGGCCTACATATGAATATGGCCTATATATACGGTTCATACTAGTTCATTTATAATTCATGAAGCGCTATAGTCTGCATGTTTGGTTGGGAGGTAGCCATTAGCTAGTGTTTGCTAGTAGCCGCTAAAACAGCATTCCCGCTCACAGCACTACGAATGAAGAGAAAGGGTTTGACATTGTGAAAGATGAGGAAGATGCTGCAAGAGAGGAAGGGCTGGGGGAGGAAGAGGATGACTTTAGTTTCATCAGATCTAAACCTGCCGCCACCCCTTCTTCACAAGCTACCTCAGCTACTGCTGCTGCGGGACCGCGCAAAAAGGCAGAACCCAGCAAGCTCCTAGAACTCGGTGCAGCCGCTAATTTCGCCACCACGTAAGGATGTCTACATATTATGCATGAATATGACTCCAGGTTGCATGTCGATCTTTTGATCTTCCTGTTTTCACAATTTGTGTGACTATCGTCGATTGCTGCCCAGTGCCATATGCGATAGAGAAATCATGTGTATTTTTACATAATAGTTGTGCTACAATACCTATATGCCCAATATGTTGGATAGTAGTAAACACCGTCTAAACGCATTCGTAACTACCAAAATAGAGGAGTGATTGACCAATGGTCATTGACCGTTAACCGCATATTATGATCTTCGCATATGGTCTATACTCTGGCAAGCTTACCCTTCACAAAACATGGCTTAATATGACCGATATAATATGACGTCTGCTGACAAAATACTTACATGTGCAATCATTAGCTATGCCACAACCTCACTCCTACACAGCATGTACATTGTACACTGCCAGCACTATAATTAGTAATTACCAGTTCCTTTCTGCATAATCGTATCTCTGAAAACACATGTTTTTGTGCTGTGTGCGAGTACGTACTGTGTACTACGCAGTACTCAGTACACACTGTACAATGTACAATGTACATGGTATATAGTACGCAGTGTGCAGTGTGCGTGTACACTGTGTACAGTTTGTACACTGTGTACTGTATATACTATCGAGTGTATATACACGTCATACACCGCTATGACGTTGTTTATGTTTGTACACAGTGTACTGTATATACTGTCCAGTGTATATACACGTCATACACCGCTATGACGTTGTTTATGTTTAAACAACCTCGCTCCTAATCTAATTTCCCCGTTTAGAACAGCTCTTCATCTGATTTGTCATATCATTTGCCGGGTGTAAATTAATCAACCAGGGGGCGATTGAATATTATACATATTTATAACAGGAACAAGCCAGGTGGCGCTGCCCCAACAACTGCCACCTCTACTGCCGCCAAATCTGACACAGTATTTGATCCGTTTAACACGGCACAATCGGATGCGGTGTCAACTGCGGCTGACACCGTGGATTTGGTGTCATTCTCCGATCCCGTTCCTTCATCTACCACAGGTTTGCATCATGTGTTTGTGCATGTGTGTGTGTTTTCGACTGCTATATGCTACATCTAATCGTTATAAAATTGACTTTGGTCAAGACAGAGTGGTTGTGTGCCTGGCCTGGTGAACACGGTGGAGGAATCGAAACCGTGGGTTTCCGTACAGACCACTCTGTTGCGACAAACACAGAATCCCTTTAGGCTCTTTTGCACTAACTGCTTTCTGATATATCATTCTGTTCATGTTTAACTTGACGTGCCAAGAATGCTCTTGCTTGTTTACATGTAAATAGCGCTATGTTGCTGCTTGCTGAATCTGTATCTTGTTTCAGCTATCGCATCTTCAGACCCTTTCAGTGAACATTCAGCTGATAGCAATGCTGATGATGGTAAGCTATATTCTTGCTCACTTTCATGTGTTACTTATGAGTATAACGCAGCCGGTTACGTAACTTCGCTATGTAATGTGATATGTTATTCATTACTAGATGTGCATAAGTTATTGGGCCATCCAACATGTAGCACGCCTTCCTGTATTGATAATTGATGTCATCGGTGGACCATTAGCAATCATTGGTGTGAGAAATATCTACAATTTAATTGCATCTTGCATGTACAATCCTGTGGATAAGTTGCCAGCAATGGATGATGGTGGAGCATAGGAAAGCCTGCACGATTCTACTGAACTCTTTAACTTTCCAAATGAATAGGAACGTTGGCCATATCCTCTCGCTGCTAGCAACCGACAACAATTCACTATCGTTTTCGTTTGCGAATCACGCGATTACAAAATGGGCCGGTCACATTTGTGAAGCAAATCTGTAATTTATGTAACGCGCGGGGCTTTTCAATTTATGCGTGTTGCGGTATAGCGAGCATTGACAAGTTGCGCGCAGCAGCGCGCGCGCTGCACTAGTGCATGCGGCGCGCCCACTCAGTACGTACCGAGCCTCTAAATTAATTATGCCTTGACTGCGTCGTGATAGCCAGAAACGCCCCTCTTAAAATTGGAGAGACGGGAAGAATGTCATAGCTTGCCTTTCATATGTCTAAATGAACCAGTGCATCTTTCGTGCAAACTGCACATTTTCCGCGTTATATTACTCCGTGGCTTTGCAAGATAGGAATTTATTCATGAAGCATGACGTGTCAGTTTGTCAGCTGCGATTGTGAAAATTGGATCGAGGTTTCTTCTCATGTTATGGAAAGCTTGAATTTATGCATTTAATAAATTTATAAATAAATTGATTATTACATAAGACTTCACTTCAGGTTTTGCGGATTTCGCATCCTTCCAGTCTGCGACATCCACCACACAGCCAGCTTCTTCCGCTAATGGACTTGAGACCGATCTCTTCAGTTTAAACCTGGTATGTTACTACCTACCTAATGAATTTCATCTTTTGCACCATGATACACTACGCTCTTTCATTGTATGAGAAGTGTTTCACAGCACTCATTTCAGGGTCCTAGTCAAGCTGCCCCAACATCAAATACTGTCACACAGGAAAGCTCTGACCCATTTGCCGCATTTGCAGAGATAAAACCTCAGCCTGTGTCCCAGTCAGCTAGTTTACTGGACGACTTTGCCATGCCCTCTATACAGCCATCGTCCACCATGCCAACACAGAGCATGCAGGCACCAATGATGACACCACAGCAACAACAACAGCCCGTGGGTCAACCAATGTTTGCACAGGGATTTCCCAGCCAGACCCCCATGTACAGTAGTCAGAGTGCCATGATGCCAACTCAGGGAGCCATGAATACAGCTGCTGTTCTACCGAAACCAGCTCAACGGCCTCCGCAATCCAAGGTTGGTTATGTTCCCAAGGTTGGTAATGTTCCCAAATTGCTGGGGATCCCCCTATGTTTGTGACCCACTGGTTGTAAACTGACTCCCCTTTTTACAGACAGGGATGTGGAATGTTAGTGGAGTAGACATTTCCCTGGATAACCTAGCTCCGAGCAACGCGCCGAAAAATAACAGGGGTGTGCCCATGGCTCAAATGATGGTAAATTCATTGGTGGATAGCTCATGCTGTCAAAATTATTTTTTATGAGCATTTCTGTCATTTTAAGCATTCTAGGATTTTACCCTACCGTCGGTGCGCGCGATTTTCATCCCGCCCTTGCCAGGGATAAAATCCCGCCAGCAAGGGTAGGGTGAAATCCTACAATTTTAAGCATTTTCTGCAAGCTATAATTGAGTCATTATTTTCAGCAGCCCCAATTCGGTCAATTTGGAGCAATGCAGTCGAACATGCAGCCAATGCCTAATATGCAACAGAGTATGCCCAATATGCATCAGGGTATGCCCACCATGCAACAGGGCATGCCCAACATGCAGCAGAATGTGTCGAGCATGCCTATGAGTAGTATGTCAAATATGAGCGGGATGACGTCCATGGGCATGCAACAATCATCTGGCATGTCGGCCGGTTTCGGACAATTTAACAACATGGGGAGTGTTCCGTCTCACAACTTTATGTCCGGCGGGTTCGGCAGTATCCCGCAACAACAACAACAACAGCTTGGAAATTTTAGCTGAACCTAATCTCCCCCCTCCATAGTGATGTTTGTGTGATAGTGTGCTGGATCACGTTATCAAAACACACACGTGCACAAGCGCCGCGCACTGTGGGTGTATTTCTGTGTGTACTGTGTATCATAGCACAAATATCAAGCGGCACGTCAACAGAGTGACGTGTTTAATTACTTCTGGAAGTTCACGAGCACTTGTTGAGTAGTAGATGTGTTTTAATCCAATTCCGCCGTTTTAAAAAGCGTTTATTTTCACTTTCAGCTATTGGATTCTATTCATGTAAAAATGAGTCTATTCTCAAATCTGAAATCATTTATTATTAATCATTAACTCAGTTTCCTTTCTGATTGGAGTAGTAACTGATACTGAGTCCTACTGACAGTGACCGATATCCAATACTGATCATTTATGTTGACATTCGTATTTTATGGTGATGTTATATTTTTCCAAATTAATTTTAGATGCTGTTGACAGATTCGTCAGAATTAGGGATTTTCTACAAGTATAGATCCAATCGTATTCGTTATATTCTGTGTCAAATCTGATTTTTCCGAAATTTTCTCATGTCATTTCATTCTTGAGAATAGAATTCTGTAAATATCCAACATTTCTATACACAGCAGGGAGGAAATGATTGAAAATATCGATTTTTTATAAGAATAATTTGGACTTATAGTTGTCACGTTATTTCATCCCGTCTTTTTTGACCTGGTAGTTTTCGGTTTTTAGGAGCATCACTGTTCGAGTCTCTCTTTCATAATCTTCCTTATATTGATCCCCCTAATATGAGTCAAACTCAAAATGGATATGATTTAATGTTTTGAACGGTGAACACTGTGGTATGATTATGTCATTGTCATATGAGGGGTGAACACTGTTAAACACTGTGAGTGTGTTAACCACTGTGTTAACTATTGTACGTGAAACACTGTCCAAAACGAGCTATCGTCTCTTTGTACAATTTGAAATTAAATGCACAAAATTTTTGAACCATATTTATTTGTTGCATGATCAATGATGATGATCGGGGTCCGGCCCGCGCTGCGTGATTTGGGTCACGATCACGCGTGACCCTTGTCGGGCGACGCCAGACCGCTGATGCAAGCTAAGCTTGCGCCGCGCGCGCGAAACGAAATTCTCGACAGGGCCAGAGTCTAGTCTATCATCGATCGGACTTGTCGGGCGATGCCAGACCGCTGATGCAAGCCGCTGAAAAGTTGCGCGCGCGCGCGACGAAATTCTCGACAGGGTCTATCATCGATCGACAACGATCGGACGATCGACATGTGCACACGTTGCGCGCCCCTGTTCTACTCAGGAGTATTTGGGTCACGCAGCGCGGGAACACGATCGACAACAGCGGTGATCTAGCAGTAGCATCGCCAAACAACTCTGTTTCTCGATCGTATCGCGCGATATCAAAATATAGAAGCCTTGCCTGGCGGTGCTATAGGCCCAGCTGACGCGAGCCGGGCCGCGAAGCGGCGAGCGCCAGCGAGAATAATTTGCGGCGCGCGCGCAATGAAATTCTCGACAGGGCCGGGGCTATCATCGACAGCCAAATAGAAGCCATGCCGAAATTCAAATGTGCAAGTTAAATATTGCAAGTTAAATTTATTAGTGCCCAGGCGCGAAGTTTGGTGCACAATGCAAATGGTGCAGTGGCATTTGCATTTGGCAACCAATCGTGTGCTTGTATAGTTGTTTTTGTATTTGTGAAGACCATTTTTACAACTACTCCCGGCCACGGGTGGCTAGCCAGCCGCGGGTGTACAATTCAATATGAATAAGATCTCACAGTCAGATCACAGTGATACAGTACTGAATACTGAATTATTCAGTGCAGTATTCAGTACTGTATCAGTGAATAGTTCAAAATAGTTGAATACCACGCGCAGCGCACCTTCGACATTAGATTTGGGTTACCATGACAACCTTGATATCAGAGACGCGCGCACTATATTCGCACGTGCGCATTTCTCTTTACTCACTTTCTTGCGAATATAGTTGCTTTTGTCGAGTTATAATGCGAGGTGGTGATTCTCTCAAGACCAAAACTTGTGCCGAGGAAAAGTGTACCTGTAGCCACGTTACATTCATGGACCCTAGCCCAACCAATTCTAAAGCCGGGAAGAAACTGGGACCGATTGTGAACGCATCGAATCACTCAACGTATCGGAACGATTATCCTGGTCACATGCGCATATCCCCGCCTCTCCTGCGACGGCCTCAAGATGCTCTCCCGATAGCAACAGACTACAAGACACAGTATGTCACTACCTGTCAGGAGAGGTTCAAGCCGTGGGATATGGCGTCAATTCCAAGATGTGAGAACAAGGCCCCCAGGAGAGACTACTGTGTTCCCGAGGTGAGTTTGAAATGAAATCACCCAATGATCAAAATCATATATTTGATTGAATTCAAGAAGATTTTTCACTTCATGATTCACATTCTTCGTATTTTCGGTAGTATCAAAATATTCTCTGATGACGAATTTCCCGGCAACAGATGCAAATGATGTGCGCCACAAGCTACAAGGACGACTTCGCCAAAATCACTCCTCTCCCGGACATTGTGCGAATGTCCCGCAACAAGAAGAAACATTTCTACATCCCTCCGAAAATGGAAGCCATGCTCACTGGAACAACATACAAACAAGACTTTGGATCGTGGAAGGTAAAATCAGACTTGTTCCACAAACAATTACAAACTTGACCATAAAATTTCCAGTTCCACAAACAATTACAAACGCGATCATGAAATTTCAAGTTCCGCCTTGAAAAACGCCAATATGCCTCATTCCTCTGAAACTTGCCCCAAATCCAGGTGAGTGTCCGAGAAATCCCGCCCTGGGCACGAAGGAAGGAGAGGACAAGTCCTCCTCCGTTCGTTGCGGTTACGACCCAGAAACGAGACTATGCTATCCCCCAAGTCGGGTACGGTGACAGGATTGAGCCGTACCGCCCGAAGGACGGGTTTACTTTCATCAACAAGAACGTTCCCATGACGACCACCACTATGTACAGCTGTATTCACGATAAAATGCAACACACCAATGAGGTGTACGCTTGAGAAGATGTAATCACAAGCCCTACCAAGTTGAGATTTTACCATTGACTATGTTTATTAGAATTTGATGTTGACTCACAAAAACCTGGTGTTTTTCTTTCGTTCAAAATTCAAGTTCATTCTATGCCCAAGGACATGATGATGAAATATGGAAAAATTTGCTTGAATTGGGTGAATTGCACCTTTACCTTTGCACCTTATTTTCTTAAGGGAGTCGGAATTGGGAAATACATGACGTAGTTGTACAACCCTTCACACTTCTCGGCGAAATATGCATGTAATTATATTTCAGTACTTTCCATGACTGCCTCACGAAGTGAATTTTGATGAGACACCTAGATGCACAATATCATCACCTGACTGTAGCACATGACACTAGAGTGTGTATACGATAAGCGGGTATCTACTCAGATTACAATTCCCCCACTACTGCTCTAATTTGTCCCTGCACACTAGACAACGTCGTGTGATATCATCCTAGTCAACACACACACACACACGCATCATGTTCCCGCACTCGTTAATCACACTGATCTGTCTCATCTCCCCTGCTCTCTCACAAAACATACTTATCATCTTGCTCGATGATGTCGACGACATGCCGACAACCAGACAACTCGGATTCCCGAACATCACCTCCTTCTTCAAGAAGAACGGTGTCATCTTCAACAACGCGTTTGTGACCACGCCCATCTGCTGCCCTTCCCGCGGAAGCATCTTGACGGGGGCGTACCAACACAACCACCGTACTTTCGATAACACCGTCACTAACGGCTGTGACGGTCCAAACTGGGACGCGAGAGTGGCTCCGAACAGTCTGGGGAAACGTCTACAGGACATGGGGTACAGGACGGGAATGTACGGCAAGTACAGTAACAACTACCGTGGTGATAAAGTGCCCGAGGGATGGACCGATTGGCTGGGACTCCTCGGTAACAGCATGTACTACAACTACACGGTGAACAGGAATGGGGTTAACGAGAAACACGGAGATGTCTACAGCAAGGACTACCTCCCCGAGCTGATACTGGACGCCAGTCTGAAATTCATGACGGACAACACGACTAATGCGCCGTGGTGTGCATTACTCAGCTTCCCCACAGCTCACGAGACATTTGATGCGGCACCGCAACACCAGGGCCTTTTCATGGACAGCAAGCCTCCAACCCTGAAATATCCGTCTTTCAATAAGACTGGAGATCCAGGTGCGTACACTCAACAATGTACATTGTACACACTATACAGTATTCATACTTAGGCCTGCTTTCACATTTGTAATCTACTGTATACACATTTCACTGTGTTCATATATTATGCGATAACATTGACCCTATGAAATTGCACAAAGCACACTACGTACACGTCTTGATGGTATACTTTACACATGTTGCATGTATGATTGGAATATCTAACCGGCCACAACCCTCTGACACCCTCTCTCTCCCCTCACAGGTAAACACTGGTACACACGGAGCAGGCCACCTCTCTCCGACACTGCCGCACACTACAACACCCAGGGCTGGAGAAGGCGGCTACAGGCACTACAAACTGTGGACGAGGGCTTCACCCGGATACTCAAGTCTATCGACCCCCTCAACACGACCATCATCTTCACCTCCGATAACGGCTTCTATTTCGGGGAATGGGGCATGATCCTGGACAAGAGACAACCCTACGAGATGACGATCAGAGTGCCCATGTTCGCGTCCGGGCCTCTGTTCCCGACCGGCGAGTCACTGGACGACTCAGTAGTGCTGAACATAGACGTGGCTCCTACTGTTATAGACGTGGCTAAGAAGTCTGGGATAAGCCAGGTGAAGGAAGACTCGGAGTATGGCCTCCAGTTTGATGGCACCTCCATGATACCACTTGCCGAGCCGCACAATCCCCGCAAATCATTCCTGGTGGAGTACAATGGCATGGGACGGGGTGGTCCTGATGCTAACGAGTGTGGCAGATCGGGCACCCAATGCTGGTACAAGGATAACCGAGTGTGGGCCACAGAGCCCAGGTTTGACATCCCTAACGGGGATAAGTTCTGTTTCTGTGTGGATGCCAGGAACAACACATTCCGATGTGAGAGGCACATCTCAACCAGCATTCCACTGGAACTGCAGAACATGGTCCAGGGTGGTCTCCCAGATGATGATTTCACTAACTTCCTCTACTGTGAGTTTGAGTCAGGGTTTAACGAGTATTACAACCTACACAGGGACCCATTCCAAATGAAGAACGCATGGCCAGACCTCCCCCTCGACATTAAGATGGCCCTGAGAAACAGAATAGGGGGTTTAGTGGAGTGCCGAGGTGTCAAGGAATGCAGTATACTGGATTATCTGCTCGGATCTAATTCTCTCATGGAGAGGCTGTGATTGTGCCTTGTGGGTGTGGCAAAATAGTGAGTACTGGAGATAGCGAATTTTATGATTTAGGAGAAGGTGCGATAAATGGTAAATGTACAAAATTTTCGAACTTTCTCTATCTATTGACCTTTTTTCTAGCGCCAACCTTCTCCTCTCAAACAATTTGAGATTGTGATTTGATTTTGATATCCAATTTTCAAGATTTGATTCGCAAACCGAAATTTATTGCGCCTTGCATAGTATAGAAAGGTATGAAAAGCTGTTTTGCAGGTCGAAATATCAATCTGAAGTGAATTTATAATTTAATTGAAAATGGCAATCTATATCATGAGTATCAAGAATAGTTACTTCTTTAGTGTTCTGATTACTGATAAGACTGCAGATTATTCTTTCTCTCCAATGGGAAAGTTCAATCTCATTACTGAATCAATGTATGTACACTATTATACAATTACAATTAATCTGACACGTAAATTAGTTAATTGGATGGAGGCACGAAGGTCAAAGTCACTGACGGAATAATCACCCGTCATTATGAATTGCTCGATTAACCTCGATTTCGGAGTTTCATCTTCCTAAGACCTACAATAATTGTTAATGGCCTCCGATTAGCATTTGATTTTGTTCGATCAAAGTACAAATCACCTTGCCTACTGTCGGCCGACCTCCAGCTGGTTTCTACATAGAAGTTGATCTGAATTTGGAACTGCAAATAAAATGACATCACCAACCGTTGCGATTTTCACCGCTGAACAATATCCACAGCAGCTGTACTCTGTTACATCTTGTACTTATCTCTGATGGTGGACTCTCTTTGTCGGTGAATTGGGAGACATCTTCTCCCAGGGGAGGGAGGGCGTCTGGCACCTCATCATGTGTCTGTATACTCCTCAGAGGGGGTGATAGGGGGAATGGGTGATGACCTGAGAAGGGGAGGGGAGAATGAGTTAATGTTGAGAGGAGATACAGTGAGGCAGGGGGCACACTTGAAGAGAGAGACACTATATTATTTTTCATAGGAAGAATATGAGTAGAAGATGGCCATTCGATTATAGATATACAAACATCCAATCATTTCCCGCCTACCTGGAGCCACTGACTTCGTAGTACCCAGCTTCCACTAAGCAACTCTCTATCAGACTCTGAAGATGCTCGTAGGTCAACATAACTTCAGATCCCTCTGGTCCTTCAACTGCCAAGTTTGCCAGCGAGTTGGAACCTGCATTAAGAGGAAACAAATCCAGTATTTTGATCCATATGAGGGGTGAAGTGTGGGAGAGAAAAATTCTTCTGAAGAAAAGAATCTTCACATTTAAATTTTTATTCGTAGAAGAATGGAAAGGGAGAGTGGGGAAGGGGGAAGTGGGGAATCTTTAAACAGGAAAATGCCTAATCTATACCTTGATATTGTGAAGGCAATGGTTTCCCCCCTCCTGCACTAAAACTCAAATCCACCATGTCTTTGGATGCTTCCATGAGTTTCTTTATCTCGTTCTTGAGGTTGATAGATCCAATATGTCGGGAGAAGAGAGCCCGCTTGTACTTCTCTATTACTCTTCGTTTAGGGTTGAGCGTCAGCGAGGGAGGGAGCTGAAATTATGAAATTTGTCAAGAATTTCTCAATCCTCATGCATCATTCGACAAAACGTGAGCACAAAACATTCACATCCAAGATAATTCACCTGTGTGATGAATATAATCTTGTGCATTTGGTTGAGAATCTGAAGGACCGGATCGTCGATTTGTCTCACTTTCCGCTGTGAGATTGAGATTGTTGCGGTGCTTAGGTTTCTGGTACCTGTCCCACTGGGGCGACGACATCGGTTACCAGCACTGAGGGACAATAGAAATTGTTATGATCTGAGTCATCACAAGGTATCCGTCACATGAAATATTGAACCTGGGACAGACAACCTGTCGTATGTGGACATCGGTTTTTCGGCTCAGCAGAGTTCGAAACCCCTTCGCCGGGTCACCGGATCATGCGATAACAATCTAATTCGATAACAACTAACCTATCGGCACAGTTTCCGGAATGAATGTGACTCGGTCTGCCGCTGTTAGCGGAAGTTGACGGAACTTTCCGTGAGGAGTTACACGAACACCGGCGACGACGACTGTGAGCTCCGCTCCGCAACCCGCCACTGAGACCCGTGCTGCTCCGACCACGCCCACTCCGGCCACCGCCGGCGGTGACACTCCGAGACGCAGTGGCGCCAGTGTCAGAGTGGTACTTCACTCTGTTCCGGTGGGAGGAAGTGTCTGTTTCGTCAACTGAGCTCTCTTCCCCAGTGGAGGATACACCAATCGGTGACCTGGATAAACTTGCATGACACGTTATGTACACTTCACATTCTAGTGAGTGAGTTCTCGATCAATGATCAGCTGATACACGAAATGTTGGAAATTGATGAGTACGCATCTTACCCGGAACACTTGACACAAGAGTCATCCTGAGCAGAGTGGTTTGTGGCGAGGAATAACCGCTGGTAGTTCTGCAGGTTACGGTTACTCTCGTGGTAGTGCCTGAGGAGGGAATCCGGTCAGGAACACACACACACACGCACACACACAGACACACACACAGACACACAGATGTGTGCACTCACTTCTGTACTCGCTTCTTCTCTCGGAGTAGCTTCCTCTGCAGTGTTGCTTCTCGAGTCCTAACTTCATCCATGTGTGTCATAATGATCTCCGCTATGCTTGACCCCACTCCCACAATGTCAGGTCTCTCGTCAGACTCGGGAGTCAGACACCTGCAGGGGGAGAGGGGGTGTGTCAACTGTCAGCAGCAGATGCGCGATGACGTCAGTATCGAGAACAAGTTGTGGTGGGGAAATATAGGGTATCCTACAATCCTATCGAGAATGTCTGCCTCTCTTGATCTATACACTTATCAAATCAAATCAAAACTTACTGCTTAACCGTGGATATGATTTTGTCTGAAAATTTTTCCTCTGGCAACGGCTCATAGCTCGCTTCAACTATCTAAAACCCGAGAAAATATTAGAAATAACAGACCAGTAAGTGTAAAATTGATTGTAATTTTATAGAAACAGGGCGAATCATAAAAATTCGACAATCGGCGTACATTCTTGGCTAGAGCGAGTGTTGACATTCCCACATAGTAGAAGGGATGGATGAGGGTACACATCTGATAGAGCAGACAACCAATGGCCCACACATCCGCCTTGTTCCCATATGGTTCATTCTGAAACGAACGGTAGCTATGATTATCATAATGCTAACATACGTTGCAGTAAATCCTTACGACGAACTGGGATTCCGAGAAGTATACCGAAACAGTTCTCCAATGTTCCCACGTTGCGTGACCCCATCTGCCACGCCTTTGTACGACTTTTCAGTTCACAGAGTAGAGTAGGGGCGCGCAACGTGTGCACATTCTCCAAGCATACCTTGACAAGTTCTGGACAGCTGTAGAGAATGGTCCCAACCACCGACTGCATCAATCCCTGTTTCTGTCGAGACAGACCAAAGTCAGCTGAAAAACAACCGATCAATTTATACTCCACTCAGAATGTCAAAATGTGGCAAGAATGAAGGGGAATGAATATCGGGAAAAATTAAGTCTGCGCGTTTTCGAGCTGGACATTGTACAACTTTTGGTTCATTTTATGCACACTCACTGAGAGTAACTTTATCACAGTCCCCCAGCATGATGTTGTTTGGGGTGAGGTCTCGATGGACTATCCTCTTATCACAGTGTAGATATCGGAGTGCCAGGACCATCTGTACAAATATCTTCCATATCCGCTCCTCACTGAACGACAGTCCCTTTTCACGGAGGGAGGAGAAGTGCTCACTGAGCGGTGCTCCGTCAATGTGCTGCATCACGATGTACAGCTTGTGCTGCTCTTTGAATGTCTTGTAGTACCTGGGCAGTGGGCAGGGTTGAGGAGAACTCATAGCTGGTCATAGCTATTAGCTGGTCTTGGGGAGGGAGGAAGTCATCGCGAAAAAAGTAAATGGGGGTAGATCAACGATATGAATTATAGATTCCACGTGAGAATATGGGGTGCTGACTAATGACTATAATGGCTATCACAACTGATCATCAAATGACACAAACCTCACTATGTTGGGATGTCGGAGTTGCTCCTTTATAATATTCGACTCGTTGAGAATGTCACCAATTCGCTGTGTCCGCTCCTTGTTCGTCGACCCGAATGCCGGATGCTGTAACGGAATCTCCTTCATGGCAAGGGTCGTAGCCTCCTCGTGAGACCCGGAAGCTTTCTTCACCTTGTACACACTACCGAAAGCCCCGGACCCGAGGTGCTCAAGTACGGCATACGGTCCCACGTAGAACATCGGAGCTCGGTTATGGTTTGTGTTGTGGATTCGACACAGAATCTTGTTACGGATATCATCCTGGTGATTTTAAAACATTTGGTAACACTGAGCGAACAAAGAATCTAGGACGTGATAAGTTAATCATGTGCCCCAAGAACATAAAGTGCTCAACTTCGAGAATGGATATCTTTACGCACCGTTGAGTTGTTGATGTAATGTATCATGTTCTTGTAGGCGTCTATATCCGTAATGTAGTGACCCACATCAATAAACATCTCAAACAGCTCAGTGGGGAACAGTCTAGGAATAGAAAACGATCATTTCTAGGGGCCAACAATATACCAAAATTCATGCTGAAATTGTGAGGTTATCTCACAGTTGGAAGAGGCTACATTGTAAAATTTGCCTCTCATATGAATAAGGAAGAAGACCCACCTCTTGAACAACTGCCTGTTCCGCTCCATTGAGAATAGGAACCGGAGAGCTCGGAGCGCACTCTTCTGCAACATCTCCAGCAGGTCCCTCTCCTCAGCCTCCACGGTCGTCTCCAGGTCGGGAAGAATCAGTTTACCCAGTACATACACGCCATTTGATTGCACGATATTCTGCGCGTTCGTGTCGTTCAGGGACAGTTGTGTCAGAGCCGCGCAACACGCTGCGAAATGGTGCGGAATTGGATAAACAGAGTTTGGTGGTCACGCTCCTTCATTAAAAATCATAGAAATGGCAATGCTAGTTTTCACTTTCTCAAACCTGTCTGCAGCTTGATCGATTCATTTCTATCGATGGTATCTTTAGTGATAGGAGATATTGCTCCGTTTTCCTCTATATTATCAGAGCACGAGAGACCGTTACTGACACTGCTAGACTTGTCTCGACTAAGCTGGTCCCTGACGAGGTGTCTGGTTGAGAGGGGGGCAGGAAGGTGGTATCATCTCTAACTATCAGCATGCATGGAGTATTGACGTGGGGTGAAGTGAGTGATAAACACGCATCAAGCGTGTGAGGTGCATGTCACATGCCTGACAGAGCAATCTCACCGACTGACAGGGCAATTAATGTTACAATACTGGTATCTGTAACCGGATCTCGTTAGCATCGGGACACTTCTCAGGGTAAACCATGTGATTCCCTGACTTGCTCGTCACGTGACGCGGAACACCTAATCACGTGACAGAGGTAATCTGATCACGTGTCCGGATTTTCCCAGCTAACAGGCCACCCAACTCCATGTCCACCAGGCATATATAAGGTGGGAATGATTTCGTCATCATATCGTCACATCTTCCTCATCATTAACTCATTTGATTACGAAACAATGTCGCAAGATTTACTGATTACCGCAGTGATACAATCAGATCTCCCCTACAACTCTCCATCGAGTCCGATAATCATCCCTCCAGACAGCCCAGATGGCAGGGTCCCATCCCCCAAGTTCTGCCTCTCTCCATCCTCGGCCCCATTGGAGTACAAGATCCTATCCCCCGAGAATTCCTCATCGGATGACAGTGCCTACTTTGGCTCTCCGCCTGGTACTCCCAGTGACTCGACCACTAGCAGTGACCAACCACCGTCCTGTGTGCTGAGTTACCACCCCACACCAGGCAATGTACCACCTGGTATCTCACCGGGTTACACTGTCAGCTACCCAACACAACAGAGTTCTAACTCGTTCCCTCAACAATGCTACAGATCAAATCCACCTCCTGTGAACAACAGACCTCCTATCATCCCAACACAGACTCCCAACAACAGCCCCTTCATTCTGCCAGCCGATCTACAAGGCGTGCTACCATTCAACTTCACACCCGACCCCTCCTACCCCCTCCACACCCCCTATCCCACACAAGTGAAACAAGACTCCCTCACGAGTCCCGTTTACCTGGAGAATCTACAGAACAAGATCCTGCGGAGGAAGGGATCTATCAGGACGGACAAGGAGAAGTCCAACCTGAACTATATCAAGACTCTCGTCAGAGAGGAGAGATATGAGGAGATCTTTGTGATCATCTCCAACTTCTCCTTCTCCCCCAAGAATCACTCGTGGCTCCAGACAATCTGGCTCCGGGGACACTACGCCCGCGAGACCCAACGTCTCGGACACGCTCTCTCCGCCTCAGACCGGGTCAGGATCAAACGACAGCAACCATTCCCGAAGAGCATCAGCCAACCCGACGATTACGACAGTCAAAAGTTTGCCAAGGACTTTCTGAAGATTTTCTACGGGATTAACGAGTACCCGAGTCCCGCCCAGAAGGAAATGTTGTCGAAACACTGCAAAATGACGTATCACCAAGTGAACAGCTGGTTCAAGAACAGGAGGGCACGAGACAGGGAGACGCCAGAGGAGATACACGAGACACCAGAACAACTGGATGAAACACTCGATATTTTGATGGGGATCATCGCTGCTGATACAGAGGTGTAGGGAGAGCTATAGTGTGACAGTGGAATTTTACTCAGTTTTATGAGTTTTGCACGGATAATGGATATCAAATGATCTTTTATGAATATTTTTTCAGTATTTTGATGTTTGCTTTCAAAAGAGATGTTTGCTTACATATTCGTCAACGTTCGAATTACTGCGATTCTGGACAACACTAGCACCCCGCACATTAACAATGAACATTTACTAACTGGATCAGTGTGATAAGCAGTGGTATTCCTCCCAACTCTCGGATATCATTGCTACTGTCGTTATCGGAACTCAGCCTCTCGATAATCGATACCTGCACATATGTGTGACTATGTGACATATTGTGTTATCATGAAGTACATTCATCAACCAGGGGAAGAAATGATGAGACAGCTGATCAACTGTAATCGACAATTCTCAGATGAGTAAGAATGATTGACAGTTATTATACTCACAACATTGAACTGTAGAAGAAGATCGTCCTCATGAAGCACGCTGAAATGGAGTTTATGGTTTAGTGGGGGGTTCAAGGATGAACGCATTCAAATTATCTGTCATCATTTGGTAAGTCATGTACTCCGATTTGCAAGAGGAAAGAGTCAGTAAGTCTGCATCGGTCGGATAGGTTTTTAATCGGTTAACTCCGAACATTGAATAAATGCTTGTCAGTACCATATACCAAATTGCCAATAAATCCATCGTGAACATTGTGTATGATCTTTAACTTGGTCTGATTTGTGATAGAGATAATAGTAATCAATAGTACGTACGTGCACATGCGTTGTAGCATGAATTGAACACAACTTGTGTTTTAATTAGTAGCACTGATTTTGTAAGCACACTCTGTAATTTTGGCTACGGATTCTGTTCACTTGGCTGAATAAACCTCACTATAGCAAGCACTTATATTGTCAAGTAAGTTATAATAAGCAGGATTTACTGAAGTAGTACGCCAGTAATAATACGCTATGAGAACTGTAAATCACTTTACACTACAATATTACTGCTTGCTAAGTTAACATATGGGAAACTGTAAGTACAGTTACTTGTTGAGCTATAATAGAGTACTGGGTTCAGAATTAAGAAAATCAATGAACAATCGCAATGAAACGTTATCAAGTACAGATCGATAGTCTGCAGTTCCCTACCTCAAGCACAGGGGTATCCCATCGAACACTTTCACCTGCTCCTTCACATGTTCAAGAGAGCACAGTTGACGCAGCAGCTCGGACGCCAGCCTGAAACAACTTGTTCACAATTCCGTCAAGTTTGCCCAATGCCGAGATTCATCATTCAATCAAATCCAATCGGGCGATGATGTAAGTCTTGGTAGATATAGCACAAATTTTCCCAGGCCTGTGCGCGCAAATCCTGACATAATTGAAACCCGAGCGCCACTGGATCCATCAAAATATTTTCGCGCGTTCCATTGAGTACATCAACCGAAATGGAATTGAAACAAGCTGTCCTATAATCTTAGTCTTAAGTCATCCATTATCTCATCATTTACTAACTAATGAGAGTAAAGCGTAAACTACTTGATGAAGCTGACATTCATATCAACCAGAACAGCTGTCAGAACTCACTGTTTTGATGTGTGGTTAGAGTAATCTTGCACTATGTGTAGTAATGTCTCTACACAATTCAGTTCGCCTATCATTATTCTTGCTTGATCACTGAGGGAGGCAAGTGGTGAGACGCGAAGCAGAGACACATTCAATATCACTATTGTACTAATAAGTGATCACTTAAAGAGACACATTCACTATCCCGTGGAAAACTTATATCATAACAATTCTGAATATGGTCCAAGAAAACCTCAAATCTTACGAATTTTTCACGAACTCGCATAACCAATGCCACGAATAACCTCATTGACCCAAGTGATTGCAATTACCCCCAAACCCTCTGATGTTGTGATACTCCATGACCCCTGAGTGCTTACCTGCGAGCAAGGTCAATGAGAGCGTACAGTGCACAGTTCAGTACAGAGAGGTCTCTGGCACAGAGTAACAATACCAGACTTCGCGGTACATTGCACGATGTTAACCATAGTCGTTGACTAGGTTCCACGCTCAGCTTTTGGAAAATGTCTGAAGGAAAAAAGTGGGGAGAGGGGGTTACCTTTTTATCGAGAAGGTGGCATTGCTGAGATTTGAACTGAAAATAGCATCAAGGATTTAAAGACAGCTAGAATAAATATGTAAATGGCTACAACTATAATAACATAATACCTTAATGTCGTATTGCAATAGTTGTCAAATGTCTAGGTATGGCGATTACTCAATTAGGGTGACACTTACTGGTAAGAACTTTGAGCACCTCAATACCCATAACTTCGTCCTCAAAGTTTAAGTAGTCTCTGGTAACTGTCTGTAGTATCTGCAGAATTGGGACGTAAGTGTCAAACGGAGTGACTGACACATTCAGATGGTAGAGAGAATCTTTGCCAGTGATAGACACACTGACATACAATGGATACAGTGTTAGTGGCGCACACTGACAGTGTCAGTCTGACACCAGTGAATATGAGGTTAGTGATATACTGACGCTTGTGGTATCAGTGACAGGGTATATGCTCAATAACTAGTCGTAATATAGTCCCAGTATCATAGTTCAACATAGCTATTAGCTATAGCCCACTATCATGAAGATCAATGCAGTTGAATGATGTCATATTCATAAGATCGAGCTTCACTGTAAATACGCTTTAAAGACACAATCCTTGCGTCATGCTAACCACACAGACACACACAAACACACACACACAACTAGTAGTTCCTGATAGGTCACGTTACGATCAGTGAGACACGTCTCATGACACGTGTTATGCCACGTGATGGGATTTGAGAGTGATGCAGCATGCAAGCCGCACGACTTATTAAAACGTCTATACATTATATCATACAGTATGTCCGTGTGTGTGCGTGTGTGAGTTCGTGTGTGTAGTTAATAAAAGTCATATTATTGAAAGTGTGTGTTCTGATTGACGCATTTCTCCCGTGAGAAGAATGGAACAGATTGAGTGTGTGTGAACTCTGTGTGTGTGTGTGTGTGTGTGTGTGTGTGTGTGGGTGTTTTTTTTGAGAGGGTGAGTATTTTTTAAGAGCTTTATAAGTAAAGAAAATGTAAGTCGGATGGATACGGCCATACTCGGTTGAATGCACCCGATCTCGTTCGATCTCGGAAGTTAAACAACCGCAGGCTGGGTTAGTACTTGGATGGGTGACCGCTTGGGAATACCCAGTGCTGTNGTGTGTGTGTGTGTGTGTGTACAATCTTCTCTAACAGCTCTATACCTACTAAAGACCAGGATATATTGGAGAATATAGAGTGTGTATGACAAGCTATCAGGTGGTGCATCACAAGTAGCAATTCATCAACCACCATTGAGTGCATCACACTGAGTGCATATTATAGTACATATCATAGACTGAGTGCATATCACTGAGTGCATATCATACACTGCTTGAACTACTCTCATATTCAGTGATACCACATGGACTGATAAGGAGTAATCCAGAGATTTCATACTGTTTTCGATATCATAAAGATGCGAGCACATATCAATCGCCATAAGTCAATCACTGTCATTATATAAGGACAGAGTTGAGGGGTATGTATAATGGTCGAAATCCAGGCTTACCAATGGTTGACATTCATGGTGCAACTCAATATTCAGCAATTGCAATTAATTTAGCAGTCCCAGCTGAAACAAGAGCTGAAGTTGATTCGTGTGTTTCTAGAAATAGCTTCATACGAAAGGGCACTCGACTAATTGGATCACGGTAGCCACACTGCTCAGCCTGCTTAGCCATGTTCTCTCATCCTCAGTATAAGAAATAGCACCACATTTCGAGTGATTGAGTTGTCACATAATATATGTCATACCAGTATCGCCAGTGCGAGTATAAATATATATAGTTTGTCCGGGGAACATATGATATTGAATTCCCTCCCTCCCTCAAGGTCACACTCTCTCCCTGTCCAAAAGTCTTCCTAATGGCCTCCAAATCATCAGTATTTGGGTGTCGTCCAACATTATATATTCACACGGGGAATATTTCATCATATAATATAGTAGCTGCTGACGTACAATAGTTCCACGGATAAAATCAAGTACGATTATAGTGATTATAGGGAGCGTAAACGATTTGGGTAGGAATAACATTGAATAACTTGGTTCTTATTCGACATGAACAGGTATTAGTAATGAGTTTTTGTTTGAAATGTGGAATGGTTTTATTGAAATGTTGATCATCAAAGTAATGAGTTCAGTGAACTTACTTTTGACAGGATCTTGACCCCGCCAAGATGAAACAGCTCTCTCTGAGGGGGCATTGGTTATGCAACGTCCTTTGTTCAACTCAGTAAGCTAACAAAAAACGAACTTACTGAATATACATAACGTCTAGTGCAATTTCAACTTGTTCTATCAATTTCTGAGGCATTTTTTACCTGATAAGCTGGGTCTCTGATAAATATTTTGATCCATATCAGTATGCGGAGAAAATGCTCTGACTGATAGTAGTCAGATATCGATCCATCTAGTTCCAAACGAAATCGGACAAGACCATCAAATACCTAACAAGTTTTGGATGAGTATGTGAGTATACAGCGCTGTAAGTTGTAAATTAAACATTGTACAATGTATATGTGTATGTGTTATGTGTATGTGTGTGAATGTGTGTCTGCGGTAAAATGGCGAGAAAAGTCGACCTGGATGCCATGTGCGTCGACACTGGACAGGTATTATACCTGATAATTGTAAATATCCCGAGACGAAACATAACACCATATACCTCTGAGAAATCGTCAAAGAAGACATGTGATGATAGGTTCCTCTCGTTAAGACATCTCCTAGATAGGTGTTCTAGTAGTAGTGACTCAGGTGACTCGAGTGACCACTTCTCTTTCAGGACAAGACCCAACCTCTGCACATCTTCCCTGAGACAGATGATTGTTAGCAATAACTGAATTCTGTGGCTTTGCGATGTATTTTCAATGTATGGTGTGTAAAAGAGGGATCTTGTGGTAACTTCGGTGTTGTAAAGAACATATCACTTTAGCAATAAAATGATCAGTGAAATGTAACAACACTGAAAGTCCTATTTATTTTGAATTCTAGTCTATATATGGTACTCCTAAACGTATTACCTCTTGAGTGGTTGATCATCAATTTCCCCATTGTGAGCTGCCAACATCAACTAAGCTTACAACAGTTACCGGTTAATTGGTAGGTACGTACATGATCATATTTATTTTTGATTCTCATGATTTTCCAATCATCTCAAGATATATAACATGGTCTATGATACAATTTACAGCTTAAAACTGTTATAAAGGAATAAATATGCAATATTCATTTAATGAAATAAGTTAGATATAGCAAATTATGATAATTGACCCGTTAAAATTATTGCAATGAAAAATATACACAAGGTATGTTTTGTATAATGTACATGTAGTGATAAAAAGAATGAAAAATCGTCAAAAGTTCATATTCTATATTTGATAGACGCCATGCCTACATGACTCTAGGTCTCTCTATGTTCGGAGGCTTTGCTTTCTCAAGTTCATCATAGAACTTTATCTGAGTAGTCAAACTTTCCAGAGCTGAATTGAATTGCTCAGACTCCATACCATCAATATTGAGGTAATGATGGAGATGAGCTTTTCTGGAGAACAGCTTTACAAATCTGCTTCTCAGCTCACTAAATGTATACTGCAGACATGTATTATTTGAAAGCGATAGGACTGAATAACTTTGTTTAATTGGGGGAACTGAACACAAACCAGTTTTCCAGCCATCCTTGTTCCAATATATAAAGTTTGTGCTTCCTGATAACTTATCAATGTTCCGTCGAACATCAGAAACTTGTACATTGCCACGAACAAGAAGGGCATTTGATAGAAATAATCCCTTCTTTAAGTCTACCTTACACAATTGATTCTGGGTTGAAAAAACGTCAGAAAATATTGCATCAAGATTTCTTTGCTGAGATATTTTCGGAGAATAAAGAGGAGCAATGCCGGGTACAAGGTAGTTAGCTCTGGGATATGGAACCAGATTCATACTTATCTCATTGATATCAACATTCATACTGCCATTGAATCTTGCAGAAGCAGTCATGTCAAGTATAACCTTAGCAACAAGTGAATTCATTCTGTTGAATGACTTCTCTTTACAGTCAGGCAATGTGTGCTTTATGGAGTCCACTTTTGCTGTACCAATATGGTTACATATACTTGATAATGATTGATTCTCAATAGGAATAATGCAATTTCCATATTCTGAAATCTGATTCATAGCCAGTGTTGTATTGTAAGGAGAAGTTATCACATCGTCATCAAGGGAGGGATAAACTGGTATAACGAATCTAAAAACCTCTGGGAAATGTTCAGCTATAACAGAGAGTGTTTTAGTTCCTAGACCAGATCCAGTACCTCCTCCCATGCTATGTAGAATGAAAAATGATTGCAGACATTCACAAAGTTCACACTCTTTTCTCACAGCATCAACTATAGAGTCCTCATATCGTGTTCCATAGAAATGAAAGCCAGTTGCCCAGTTGTTTCCTGCCCCACTGACATCTTTTATAAGCTCTGCAGAACTGAAAAGCTCACCAACTTCTGAATTTAATAGACCATTAAGAACTCCTTCTTCCATGTCAATAAGTACAGCTCTAGCTCTCAGGGACTGAATCTTTTGAGGTGGATATTTCATTGGCATATTTCTATTTGTCTTAAAGTTAACATTTCTGAAAAAACTTGATAAAGATTCTGAGTATGAACCACTCTCATCATGAAATGCATGCTCTTTCAATGCATTTGACCAAAATTCAGAACCTATCTGATTACCACACTGTCCAACTTGCAGTACAATTGATTGTGTCATACTATGAGGCAAAATATTCAGTTGGTTAGCTAAGCATTCTTAGTCTCAAAATTATCTTTACTCTTTGAAATATATCTTTCATGAAGTAAGTTAGCATTCTTATGCGAAAAACTATGATATTGCAACTTGCAGTGGTGCAAATCCAGGGGGGATGGGGGGCATATATCCCCCCCCAATAATTTGGTGCCATCCCCTCCAATAATTACAAATATCTTCCCCTCCAAAATGTATGGATTGTAGACCTACGGTGTTGCTACTATAGTTGGTACTAGTATTTTCTAGTTTTTGATCGTTCCCTAACATTTTTGAACGTTGGAATTGTGATCACACGGTAGAAATTTTGCCCATTTTGATATCAATTTCGCTACACTATGGTCAATGCCATTTCCCCAAAGTCTTTGTGTTACTCTTATGATGTGTCCCATGAGTTCGAACTCATGTGAACGGTCATTTTCAATCATAACTCAATTATCTTAATTAACACTTTTTACTACCATCCCCCCCAATTCAAGAAAAAGTCAAAAATATGCCCCTAAGAACGGATTATACCCCCAATGAAAAACACGAATTTGCACCACTGGCAACTTGCCATAACACTAGAAGAAAGTAATGTAATGTTCAGTTACTCAGATCAGACCGATTTAAGTATAAATTGCCTGAGCAGGTCAGATTAGGCTGAATATCTATCTTAATTGTTCATTGAGAGTATTGGCTATATTGATGAGAGTATTGGCTATATTGAAGGGCACTACTCTTTTGATCGTTAGAATTTCTTTATTGCCTTCCTAGGTTTTTTATGGTTCAACACTGCTGAGTATAAGTTAGCAGTGTTTATAAATTATTATCCAGCTTCAGCTGCACTGGCCTGCTGGTGGTGCTCATCATTCGGTCATTTTTTGGCATGCATTGATCGGATAACACCTGCCCCACTGCTTAACTTTTTGCACACAGCCGCGCCTATAGCCTTAGATCATAGATAATTATTTATGATCTAAGGCTATAGGCGCGGCTGTGTGCTTTAAAGGCGCGCGCAATTCAAAAACAATTATTTCCGCGCTTGCGCTGCGTGACCCAAATACTCTATTACTCTGCGCGCAAAACCAGTCGACAGATAACATAACATTCAAAATTTAAATGGGCCTAGCAGCATTGCATTGCCAAGCAAGTAGATTGTAAAATAGCGATAATATATGGCCATATGGCCATATTGCAATATAATTCTTATTTCGGAAGAAAAATCTGGCAGCGCCGCGCAGTGCAGTAGTGCACACGACCAAAATTAGCGATTTACGGAATTAGATTGTCACTTCTTGAATTCAACAACTGCAATTCAGTACTATTTCCACTACCGCTATTTTTTCCATTCTAATTTTTCTGATGAATATATGTTCAGTGAACATATATTCATCAGAAAAATTGTTCACGGAGTTACTAAGTTAGTTTTGCTGAGTTCTAGTTCCTTATAGTAGAGTCTTTGAACAAGACATATATATTTTCCCTAATATTGGAATAAGTATTAGCATTGAAACAAAGGGTTCATCTGCAATGTCAATTGCTAGGCCACAGATTTGTGGCTCACATATCAGCATATCATACAAGTTGCACTATACCATTTTCATCAATCCAGAAGGTCATACACATAGATCTTGAGGATGACCCGATGACTTACTCATCGGCTTTAAGATCTTTAACTATTAAGTTTGTTAGTTTTTGTGTTTATCAGATGTTCATTTCAGAAATGTGGCCCTATACTTTGAAACAATCTACCAGCTGAATTGAAAAGCTGTTCCTCGGTTGAAACTTTCAAATCTGCACTTAAAACCTTCCTCTTCAAGAAAGCTTTCAATGTCTAGCTCGTGAATGCTGGTGTGTACATTGTTTTACTGGCAGTGCACTGTTCGATAATCAATTCTGTTTTGTATCAATTTTATCTATTGATTTTATGTAAACTTTTAGTTAGCATGGGCATGCACTGCCAGAGTTTTTGTTGACCATTTGTTTTCGTGGCACAGCTGTGCATTGATATAAGTTGACGTGCCACTATAATATTAAAGTTCGATTTATTATTATTATTAAACTTTGTGTACAGGAGAACCAGAAGAAGTCTTGAAGATTTATGTTATCTAAATTTCTTCCAATTATGTAACTCTGATTTAATTTCATAATACTCCCTTTTGTTTCACTAGGTAAAAACTGAAAATGACTATCAGTCTTTTACCTAAGTGCTTTGCTATGCTAAAAGGAAACTGTACATCACATATCTGCGAGCTTCCTTCTCTGCCACTGGATAAGGTAACACATCAATTCCCAAGACAATAAATTTTAAGTTAAATAAGTAAATCATAAGTTTGGTGATGAATTTTCAGAATTCTTGGTTTCAGAGTGTCCCAACATATGCATTGGAAAGAAGAGGTGCCATATCTCTTGGATACCCAGCTTCTCCAAAGCAAAATGAGCCTAAGCTTCATGGACCTAGGCTCTCAGTAAGTCTTTGCTTCTTCTATTCCCTTGAAATGACATTGTCTTTCATTCCTCCATAGGTACTGAATGATGAGTATTTAAAATCTGTGGTACCTACTTTATGAATTCAATAATTTTTGTAGAGAAGAGGTGGAGTGTCCGTTGATGTCAGTGACGTGGAAGCAAAATACTTACGTCTTCTTGGTAAGTTGCATTCTGCCTATCATTGGTATATGTAAATACTCAAGTTTGCTTACTGTTATAATTCCTATTTCTCTCATGTTAAATGATACCTTCTATGAATTTCCCAATGTGGATATGTTGCTTGCCAATTGTTTTTAAGTTCTATTAGAATTCTGGTTTCATTATGGGGAAACTGCACAATCCATCAAAGTCCATTAGCCGATTTCGCAATGTGCCATCCCTGAATATCAATTTCCTGAAAGTTGAAAGCCATGCAGGTGCACAACGTTCTAATGTAATTATTGATAACTAACATCCTGCATATGAACTACGCATCTGCACCACATCTGAGTATTGACAGGATAATAATAGCTGAATTGATTAATTCCTGGTACCATATACCCCTATCAGATTGTTATAATTAATCTCAGACAGCACTTTGTTTAACAAATATGTCCATCAGTACTGTCTCTGGATATGATAGTTATTAAATGCTCTGCTGCAGTTCTGATAGATTTGCCACGATCCCATGCATTGACCATGTTAAACCTTGCTGATAGTCACTAGTAATGGAGCGTACCTTGATTGCTTAAATGCTGGGCTCAAGACACTCTTCCTAGTTTTGTCACTTGCTACTCAGTGCTCCTGTTGTGGTTCATTTTTCTCACAGCTGCTCCTATGGCTCCCCTTAGTATACTGAGTGGTTAGTTACATCATTTTCACTGATGCAGTTATAGCTGACAAATAGAGTAATTGGTGATGTGATCGTGTACAGTGAACAGGCTTTAAGCATTACATCATACTTGATAATGAAATAGTGAACTGCGATTCTTAAAAGGTTTATGCTCAAAGGTCATCATGACTCATAATTTCATGGCAATTTTTTAGCTTACAAAATAAAAGTATTCTGCATGCCCAAATATTCCCACTCAATATATTTTACATCGGTGCTGCCTTATTCATGATACATATAGCATAGCTTATATACCATGTTTTTATGGTGTAGACTGGAGAAGATATTATCAAAACTAACAAGGAATCCTTGGTAAGGATGCGAATAGTTAGCGGGAATTATAAGTCCCAGTCTAACGGTGCATTTCTTACTATTAATCTGGCCCAAGTCTGTCACAACATCAACGTCTGGAAAATAGCACTCATATTATGACCTTCATACCTACAGGCTGAAATATGGTATAAATACTTGGTGGGAAAAACAAAGACTTACATTACACGGTCTATATAGGGCGATAAACAAGAAAGTTGTTCAGCTTCATAATAACCTCTTCAGTGTCTCAGCCATCCTTTGTCACGCAAAACATATGAGATGTAGGTAGTTGAATACTGAAGTCTTAGTTATATCAACTCGTTACCACTATAATTTCTTCAGGTGACTGCACTCCCAAAGTCATTAACAAGGAAAGCACAATAACCAAGTTCACAGTAAGAACATCCCTCAGTGGTGAGTAATTATTCATAGCAATTACCGAGAAGTAGAATTTATTATCGGGGAATTTAACTCGCTTTCAATTCAATTCAGTGATAAGAAGAGTCGTCCAAAATACGAAACGATCACTTTTTCTACTCAACTAAAACCCATTACCCGTGCTCCTTTTTCGTATTTCTAGTAAGCTACTACAACACCGATTGATATCGATACTTTTGTAGTTTCCTATGCTTGCGTAACGCGCCTGATAGTTTTTCATTATGCACAATCTCAGCTCAGCTTATGTTAGGTACGGGGTTGCTGGTTTTCTTCTTAATTTCTCATCTTGCAGCTTTTATTTCGGCGGAATTGCTCCTTGTTGATATCTGAACATTAATCCAATGTTTTGGAGAGGGAAAGAATCCATTGTCGTACATATTTTAACTCAACCCCTTTCTTGTTGAGCTATTCTCTTTCGAACACTGATACTTTGGTTACGTAATGGATCAGCTTTAATAGGGTGACTTTAGTCAGATAGTGAAATCTATGTCCAACTTTATTGCTCGCCAGCACTAGCAGCAGATGTCCACTATGTTCATATCTTCACTTTTTATTAGCTTCCTTTACTTTTCATACAATTGTCTATCAATGTTCATAAATATTGCAGCAAGTTGAGACCCACGAAGGTATCTTATCACCATTTTAGTGAAAAAGAAAGTAAATATCACAGCAAGTTGCATGATATCACCCCTAATTACTCGGCTAAAGCCTCGACTTTCGATTTACCTCCCACGAAGATTCCAATTCGTCACTCCAACATAATTTCAATTCTGTTTTAGTTTTGCGACAGCGTCTTCAATGAGCTGTCACTCTCAGTCCAGCTAATTGCTCACGGATATTATACTACGCTACTTAGAGGTTCCTAAATTTCCATCAAATTAAAAGGGGGAAATAATATACGTCAAAAGGGTATTAAACCTAGCTTCCCGGTCCGTCTCTGCGGAAATTAACGCTGGAAATTCCCGCGTAGAGTTCACTTTCTTGGTCGTCACGGAGTATAATTTTCTTGTCTCAAAGTCTAGGATAGCGGATTAGACGCGGTCCACTATGGTTCTTCATTAAACATCCATATTATGATATATGATTGATCGACTTGATCACTCCAAGTTCAACAAGGGGGGTCACTGTAATTTGTGAACGTCACGAAGTTAATTATTGTAAGTAGCTCTTTAACTTTTCACGGCTATGATACATAATGTGTGCGTGTGATAGTGCCACGAGAGGAGCTCTAACCACTGAGATAGACAAATTGTTATGACGTCACTTCTGTCACTGCGGGGCTCATTAATGTGTAGAACATAAGTGACGGAGTAATGGGGATCTATATTCTATAGGTGTACCAGCTTCTCAGCTATATCATTCAATTGCATTGTCGAGTGATCTATTCCCTGGCACAATCAAATTTTTAGAAGGGTCCTCCAGTCTCATTTGAGAACGTAATTTTCGAAGGGATGGCAATTGGCCAGCGATGTGTTGAATAACTTTATCGCAGTAACAGCACTATTATCGTGATGTCGACAGCCTAGGGAGGATGCAAAACTTGAGACAGAATGAGAAAATGGTTGGAATTTTCCAGAACAGATGGATAGGTACTGATATAATGGATTGTAGCCAGACTAACAATAATACTCCTACCTCATCTCACATCATCTCACATTGAGAAACACTCAATGTGTTGATATGGCTACACGAGAAAAAAATGTGAAGTCTCTTTTTCTTACCTAAATAAATCACTAAATCAGTGAAAACGGAATCCAATGTCATCCCAGTACGACCATAATTTTGGTTAACCATGTGGTCGCGCGCTCTGCAATATGTGCCTCCTTCCCTCCGGTTATCGAGTTTTGCCCCTCCTCCCTACTTCACCATGTAACCTCTCCTTCTTCAATATGCAACCATGTAACCTCTCCTTCTTCAACATGTAACTATGTAACCTCTCCTTTTTCAACATGTAACCATGTAACCTCTCCTTCTTCAACATGTAACCATGTAACCTCTCCTTCTTCAATATGTAACCATGTAACCTCTCCTTCTTCAACATGTAAACTATCCTTCTTCGTTTGATCCTAGTTATCGAGCTTCATTCCCCCGCTCCGTCTAGCTATTCTAGAAATATACCCTTATACAGTTATAGGTACGGACAGTCCGGTATAAATATTAAGGACGAAGAATAATTATCACGTGGAATGAAGAATCTTCTGTACGATCAATTCACTCCGAATTTGGACACGACAGTAGTTTCAGTATTGTAATTTGTCACACGACTGTACTTCGTACTGATATCTATACCATCCTTCCACGCTCGTACATTTGAACCAGTATGATAAGAACTCGGATAATGGATGGTTGGTAATTGTGGGGGATACAGCAGCTGTGTACCGCGGTGGAGTTTATTTTGTATAGTATTATCGAATGTGACACGAGTGTTGAGTACACGTAATTTCGTGAAAATGTGGGTATTAATTCGTCTTCACAGGTACTCACAGAGCATACTCAACAACAGACCATCATGTTCACACCAATAATGAGTTCTTATCGGTTCATTGATTTACGTACCTACCAATCCTAGACGTCCGGCATAATATTACGACTTTTGTTTTCGATTTTGTGTCCTATCAACCAATCAACGTGACGAGTCACACACACACACACACACACACACACACACACACACACACACACTCAAACGATGGTGATTGGGAATCAAGCTAGTTCTTACCCGCGTTGGAGCGAGTGTGTATGTGTGTGTTTGTGTGTCTGTGTATGTACTTTGTGAGTGTGTGCAAGTGATATGTTGCCGTGAGGGAGAACTTGGCGTGCACGTCAAGGGCATGCGACACTTTTCACGTTGGGGTGTGAAAATGAGCACTTTTCACTCTTTGTTTCGATTCGTTCCGCTCCTCTCTTCACATTAGAATCCTATGTTGAAGTAATTCGCGTGCGTGAAATTTATATACGACCTATTTAACCGCAAATTGATTTACTTTCACCAGCATATCACATTACATAAGTGGTACTCACTAGTCATGGTTCGTGTGTGCGTGTGTGAGACTTGTATCTGGCATGATTCGTTTCCTGTACGTTCTATCTTCCCCTCTTTCGCGAAGGGCATCAGTCATGACTATAGATCAAATTTCTATTCACCAAATACACCATTCGTGCATCAGTTTTTATTTCCATTTCATTTCACGTGACAAATATTGCTTCTTGACCTAGTTGTAAAAAGTACTGCACCACTCGAAACCTATTTGCGAAACCCATAAAAGTCAAACCTACCCCAGGGCCCATTCCCCAGGACTTCCAATAAAGCGATAAAGGTATTGGGTGTGGTTACTAATCTCCAATCTCTCGAATGTGTCGCTTGATGTGCTGCGATTTATTACTTCCAAAGATAGATTACGCATGATATAATACAACTATCATATGCAATAGTCTCCCCATATATCATAGTATTATTGACGCTCCACTGCATGATAGGGATCAGGGGAGGCAAATTTCTTTGTGCATCCTCCCCGTGGACAGCAGTAATATATCACCCCTCACGAAGTTGGAGAGAAGCCTAGGACTGGATTTCGCAATTGGTGATAAATTAAAATAGCGAGCAGCTTGAGTACGTGTCAATGCTGAGACACGTGGTCATTGCATTTATCATGACGTGACCCTGATAAGATCGTGCTAAGATGATCGTGCTAGGTACACAATTTCTATTCTTATTCCAGAGCAACTATGCGACTCTTGAAAATAACCCCTCTCCAAATGCTATTCCAGAGTCACAGAAGATAAACAATCGCAGCGCCCCCACAGCGATTCCCAGAGCTTGTGTCTCTAAACATGCAGCCTGAATATCGTGATAGCACAACATTGTTGCAACATTCTGATTTGTGCAGGATTATAATTGTATAATATGTAACACGAATTTCTGCGGTCAGAAGCTCATTATTCCAGTGTGTCGTCGTTTCGCACGGGAAACTTGATTAAGTAATCATACATAACGAGTTTATAATGAGCTTCTTTTCTCGATTCTCGGGGAAGTAGTGATCCGATGGGTTCCCATTTTAGTGCCGAAACTATCGCTAACCATATGTTTCAGTTCGTTGAGTGACGTAGTCAAATTTGATGACGTGACAACTTCGCGCTTGATAATTTACATTTCAGGTCCTCCCTCTACCATAACAATATGTAATACAGTTGTTATAATGGTTAAGAACACGTCTCTTATTACTCTATAGGTCATGGTTGTCTAGAACATTCTAACACGTGTACCAGTAATAACGTGACTTGCACGTGTATTACCACGTTACTCCCTTCCGGTAGTCAATTATTTGCCAGACATTTTTCGTAGAATAGTTTTTCTCTTTTTAGGGTAGCCATCGTAGTAATATTCATAATGGTTCCGAGTGCAACGTGTTTTCTAGAATAAATGCTGCTTTTATTGAGGGTATGTGCGGGTATCAACCTGGTTTGATCTCTCCTGCCGCATGCGGGACACCTTGATCACCCCATTAACCCGCGACACACCAGTATATTATTCCGCGCACAGCTGCAGTTTATATCTCATATCCCCGTCGTTAGTATCAAACAGTTTCGAGTAATCACATACAATGACACAAGGTGTCACTTGGTATTGTGAGGTGACGCGCGTTTAGCAAAAGTACCTGAATGCAGTGACGATCAAAGAGAAATCTCTCTCCCTATTTCTCTAATGGGTCCAACACCTGTGACTTCTCTATACTGCTACAAGTCATGCGAATGTCAATACGACAGTCGGGCGTTACTTCTCTACTTTCTGTCAGTTTTCAGGGGAACGTAGAGTTCAGGGCAGTTAGTCTGATGATCATCACTTAGTCTGATGATCATCAGTCTGATGATCATCAGTTACCTGGCATGTGAATGGGAAGTTTAACTTCCACCATGATTGTACTAACTCACCCAGCTGAGCTAACATATCTAGAAGAGCTCTGTGTGTGTGTGTGTGTGTGTGTCCGCTGCCTCATGCCTATAGTTACTAACTTGCCACTAATTCGCCACTGCTAAGGTTCTTCCCACGCTTTTTCTGACTTTATCATGTACAACAAGATGTAGTAGTATACTTGATGTTGAAACTAGCGGGGGGTTGCAAGTTACTATAGTTCGACCATAACGAGTGCTGCGTCGTAAGAAGTAAAGATTTCATGTGGGAATCGTCAGAGTGTGAGAGAGAGGGAGAGGTCTGATTTACGATTCAGAATGGTATATGTCAGATTGTCTCCTTCCCCAAACACAGCTTATTATGATGTGCGTCATCAGATGTGCATGTTTGTGTCTGAGTGTGTGTTTGTATAATATGGGGTTATCACCATTATCATAGTCACGTGTTACCTCTGTTTACTACAATCACTGCCGATGCAATCAGCAATAGGTACCTCCGAGAGATATTAATCCTCCAGTTATTATAGCTTTCAGTCAATTACCATCATAATAACGCTCCCTTCGACGTCTGGCGAACTTAAATGATTTGAAGGTGAGACTGACAGTCCAGCAATCAGACAGGTAGAAGATGACAGTCATTCAAATTGTCTAATGAACATCAGATTGACATTAATAAGGCAAGACCGTCCTGTGGCATATTCATAGAGTGACTGTCAGATAGAGATGGTCTGACTATCGAAGTGACAGGTCCGTATAAAAGACAGACGTACTATATACGGCACCATATACCAGTCGACCATCGTACTCAACACGCGCATTTCTCGTTGTACCTTCACCACCGGACTTCAGTACCTGACTGCATATTCAGTCAGCACCTTTTCTATAACAGCCCTACAACTTCCCCCTCTCTCTCATCCACAGCTTTTTCCATAGATTAGTATATGACACTACAGTAAGAATCCGAAAAAATGCTGTTGTTTTTTCTGTCTTCCAGTTTCTTGCCACGGCACTCACGTTTTTGTGCGATATGTGAGTACTGAGTATGTATGTACCTGTGTGTGTGCGTGCGTTGGCTTCGAAACAGTTATATTGGCAAGATGTTGTGATACTACTGTTTCATTGTGTGCGTCTCGCTCTATCTATAGTTTCATTCGCAGCAGCCTACATCTATAGATAGTGGGGTGACTACTGACTATGATGCATACGTGGGTGAGTTCTCGATAATTATCGTCTGTTTGTCGCCCCTTGTTCGTGTGCGTGTGTTTAGCCGCTCTTTCTCGCCCTAGCTACAGGAGTAAGAATGGAGTATCTTATATGGTCAGTGGTTACCTGGGCTACTCTTGACGTCTTGTTGCTATTTCACGTCTTGTCGTTCGGCATAACCTTTTTAAAGTGACCAGTTCATTCTTCCTATGAAACAGTGAATATTTGGTTAAGTGGTACTATTGTTTCGTGTGTATGTGTTTGTTTATTTACCTCCGGGGGTTACTGAGTTGAACTGTTGCCCACGTCAATATGAGAGAAGCAGCAGAAGGTAGGTAATAGATTTGTGGTGATAGTACTAGAAAAACTAAGGTTCATAGGTACTATCGCACACCTTGCGTGTGGTGATTGAGACCAGACCTAAACAGTGCTGCGCTAAATCCTTCCAATCACCATCTCTTATTTTGCAATATGCACTGTAATTTAGGTCTAGGATTTTATGCACTATCATTTGAGGGGAGAGTGGTATTGTATCCCTTCTTCCCTTTCATGAAATCATGCACCGTGTAGTAGGTAACTACCATGTAGTTAGTGGGGTATGTCATGTCAACACATACACTCGCACTGTGTGTGTGTGTGTGTGTGTGTGTGTTTGTGTGTGTGCATGTGTGTGTGTGAAGAGCGTATTCTGTTGAAGGGGTTGATGTTGGTGGCCTCTAATACTAATCAAATGTAACACCACGTGAAATCACGTGCTGTGATAACGTGTACTTGTTCTGAATGAAGGCTGATACGCTTATTATTATCTCAATGATAATTCGTCTGATAACGCTCTCTCTTCCTCTCCCAATCATATGATTGAAATGAACGCGAATACTGAATAGCACGGTAGGTAGGTTTAACTCTAATAGAAAATGAAACTGATGGTATTGAAGCTGACATACCAACTACTATGAAGTTCACACTCACACCTCCAAATAGACAAACACATATATTTGGAAGCTCTTCATATTCCGTGACATAACCCAGGGCGTGTGTGTTTGTGCAACGTGCACAATGTGCGTGAGTCTCCGTAATTGTGGGTGATAACACAGGTGTGTGCCCAATGATTCCTCTCATTCCTCTCACTCCTACGATAATGACGTATGCTCACAAACATAACATCATGACTCAGGACCATGTGTAGTCACCACATTGTTATGTACCTAGTTTGACTTCCCAGTTGACTCATGCCGTATATTGCCGTACCATGAGCTTGACACTTACGTTGTTTAACATTTTCCCCCGTGCTCTATCATTATGTTGCATCATCGACTGCGTTCTGATATCATGATATTGTTACAAGTTCCCATCAATCATGGCTTACACTTCAGACTTCGTCACTTCCTGTACGTGACGATGTCCGGACAGCAGCAGGGTTTCCGGCTTACCCTGCACCCAAATCATTGCTATCCAGCAGCTCCGATAACGGGCTTGTTGCCATTTTGCTTTGTTGAATTTGCCTCTTGAAAATCTTGAGATTTCAAAATCAAATCTTGGATTTATCTTGCCTCAAGTGCACGACAGACTTAGATTAGAGTTTTATGAGTGGCAATATTGTAATCATAGTCGTTAAGAGTTCAGTTTTATGAGATGGTGTATATTGCTTTGGTGGTAATATTATAATCATGCCCCATGAGAATATGAGAAGGATTCCTGGCTGTTGATATGATATACACCAACGTCACAACCTTCATGATGTTTATTGTTTGGGATTGTTTACACCGGATAAACTAAACATCGTGATAATGTTTATCTTCATCATTAAATGGATGTATATATGGAGTTATTATTACAACATCGGAGTTGATCCGTCTATAATAGTATAATGTTGTTCCCGGTCCGCAATATTCGTGATTAGAATGTAGGCATATGCTCGGAGCAGACATTTTGTATTCGATATAGTCCTTGGTGATTGGTCAGGCGCGAATCGTCATGGCGCGAACCCATATAACAGCTGCTGTAAACTTTACCGGAGTTATTGCTCACGATTACGAAATGTGGTTGGGGAAATTCAGTTTTTTGTGGTTTTTCGACGCTTTTGTGATTTGACTTTTTTTTCGCGACCAAAACAGGTATCTACGACCTTAACTACCGATTGATCAATGTTTTGCAGCGTTTATTAACGTATCCTTGGTATCGAGAAACGATAGTTTTTTGTTCGAGTTCATAGCTAGTTCTATCACATGTCCAGGTCGATATAACACCTCGGTGACAAAATGTTCTTTTCAGAAGTCAACAGTTGCCGACGCTTTTTCGTCTCTTATTTCCTCATTTTTTGCTATAGTCAGCAACACGTGGCTTTAATGAGTACTGGAAGACAATATGCATTTTGGTTTAATTTCGTCTTTCATTTACAGCTAAAATTAACTGAACAGATGAAGAGCCATTTGGTGAGTTGTTCCTGGGTTTATGAATTTGTGAAAAATCCACATACCTACAACGTGAAGGTCCTTCAACTATTTCAAATTAATATGGACGCAGAGTAAATCAATTTTACCTCGGCATATACCTCAACTGTGGAATATACACCATATTTTGTGGAATATACACCATATTTTGTGGAATATACACCATATTTTGTTGATTGAACACGTTTACACTGGTATAATGTGTTCACTGTCCCCGCACGTGTGAACATGTGTGGTTATTTCGGTAACCACATGATACACGTCGTTTATTATAGTACCTACCTATATAACCACTCTTCACCCTCTCTCAAGACAGCTTTGATATCTTTGAGCAGCAGTGAACAAAAAGTGCGAGAACACACGAGTTTTTCTTGCGTTTAATATCGGGAGAAAATCTCGCCTGATCTTTTGAGGTAGATTTGAATTTCATGAATCATGGTACCTTATACCTATGCCGTACGCCGTATATTAATGAATCTTGTGAGTTGGGATTACCTATATATAAAACAAATCATGAAAATGAAACAATTCTTGACGTCATTTATAAAACACGTGATTCGGACAATTCACTGCAGTAGAATGCGTGTAAGTAGGTACGCATTAAAACCTGAGAGAGTTTTATTTTTTAGGGGCGAGATTTAATTCAAATGTCACGGAATCTGACAACTTTACTTTGAAGATGATGTAAGAGACATGGTTGTGTGACGTGTGTGTAAGGGAACTATATTATTCTTTACCATGATTTTCCAAATAGCGGAGAGCAAGCTTTGTTAGGCACTACCTATCATTCATGAAAATCCACAGTTTTTTCTATGAAAATTGTGGTACTAGACTAGGAGTAAAATGAATGATTGTTAAATTTCGAGTTTATTTTTGTTCAGAACTCTGAAGACGAGCTGTATGCGTCGAGTTGAGCCCGCGTTGAATTTGGAAATGTTCGTGTGTCTTCCTGGACACCATGCTTTGTATAAATCTCCTAATTTACCAAAAGAGTACCCACGTAAGACTGCGCGTTTACCAAATATGCGCCCCTTTGTGCGTCAAAAAGCACTCTTTAAACAAGAGAGAGTCTTGTGCTACCCGGGTGGTGAAAATCTCTCATAGAGTGCCTTACACGTGACAATCTCGTGTGTGACTAATTGGGTTGGGATCACGTGGTAAAATTGTGTAGTATAAATCAAGTGTGTATTCTTGATATTGATCATATATTTCATTGTTGACGGTCCTACCATCGTCCTCAGAAAATTGCAAATAGGATTTCATGGTTTCAACTTAGATTTCATGGTAATCTCGAGTTCATTTCAGCTGGTTATATCCTTTTCTCCAACACGATTCATCTCGAAGTAAATGGAATATCGTTCTCTCGAATAGAAATATAGCATTCAGATGATGCGTCGTGATTTCTGTTATAATATGCTGATTTCTGTTATAATGTGCTGATCCCAATTTCAACTAGACAGAGCTATAAATAGCACGCGACTCTCCAGTTGATGAAATTGGCTATAATAATTATAGTCAACCAGTTCTTATAAATGGTCGAGCTGCGAAAGTGGGATGTAAAACACTTCCTTATAATAATCGTTAAAGATAAAAAAGCATCGTTCTTCATACGATGTGTTCCAAGTTTTCAAGGTACTGGATCAGTTAATCAGAATTAAGATCTCGGTATTCTAAATACAGATAATAAATAAATAAAATATCCTTACTATGGTGAATGGCTCACAAATTGGTGAATGGCTCACAAATTTTTCCCGTGAGGTAAATTCAATTATGAATTATCATCAAAATGAGCTCCTGAATATTCATCACATCTTATCATCATTTAGAAAGGGTCACGCGACGGTTAAGTAAGGAAGCAAGCTGGATTTTGATATTATAGCCTACTTGAAATGTGATTGCAAAGTATTGTTGATCTTGGGCTAGCAATCTGAGGGCGGATAAAAGGGTCACTTAGTAGCAGCTTTATGCGTGGGAGGTTGATAGGTTGATACTTGGTCACGAATCTTGGTCAGCATGGTCAGTGTCAGACTATAGGACAGGGTTTAGGTGCAACTCCAACTCAGACAGAACCCTTGACCTGGTAGCAGATCCTGAATATAGCGCTCTTCCATAAAATCGGTTGTCCAATCATAAGCTTTCTGATGGTTCCCAGCTCAGTTTATGTGAGTCGGTTCTAAACTAGTCGGTGCTTAACCAGCGCTAACCTCCATGGGAAAATATGGGTTGCTGGATTCCCCCACTTTATCAGTTTATCTTCTCACGGTCTGTTCGGTGGAAAATGCTTGTCCATGTGATGACATGATCTGATTATGCAATGGATGCATTTTGAAATCCGAATTGGTAGCGTGAGGTAATGGTCGCACTTTTTGCGATATTTCGAACTTCTTTCGCTCGAATTAAAGATTCATATCATGCAAATTTGAGGTCATATTTCATGTCATTTGTACGTGTGTGACTGCACGTTGACAAGACATGGTAGTGCAAATCATAGTTGTTGAATATTAAACAAATTAAATCTGCAGTGATAACTCTATTATATTTGTGGGTGTATAATAATCGTGCACACTGCAATCTCAATGAAATCATTGTATGATAGGAGGAAACATGACCAAGCTGATGTCATTGTGGGTATACCAGCTAAAGATCAATCTGGAGATGACACCATCAAATATATTCTAATTAAATCACCCGCGCGTCCATCCTGTTCCTTTATAATGAGATTTCTCTGATTTTTCCTCCTTAATTTTAGAACTATTATCAAGGAGATTGTGTTAATTTTAAGAGAGAAGATGGTGTATGTTTCCGAACCATTCCGTAGTTTCTATATATTTTTATCGCAAAGACCAACATACACCTACTACTACGGCTTTGTCTGTTTGAATTGTTGGCATTCACTTGCACCTGCATCTGTAATCTGATATACTTTTTTCATAATTTCTTCATATTTACGTTGGATTATTATCCTTTCTTTTTATAATAATTCATCATCATACTGCTACGAGTGTCGAGTATATTACTCTTTTATTTTCGTTAGGAACCTACATATACCTTTCTGCTTTCATCATCTCCATCCGGATTCCGGCATCCTGTTCTTACACAGAGATGAAATGGCGAACATGTATCTCCTTATCATCATCTTTCTATAGAAAAAGTGTACCAATCTGTCCTCATTCCCCAAATTCGATATCGTCTCTCCACTCCACATTTCGATTCACAGAATAATTTTCTCGAGGATAAGGTAAAATTTGTCACAAGATTCTGTCAAATTGTGAGTCCCTGTTTGATAAGGATGAATTGTGAGCTGAGATTCAGTGGTTTTGACTAATTTCTCCCTACTGTACTGCTTCTTTTCGCGATAGCAATTCCTGAATAATTCTATCCTTTCATGTGAATCAAATGCCCCCCCCCCTATATTCTGTTATAGTAGTTGACACACAATGTGGGCGTCGTGTTCTCGCCAGACTGATAGAGATACTCTGCCCAATGTGAGAGTGTTCAGTAGCGGCGACACACATGCACACACAGACACTACCTGCTGAACAAGTCCTGCTGCCTCTCGAGCTTATATGTCATCTGTTCGGGCCGTCTTTGATGTTTGAAGTCGGACCACACACACACACACACACA
>CAMPET010000008.1:427997-473490 GCA_946803715.1 Beroe ovata | reverse complement strand
TGTGTGTGTGTGTGTGTGTACACTGTATAACTGTATGTGTGAGTACTGTCTATGTACTGTGTGTGTGCGGTGTATGTATGGGGGCTCTGGTGGCTGGGTGTTCTGGTGGGTGTTCTGGTGGGTGTTCTGGTGTGTGTCTGTCGTCTTAGTTCTGACCTGGATATATTTGTCAATTATCGTGACTAACTTCAGTCAACACTCTTAGCACCTTACATCTATTATAAGGGAGCCAAAGTTGTGTCTCCGCCACTGCATTATGTACTGCCTTCGTGTTCACAGCTTACTGCTACCCACCGTGACTAGATTATAGCCGTAGTAATAAACCAGTCAATATAGGATCTCTCTCGTGTTGAACCCTCTGACGGACTCAATTTCCTCCACGAATATTCAATATTTAAGTGTTCAGTATATTACTGATTACGTCATAATAGGTACCAAACCTCTCCGGTAGGCAGTTTGTCCAGTGACCCAGACACCAATGTTCCATTGTTTGTGAACCTCCATTATCACCCCTCCCCCTCTTAAAGAGACCGTACCTATTATGATGCTTGTGTCCCCCTTTTCACATGGAATCGTGGGGGTAAGAGGAGTATTCCAGACAGCAGACACGTGTAACTCTGTGGCCAGCGGTAATGTGTTACCCAGGTTACACGTGACTCGGTGACGTCACTATAAGCACAATGTGATGCCTCCATCCCATGTGATTGGTGTGATGCATTGAGCAGCTATATGCTGCGCGTTGAATCTGGGCCCAAAATGTACGAGATAAGGAAATAAATACTGATGGAACCCTTACAGCGGCTAGCGGAATTCTGGTCCAATCACGGGTGTATGACAGTTAGTTCTTGACAGGTCTGTTTGTATAACTGATACATTATAGCGGATTGTACTTGACAGTTCAATACAGTGTACTATAAAGTGTACGATATGCGTGCTTACATGTGACAGAGCTGTCACTTTGATGTATGTTTGACTCTCCTCACGCAGTAGCTGCTACCTGCTGTCGTCGCACTCATGACAGTCTTTAATTCTCGTTTTGTAGTTTACTCGGAACAGACAACCAGAAATTCGGACCGATGAAGATACTCACGAATTTTGTTAAATGTTTCAAGTTGATTCATAACGACAGTCAAAATTCGATTCACATGAATCGTAATAAATTTCGACAGTGAAGATTCTCTCACGTGACATATGACGACAGTTATCACAACATCCTATTTCGCGACTGCCAGAATGTTTAGGCTCCTCCAGTATCTTATAGGCAACCGTTAACTGCCCCTATCTCTCTCCTCCTGTGAAATGCATAATCCATTAGCAAAATACACCCATTAATAATAATAATATGATAAACCATTCGTTGTGATATCATGAAAGACATGAGTATACCATTGCCACACCTTTCATAAATCATATCTTATCCCCCTGAGTGATCTCTGACCCTCACCGCTTGATGTTATCCAGGTGCTCTCTGTAAGTCCATTACGAAACTTTCGTATCCGCCCTGCGTCACTCAATGGTGAGCTTTCCTGCTTTGACGAAAACTTTATGAGGTAAATGCCGTCAACTAGTATAACTATAAGTCGCTCTTCAATATTGATTCGTTGATTCATGGTGCAGCAACGAACGCCAAACGAGCCACTTATTTATTATTTATCCGTATTCGATGTTTCTACTACAGAGCAGCAATGAGAGTCGCCAAGCGTTGTGAAATTGATAATCCCCCACGACGTCAATCGTAACTTTACTAGAGCATTGACAATGGACGCCGGAAGACAAATGATTGCAATCGGCTTTGCGGCAAACGTGTTTTTGACCGGTGTGACACTCTCTCAGCTTTTTCAATGACCCCCTATTAAATAGCCCCACCTACAATGACTCCACCTCAGTGGCCAGACGTTACATAATTTGGGGGAGGAGGGTTTGAGCGTGTCGGCCTCTATACTGCTTCTCAACTGCTTTAATCTGTCATACGAGCTTTACTATGAGTCAACGAGACTCATATAGTGATCTTGCTTTCTACTGTGGCTTGCGTTTCATAACGGCCGTTTGTGTTGAGTCGTTAGTCTTACAATGCTCTGTGGTAGTTGAGCTCAGTAGAATTAATCAAATTATTTTGATTAGTGTACCCTCATGGTTTAAGTAGACCGGGTTAGTAGGTCTCCGAAGTCTATTTCATATTTTTTTGTTCCATGATTTCCTAGGCAGTATCCTTTACATTTACAACATGACGCGCTTATTCTTGGGCGTGAGCAATGAACAATTTGAAATATATAATGACATTGTTTAATCATATCTAAAACAAACTAATTGCTTTCTCCTTCACTAATGCTCACAGGAAATTTTTATTTTTGCCTCGTGTTTGGTATAACTATACTAACGTTACCACTCGGCACAAAGTCGTATGGAATAGGAAGATTCGTGGTAGCGACCAGTGTAAAAACATCCTCTTCTTCTCTATAGCACCATCCGAAGTGTTGAAAAGATAATTGTTCGGATACTGGCTTATAATATAGTTGGAATTGATATATATTCCGCATAACCCGAATACTAGGATCCTGGAACTTATATTTCTCCGTTCTTTACCTTCACTCTTTACCGATGCTTCATTTTGGGATGTAGGGGGGGGGGCGGTACCGATGGTGAAAAATTGTGAATTTTCAATTTTTTCGCTCAATTCACCATAGAAATTTTTCACCATTTCTCACCAACAGTACCGCCCCGATGTAGATACCTACCCCTCCGGTGTTCGGTATTTCCTATTCCAGTATTTCACCACTTTCATTACAAAGTCCGGATAACTTTTTGTTCGTGATAAGTCTGTGACGTGGGATATCGTAACGTTTATCATTCCGCACTCCGTTACTGTGATATGTATCTTCGTTATGAGTAGGAGAATATTGAGAGTGTGTGTGACTCAATGTGCGTGGGCTCATGTTACCTTTATATCAGTGCGTTATCGCATTTGATTTTTATTTCTTCTAGACGTTCACTTCTCTTCTTGCCTCTTCTCGGGTTTTTGTTAGATCTCCGTTTATTCTTGAACAGTGTTTTTTCTACTATTGCTTGCGTTTCCCAACTTTCTGACTAGTTTTGGGTTTCGATTTCTCCCCATTTTTGTCTCTTATATCACCATGTTATACACGTGATACAAGAGATACAAGTTATACAAGTTAAGAAGTTATAGAAGTTATACAAGGGCCCTTATATCACCATGTAATAAGAGTGTCTTACATAATATTACATCCTTATCTTGGTATGCAGTAGTGTATAGCACATATTTTGTCATACGCTTATCTCATTGCTTATTATCACAATGCGACAGTACGAGATTGAAATGTGGATGTACCATTGATGGTTTATGTTTTTATTTCGGCTTACTTTTTTCTTTTGCCCTTTGGTTTCTTCTTTTGGACGACCCTTCCGCTCGCTCTGAATTATCGAATGTATATATCAAATTTTCACAGATCTCTACTAATTGTATAATGATCTCCACCTTGTATTGTGTGATGGTGGATCACTAACCGCTCTACCCTGGTACTATAGATCTCAAGAGAATGCAGAGTATAGACGCAGACCCGCAATATGTGGAGTATGCTGGCCGGTACAAGAGGAAGATGTCAGCACCAACCATTACCAGGCATAGGACCAACGATGGAATTGAATGGGTGAGTTATAACATTGTAAACAATGTGAACTTGAATCACAATGTTCGTGATGTGTTCTTCTATTTTGATATTCTTTAAAACTTGAACCACCTTCTTGTTTGATCGGGAGATACTTTGATAATGCGCGTGGACACCTATCAACGGATGTTCCCGTTCTAGTATTTAAGCGAAAATTCGTCGCGACTCTTCATTCTATAGTCTAGACGAGGATTCAATAAAATTCCAGTATTTTTGATTTTCTGGTTCTAGCAGAGCAATGCTATTTAATTATAATCCGTCTATATTCTATCATACCCAGGTTATTGTAAAATTGTAAACAGCACTGGACCGTAATGTGGTTCCGATCGTCGAATAATGGGGATAATGGGTCCGTAGAGCTCCAAGTACCGGCACTTAAACACTTTAATTGCATTAACGGAAGACAAAGTAGGTAATGTCGATTGAGTAGAAGTATAATAATGGGAAATTCCAAATGGAATTGTCCCAATTTCAGTAAATTACAGAAACTCTTGTGTTGATTGCACCACAATTATTCCTCTCTCTCTCAACAAAAACCCACACATTGTCCGCATTGCAATTTACCCTGTCTCTTGACACATATAATGGGGAATTTAATGCATGACATAATGCATTTTGTTGTCAACACAGCACCTCTGGGGTTACTGGTAGCTATTTAATTCCCTACATGAACGATTATTAAAGAGCTGAAGGTGGCACACTATGAATGAACACAGTTCTAATACCAGAGTCCGAGTTAGTTCTCGTGATCATTATTTAAATCTGGCTTTTGAAAGTTAGAATCTGATTTTAAGAAAATCGCATGAAATGGCAATGAATCATGATTCATTGGATTATGTCAATCCTTGAATTAGATAATCGATATCCAGTATTTCGCTATGTTTGCAGTATACCCATGGGTACCCATACACCTCTATAATAGATAAGACTTTGGATGGGTCAATATCATTGGGCAATGATCATTGGCAGCTGGTTTAGGTATGGGAAAGTACGTGTCTTATAATAATCTCGTGTGTGGATACTCATTTTTAGGAGTCATAAATTAAACTCGTGATACCTATGGTATAATGCCAGGGTATGTACTCAACAAACACATTAACATATCACTTTGTATGAAATTTAACCACTGTGCATCTTGTGACTTACAGGTCGTGAGAAAATTGCGCTAAATCTTCTCAAAACATCATTATATCAATCAGTAAGCAAACTTCAACTGCCGTCATGTGAATAATATTCTAACTCAAATTGCCTTGTAAATGGCATAAATATCTTCATTACTTCGCTCAGATAGCGATTGAGTAAGCTGTCAGCTAAGTTCCCACATTTATCTGCTATCTACACCCAGAATAACACAACCACAGACGATTTGTTGTCTGCAGATCATGTCATCACCTTCAGTTCTGTTGTCACGTTTTCTGTACAGTGAACATCAGTTTAAAACGACAATTGTGACACTTCATGGCACATTGGTGCGCGCGCGTTTGTCATGTGACCCGCGCACGTTTGAAAAGAGAATAAACCATGACTTTTCAGCTCTCACCTTAATGTTAAAGAGGGTCGCGCGCTCTGTTGAGCGGCAAAATTGTTAGCCGATTTGTAAGTTTTTAGCAATTAGCATCTGACATCTCGTTATTTCAGAGTCAACTTGCACAGTTGAGTTGCTGGGAGTTTGACACGCTATCAATTGCTCGGATTACAAAGGGACGATGCTTGTTCTATATTGGCTTCCAGCTACTGATCAAGCATGACCTGTTTGAAGAATTCAACTTAGACGTCGTATCCGTTCTTCGGTTTCTGAGTAAGTTATCTAGATTCATCATTATCCCTATTGAGTTTTTATCACTGAAATCAGGAACACAATAGTAGTGCAATTTAATACTCGAAGTAGTGGAGGCTAAGTGCTTCGAAATTCAAGATTTACGATGCGTTATTAAATGCACCTCTGAACAGTAGACACCTGTCATTCATTTTCCCATGAATCTAATCACATTTTCCTCCAATCAGATCTACTGGAGCAACACTACGAACCCGAGAATCCATTCCACAATGCCACCCACGCTGCCGACGTGGCACAGGCAATGCACTGTCTCCTCGTCAACCTTCGGTCCATTGAATCGTTCCGTCCTAAGGAGCTACTGGCTTGTATCCTGGCGTCCCTCGCTCACGATGTGAATCACCCGGGTGTCAACCAGAACTTCCTCATCAAGACAGCCAGCCACCTCATGAAAATCAATGGGGTGAGTTGACGCGCAACTATGTGGCTTTGACAGGGCAGAGGGAGTGAAAGGTATCCGATTTTCACCAATATTGGTTGCGGTGATAACACGATCCATGGTTTCAGAACACATCCGTATTGGAGCAGCACCACTCCAAGGTTGCTAAGTCGCTGATCAAGGAGAGTGGAATCATTTCACATCTTTCCCTAGAAACACAGTGAGTGAAGCTTCTCAGATAATATTGAAAATTCTGACGTCTTGCTACTTCATTCTCTCTCACTATTAAAATAGTCTCTACTGGTATACTACCTACAATACGGAGCTATAACATCTTATCGGTGATTTTGAGAATTTAGGACGGAGTAATTCTGCACTTGTGATCGCGTATTGTCGGTGACGCTATGGTGACAATGTCAGTGTCACCATTAAGCGTCGCCGAATAAGGACAATTTTGCAGGATAGCTGTCAACCTAAATCTGGATTTGATTAATGTGATAATCTGAACAAATGAAAATTTGAAACAAATTGATACTACGCCCTCCCCGCTTCCTTTTAGTTTAGGTAGAATCAAATTTATTGCACTTGCTCACACTCACACATTAGAATCTGCAATCCGCATGTTTGATGCCACAAATATTTGGCTCTACGTCATAGTCCTAATGGCACAGAATCGAACTGGTAACATAAGTGATCTTGGTCAAATCATGCAACTTTATCTGATGGATTGTAATGGAAACGGGAGAATACCGATGGTTCAAATTCGACCTGCTTTGAGAAATTGATCGCACATTTTGAATGAAATTTGTACGCGGAAGACAAGTGCATTAGGGTGTGAATTTGATGATATCACACAATAGTAACGCCAACGAATTGCCATTTTACAGTCTCTACCATTTGCCTTCATATGATAGATTTGCATAAGGGTTCACCTCATGACATCACACACACACATTCACACACACTCACCGAAATTTACACTTTTACTTTTCAGAGATGAGGTAATGGTGTTGGTCGAGGATTTGATCATGTCGACGGACATGGCTCAGCACCAAGTGTACGTGAACAACATGAAGTCCGTGATGGTCACCGGATACGACCCAGAGAATTTGGAGCACCGCAAAATTGTCCTCAGAATGGCCATGAAGTGCTCCGATTTGTGGTGAGTTTAAGGCTATCTGAACAATTGTTGAAATTGAATTATCAATAACCACAAATTTCAAATCTTTGGGAGGATTTAGAATTAGATCACAGAAATTGATTGCCTGCTCACACATTGAAAATTCAAATCCAAAATCGCTGTATACTATTGCTGGAGACGTATGAATGCTAGGAATGGAGCAACTGGAGAATTAACAAATCACCCCCTGCAGCAACACAGCAAGACCCTGGTCAACATGTGTACAGTGGGGGAAGCTAGTTCTCGAGGAGTTCTGGCGCCAGGGCGACGAAGAGAAGAAGATGATGTTCGATGTTACCAACATGTTCGACAGAGACCAGTGCGTACCTTCAAAAGCGCTGACCGGCTTCATTGACTTCATAGCGGAGCCTCTGTTCACCCTATGGGCAGAGTTCTGTGACACCTCGTTTACGCGGGACATTTGCAGACAGATAGACAACAACAGGTCACACTGGGAGGAAGTGATCAAACTACCCGTGTAGTGTTGCCATGGCAACATGATAACAACGGTTGTCATGACAGTTATCAGCAGCATGATCAGTAGACATTTTGACGCCGTGCGAACTGGAAGAGAGGGAAGTAAGAATTGGACAGGCCAGACTCAGACACTGAATGACCATGAACAATGGACTAGATGACAGACATTGATTGTAAATGTTCACTGTAAATGGCAATGAGATATTGGTTTTTATCAAAATCATTTTCCCATCATTTTCATCATTCATGCTAAAATGCAGATGAGTGGGATTCGAATGACCTTTGATGGACGACTGATGTGCGTTGCAGTGACGAAATTGACGTTTATTTGTGCAGATTCGGCCTCAAAATAGATTTGAAGGTTTTGTCGTAGTAATGACTCGAGACTTGGTTAGATTAATTTCCAATTTCTTGATTGGTGTCCGTGTTGTTTTATTCTTGACAAAGACGGATCAAACGTTCCAGGATTATTTATCGATTATATTGACTCCTTTATTATTTTAATTTTATCTAATCGTTGCTATTTTCAGTAACAAACAATCACTTCAATTTTATATGGTTCGGTTCCACATACGCAATTAAATACAGTCAGCTATCGAAGGCACAAACAGAAACACGACTCAAATATAGTGACATTGACCTATCATTCTTCAACTTGTTTTTCAATGTACATCACAAACTATGTGTTCTTTTAATAATTTCTTGAATATTGAAGTAACTGCATTTGTTTTGCGAATTTAATAAAACTTCTTATTTGGAATAAACATGGTTTCTTTAATGACTATCTGATCACAGGGGTATCGAAACAGTTTTGGAAACATCGTGGAAAATAATGTCTCATCAAATATATTTCACGAGATCGATTCGGCAATACATATCTCAATCAGAGTTTTTGGTGAGTTAACAAAATTAAATCATACTGAATTAACAAAATGAACAAAAGCAAAATTAAATCATAATTGTAAACAATCGCAAAATTTTGAACAATAATTTCGACAAAATCACTGCTTAACTTACAAAATATACTACAACCTAAATAAAAATGATAAGAGATCTTGTCACAAAATGAAAATTGGATCTAAAAGATGAATAGTGTCTTGTGACGGCACGAATAGTTAGGATAGTTGAAGCATGACGTGACGCATAACTTATTCTAACTAGTGACATCACGACTAGTTAGGACAAGTTACGCATGACGTCATGGTGACGTCACGACTCGTTGGGGTCTCAGTCCATATGATCGGATTTTGTGGTCTTTGCAGTTTATAACGTGCTTTCTCATTCTGCAATCTATATTCCAATTCCAAAGTCGAGGGGCATGATAGTTCTCCTTATGCACAATTAATGTCCATTGTCCAATGAACCCGGTAGTGGGCAAGATTTGGCCTCATTCCAACTCCGACATCATCATAATGGCCATCTGTTTCATAACTTGTCTCCGATGCTGGTCAAAGTGGTTCTTATCAATGTCAGCTTGTCTCTTGGCAAGCTGCTCCTTCATAATGTTTCTCATCTTGCGTAACTCTTGGTATATCTCCTGAGTAATTGTACATGACGTAATCCTGTTTACAGAGCATCCTAAATCCCTTACAAACAGCCAAACTATATGATAAATCATATGTTGACGGCCAAAAGGTTTGAATATTCGATCGCGAAGCTGATACAAATGAAATGATTTTATTCGATTTGAACTATTTGAATTGGGTATGTTCGTGAATGACTCACTTCTTGTGACAAGTCAGGTAGCTGACATGACCCTCTGAGGAGCGTCATCTTTGTCTGCAAGGAAACACGTGCATCTCGTTGTATCTTGTGAGCTTGTGCTATGCCTTTCAGAGCTGTTTCCTCTTTCCTGCAAGTGCAAGAGAAAATCAGAGTGAAACAAATATCATGCTCCATTTATCTTGTTATAGTTATCTATCATCTATCAAAGTTCCAACTATCCAAAAATGCAAGCTAATAATCGACATAATAGTTAAAGTGTAGTCTTGTACTGATAAACATGCACTATTCCCGACTACAATTTCCAAAATGTATTTCTTGTACAATAGACAATATTGCAATGTACATTATCTGCGCGGCGCGCGCGGCATCATTCTGTTACTGTAATTGGTGGCAATGAAACTTTTCATGCCATTGTAATTGCGCGGCGTACACATACTAAAATTTTCTATATGACGGCCCGACCACAATATTGTCGGGCTAACGCGAGGTTTCGGGCTTCGGCGGACATATTTTTCAAAAATGCCGGAAGTCCCGGGGTGGCGTCAATTCCAGATGATATCTTACCGTTTGATATTCATCAATTCACATTCCATGTTCGTGATGTTCTCTTTCACCATTTCCGAGAAGTCCTCTAAATCAGTTTTTCTGAAATGATATTAGAAAAAACGGTAAAAGGCTGATGAAGTATTGCACCAAACAGCAGTGTTCTGCTGCTAAAGCCCGCAAAAAGAAGCTAAGAGGTGAAGTTTTCGTGTACTTACCTCTTAGATTGCCAAGAGTTGAAGAAACTATCAATTACATTGTTCATGTCTCTGGTAACGTGACTGACACTTTCAGTGACATTTCTCTGTTGAAACTATCGAATAGAATGAGATAAATCAAAGATCCGGGTTTCATTACATGTAAAAGGTGAAAAAAGAACAGTGTTAACTCACGTTTTTCATTTTCTGTGTCTGTTCCTTGAATGACTGCATCGACATTCCACCTTGCTTCTTAAACCTGATAGATGATAATTGATGGGGTTTCGGAGATGAAATAACCAAGCTTTCGTATTCGACACGTGAATGAAACAGATCAATGCACGTTGATTTAAGGGGTAACTAACATGGATTTTGCGAAGAAAAACTCGGGTTTATCAGCGGTGCAAACCGAGCTTTCCTCTTCAGCCTGAATGCTTCCCGTCCCTGAGTTGTGAATAACATTTAACACCCATACACACATATGTCAAATAGAAGGGCATCAATCACTGTGTTATTATACTCACGGTTTTGTCGCTGCTCCACAGGAATTGGTAACATGGTTGGAAGTCGTATCTCATACCCCATACCTTGTACTTCTTCCTCGATAGATTCCTGACTGGGCTGCACATCATAACCCAGGGACTCCTGCGACTTGCCAGGAGTTTTACACAACATGTTATAGTAGTCGTCAAGTTCCTGTCTGCCTGAACTCTGGGAGGAGAATGGACTTTTCTCCCGAGTGGGTGTAGTGTCTAGAGTTGCTCGTTTTAGTGTCGGTGATCCGATTCTCCTCTTCTTGAATGGAACAGGATCACCGGATATGTCCGATTCGAAACTGTGCAGTATCCCCATCTCACTAACTCCCGACCTGCCCAGGCCACTGTCAGAAGCTTTGCTTGTGAAAGCAGCAGCTGCCGCACCACTGAATTTATCATATGAAGTGTTGGTCTTGGCTGCAGGTGCAGTGTTAGGAACTTTCTCCTTGATAGGACTCCTCAAATCACCAAGTCGTTCTAGATATTGCTGGAACGGTGACATCTTAGCAACTTCAGCGTCCTTTATATGAGACAGCTTGGTCGGAGTACTGACCAGTTTCGCAGGAGAACTCGACCTCATCTTACACGCACGACGTGATTCTTCGAGGATACTTGCAAAAACGTTGTTTTGGAGGCTTTCTTCAGGTGAGAAGGGCGTGTTGCAGTCCTCTATCTCCATGAGTACTCCTGAGCTGTCGGCCTCAGTGACCATACAGTTTGATACCTCCTTAAACTGTTCCGTTATCATATCATCTGTCACCATGACAGGAGCCACTGATAAGATTTGGTTATTTGTCTCTGCTACAAAACTGCGGGTAAGAACATCTCCCTTAGGGAAGGACGCTATCTCCTTTTCATCCTTTGAACAGAAGGAGGATTCAGAATTTGAACCGTCCAACCATACCTTGCATTCTTTTTTCACTGGTTTTTCTTCTGATATAACTGTCCGTACCACGTTCGAGTTAAGTGAAGAAGAAACCTCCAGAACGGTTGAGTTGTTGATGAGTTCTAATGACTTTTGGAACTTGTCCAACTGGTTCTCAACTTCTGTTGGGGAAAGGCCTTGATTTTTCTTGTTTGACTTCTTGAACTGCTTGCGATACTTCTTTGACTTCTGCTGCTTAATCTCTGGGACACAGTCTTTCTCTTGTTTGTCACCAATATTCTCATTATCAGCAATATTCTCATCGAGTTTGGGAGTGGTGTCAGGATGGACAGATATAGCAGGTGAAATTTCCTTGATTTGGGGGCTCAGGTTCAACGTGATTGATTTCACTTGACTGCTTGGTAGTTTGAACTTATTAGTCTTTATGATCGGAGAAGGATCTTTGCTCACCATACTAGGTATCGAAGATGCGTCGGATTTAAACGTCAGGGGTATGCCCTGGATTTCTGTAGATGGTATACAAGTAACTTCTTCTTCGTCCAGACTTGATGAACCAGCTACATCCCCGGTGGGACTTTCTAGGACTTCCCTACAGAAACTGTTCCCGGCAGTCTCTGCTTCAGGGCAATGATCATCAGCCAAGACACTGTTCTGACTCGACAGAGCGGAATGTGTGACAGGAGCGACTTTTTCTGGCGACTGGCTGAACACTTTTTCAAATTCATCCACTACACTCTTCATAACTTCACTTTTATTAGTTTCTTCCGCAGTCCTACTCTCGTCAATGGAACGGTTCAAATCCGCTAGAATAACTTCAGGATCGGGATCTGGTTCAGGTTCAGGTTCCCTAATTTGCCCGTGTAACTCGGTTGTGGGAGGTGATGGAACTTTCCTATCCTTGGTTCGAGTGGAATTTGTGGTGGTGGAGAACTCGGAGGCAGTTGTGACTCCTCCATTGTCACTGTCCAGTTCTCGGTAGTTGACCTTCTTGCTTCGTCTCTGTGGGGGTTGTTGCGAGATATGAACAGAGATTAGGGATCATTGATCAACCAATAGATGAAATATCGGCAGATGGTGGTCTGCAAAATCACCACGGCTGAGTAATCCCATTGCTATATCTTGCTGGTAAGCAGTTACAATAGCTAAACAATGACGATCATGTGACACAATAACACCTGATATCCTGACCCAATAGCAGCTGTGGCACGAGATCATGTGACTGGTAATCAAACAGAGTGTACCACCTAAACGATAGACACCTGACAGACCTAAACAGACGCTGGTAGGTAGGTCCAGATAAACAAGTCTGGACTTTAATTTTCCAGACTGGAATAACAGGATGGGCTTAGTGGTGACGCACCTTGTTATACAAAGTATGTTCACAACTTTTCACTCAACAAGTTCACTACAATATGAATATGACATTTTAAACATAGCATATTAACAGTATACAATTGCGTTTAACATAGGCCAGGCTTCTACATGGTAATTGATTCGGTACAGGGTGTGCGCAGTTGGTGCAGTCCCTGTGCTGCTCAGTGGTACATGCAAATCGTTTACGGGACACATTCCCACCTCAACAGTTCCATGATAATATACTTCCGATGTATTCTCTAGTCATATTACAGGTCATCTAGGTTAACAACCGTTCACTTCATTAATTAACATTTCATTAGAATTCTAATTCTAGGGAAAACCTGGCCTACCTACATTCCATTGATACGAGCCGCGTTTTTCGTCCAATATTGACATTTGTCTGTGTATCTAAAGACAGCTATTTGGAGTTTGCGGTTGTCGAAAATTATTTTCTGCTCAGAGTTAAAGTGTTGTTGTGCAAACTTGTGAATTATGATAGAAAATAGTGAGAGATATAGCTCTTACCCGAGAAGGGCTAATATACTATCAGATATCTACTGAGCGGTACATTTAAGTCTTCTGTCGTCTGCTTCAAGTTAATCAAAATTTACCGCTAGCTTCGTGTGATGACGAAATTAGGTCGACAGAGGGGAGCTACCACAAAGAGTTGATTTACAGTTGTTATTAATTGCAGAGCTTCAGAGCAGTTGATTAGGTAGCTTGAAGTGATTTAAGTTGCTTATGGATCATTTAATTTAATTGTTAGTGATCATTTAATTTTATTGTTAGTGATAAGTATCGATGGAATTCTTCATAAACACCTATCACTTGGGATTGCAGTAAAGAATATCGACCTTGAATTTGTGGACAGCTTTCACTTTTCTCATTATTTTCTTATCATATTTCTGGAATACATAATGCTAAGTACACAGTTTACCTGTTTTATCTAGCTTGAACTGATAATGGGTAGAGAATGGGAAAGTCGCTTGCACGTCTTGTCTCTTAGATTGCATCGGCAAACATATCAATGGATAAAATGAAACGGCTATACTAAGTGAGAATTCATGTAAGCCAGTATGTAGCCAAGAAAAGTGCGATTATGTGGCTTCCAACTATTAGCCTATTTCTCAGCCGTGAGGAGACAACTCCAACCTGCCTCCCTCCCTCCCGCTCTAAATGACAAAGTGGAGATCTGTACTAAACGGCATGCTAGTGCAACATGTATCATTGCAAGATTCAGGTTAACTGTTGTTACAGTGTCAAATCATGCATATATACTGAACGGTGAACCGGGCAGTAAATGTTCCCAGGAATCTGTTTCATACTCGTATATATAACTTGTACCTATGCTGTATGCCAATGAAAAGGGAGGTGAAAAGTATGAAGTCTGTACAGATGTCGTGAATATAACTGTATAATGTCAGGAGGATTGTAAAATCGGAGGGCACCAAAACAGGATAGAGCTGTTTAGTAAAATTCCCAAGCTGCAGTAACAATGATGAAAGTATTTCCAAGCCACGTGACGCACACGTTCAAGAGAAGTGATGATCACAGCAGCTGCAGTTCTCCCTGTTCAATGCGCTTCCTGCGGCTGCTACTGCTACATAGCCGCATGATTATATCACTTGACTTGTCACTCTAGCTGTTATACAGGAGGCTGTATACTTGAGAATCCAAGTACTTGAAGGCTCTGCTTTTGATAGTTATGTTTCTAATAGTTGACCAATTTTCCTTGCATACTTACTGTCGAGTTTTCGTAGTACCTAACAATATACATTCCGATACGATTTTTGAATTGCTACAAGTTATCAACAACGCCATATAATCCATCTGTAATTCACCACACACCACTGTAGTATTTAGTAAGGCGCCACAATGTACAAATTGTACAGTCACTTAGGTGATAAATAAGTGTCGGGTGCGTAGTTACATATGCCTTATCGCAGTGGCACCAAGGACAATAGGAGAATGACTAATGACCATAATTTGTTACAAATTCAACGTGTAGCAGTGACCTCATTATGGTTATGAAGGTTCTGTACCACTTATAACCGTTTGGTTCGATTCTATATGCTCACAGGAGCAACATGAATTTTGTATTAGTCTTAAGCTCCTTTTTGTTGGACAAAATCTATGAATATTTCCTGCTGCCAAGTTATTAAGGAGCAGCCATTGCTCGTGCTAATAGCTCCCATTTCTGTTACAAGCTCAGTCCAATTTTCATTGCGAACATCGTAAATCATCATTACAATTTTTCTACTACCTAGATTGGCTTAAAAACTTAGATGGTATCATCTTAGAATTTCGTTTATGTTGTCGCAAACTTGTGTGATGGACCGCTAGGCACATTTTGAAACATCTCGAGTAAATCTTGGTATAGTAGATAAATGCTCGATTGTTTGATTCTGAATTCTGATACAGAATGTGATGACAGCTTGTCGGATACCGATTCATTGATCGGAGACCGATTCATTCATTGAAATTCGTTATGAGATAATTAGCTAAAAAGAGAACCGTCCTCCATGTTAATTGATCAATTCATATTGAGTGTCAAGGTTGAGATCTGAAACACCGGTGCCTTTGAATCCACTATTCATCGAGTTTAACTCCCTTTGCAGTCTCTTTAGTTAACTATCATGTAGTAGTATAGTGTTCTTGTTCGGGATTTATTTAATGGCGGGAAAACACATTTACTACCATCTGTTAATAACAACAGTTTTCTTGAGATATGGGGAGGATATTTCAGCGTTTGTCGTTTCATTAAATGTCTCGTTGCAAAGCTTGACTGATATTCCACTAATTCTCAGGATAATGATAGCAAGAACAACTACTGCAGTGACTGTGGTTGTTGCATATCTCTTGATCAACCAATCGTCGTGTGTTTCCAGTGATTTCTGCCAAAACATATACCAGTCGTGTAACGAGGGACATGAGAGGAACCAATCAAAGTGGCGAGCAGATGATCACATACAACACGTTACCATAACAACCATAATCCCCCTCACAGATTGTTACTCCACTTCACATTGCCAGCTAGTTGACTACCGGATCATGGACATTGTTGGTTTACAGAGCGCAATCCAATCTCTTGTACCACCACCTAACTTCTGTGTCAACATCAATCTCTGTGATAGTTCCCATGACCCCATCAAAGCACTTGACATCATGGGATCGTATGATTTTCACGAGACATGTGACGACACTGTATGCCCACCCAAGAAAATTTGCTTCTCAGAGTGCAGTCATGGAGAAACATCCTGTTCCAACCACATTGCCGTCATAGGACCTGGAACCGCCCAGGAGGGCAAAGCTCTAGCAGATCTGACATCGGCTCTCGAGATACCACAACTTCTCTATAGCACGGGGAGTGCTTTCACAGACCCAAAGAGATATGACTTCCTTCATCAGATAGCTCCGTCATATCAGGTGCAAGTGGATAGGATTATCGATATCATTACCGATATGGACTGGAGATACATAGCAGTTATCACCACAGCTGATACATATGGGAAAATTGGATACGAACTGCTAAAAAGTAAATTTGATGCCAAGCAGAAGATTAACGAGGGGGTTGAGAAGAATTGTTGTTTACAATTATCAACTACCATGTTAACATTCAGAATGGAATTTTTGGATATTGAGGCACAGCTGAGGGTTCTTCAAGATAAAACAACAGTTATCGTTCTTTGGATGGAGGGTAAATATGCTGTAAAAGTTCTGGACTATTTCAGAATAACTGGAAGGAAAGATACTGTATACATTGCACCCGATGGCTGGGCTCTCGATACAAGAATTCATGACCGGTTCCAAAAGATACTGTCAAACCGATTCATAGGACTATTTCCTGACTTTGGGGTTCAAGTGGACAACCAGTCTATGAGGAGGACCCTGAATCAGTACGATCACAACTATCAGGATAGATATCCATTAGCATGGGACATGCTGAACAAAAGTAGGAAGTTTGTTGAAGAATCAGATATTTTAGGCTTCTCTGGTGGTGTAATGGCTTCACTCAAAGTTCTCTATCAGGCTCTGGAAGAGATAAAAGTAAGCAAAGACTCAACGAATCGGGCTTTCCGACAGAATATCAACGAAAAGTTGAAGGAGTTATCTGTATGGCAGAAAAAGGGGATATTGGTGTACACCATGTCTGCTGAAGGAAAAGTATCCTTGGCTACAGACAGAAGTGGGTATCCCTCTGACATAGTTTCTCGATGCAGTGAACCCTGTAAGTCTCACCAATATGCTGTCCTGCTCAAAAAACGTCCCCGGTGTTGCTTCACATGCAAGTCATGCTCTGCAAACAGTATTGTGAAAAGGAACGGGGACATGCAGAAGTGCCAGGAGTGTACCTCTTGTCAAAAACCCAGCGAGAATAGGACGGTATGCGTTGCTAAGAACGTGGCGCAGTTCTCTATTCTGAACGGGGATGCGTTCAGTGTATCGGTGTTTCTTGTGAGCGTGCTGGGAATATTTTGTAACATGTTTGTGGTGATAACGCTGGCAAGGCACAGCACAACTCCAATAGTCAAAGCATCATCACCCCAACTTTGTTACATAATGTTGGTTAGTTTGATGCTCCTTCTTACAGCACCTGTGCTGATGGTTCTTGGTCCTGGTGACGTTACATGTCCTCTTCAGAGGTACATCATTGGCATGGGAATTGTCATCCCTATAGCTGTTCTATTTGCACGAAGTAACCGAATCAATTTCATTTTCAACAGAACTTCATTCTTCACTGGTAGTTTACAGAAGATGGTCATGAGTGTGAAGTATAACGTTCTGCTGGTCGCATTCTTGGCAGCAATTCAGTTCTGCATTTGTGCCATACTTCATGCTCACCATGAACAAAGCTACGATGGGCGAGGGAAAATACATGTCAAGACTCTGTGCACAGGCGATGTGACAAAACTCAACTTTGTGATGTGCAACGAAGATAGAATGGATCTTGTTTACATGTGGATTGGTTACATCTGCGTATTGATTCTTGCCACAACGTTTGTGTCCTTCAAAACAAGACGTCTTCCCACCAACTTCAACGAAGCCCGATACATTTGTTTGGTTATGTTCGTAATTTTAGTGGTTACTATTTGTACCATATCGACATATATTGTTCTTGACAGTCAGTTAAATATCATGTATCAATGCTGGAGCATTATCATAGCTGTCTATGCTATTCTGATCATTGTGTATGGACAGAAGATGTATGTGATATATGTGATACCTGATCAGAATAGGCGTCAGGACACTAACATTGCTCTAGAGAGATTTTTGAAGCGAACATCAGAAAACAGAATGAGCAGCTTTTCTCAGTTGCTAATTCGTCCAACTCGCCTGTCTACAACTGACTCATTGAGCTTACATTCCAACTCAAAACCTGCCACCCCTACACCGGCCTCAAAAGGTCCATTGAGAAGTGTATCAGTTGGAGAAACGTCCCTGAAGGCACTTACGGCCACCGAAAGGAGAGCATTGTTTAAACGTTCATCAGCATCATCAGAACATGGTCAGCGAAGGTTGACAGGGGACGAAAAACGTGCTATTTTCAGATCACAGAAGAAAGTAAACGCCCACAGGAGGACAAGATCAGCAGGATGTAAATTCAGCAACAGTCCTGACAGGGACTTGGACCCTCTTGCAAGCATCAGGGCTGAATTAGGAATGCGATTTACACTTGGGCGAAGTTCAAGCGACTGATGTCTGATTCACTCGAATTATTTTTCTACGGATGATAAACATGTATTTAGCTTTGTCCATCGAGTACGGAGTGCGTATTTATACCTTTCACTATCGGTTTCAAATAATACTGAAATCTTAGCCAGACACCTTGAAGGCCATAGAAGCATACATTATTCTGATAATCCGAAATAACTATCCTATGAGTTACGGAGGGTATCACCATCCTACAAGGTATAGTACACGTGCAGAATAAGAATGGCTTATGGTAGTACTTCAAATTCTAACATCTTTTAGACAGGTTATGATCACCAAATACGATAAGCACTTAGCAGTGATATACATAACAAACAATTTAATCCAATTTGAATAAAAGTAGCCGGTAAATACCCTCATTGAGTATCGTGTGCATTGGGTCTGAACAGGAGGACTTGAGGACGGTTTCTTTGGTTCCTAAAAGGTAACAGTCATGAATAATGAATAGTTGAGGATTCATACGATGATGGGAAAGATAGGAATTTCAGCCAGTTAGCAGCATATGGGTATCTATCGAGACTCAAGTATCACACTATCACTTACTATCTTCGGTTTTTCTTCAAGAATCTCAACTTCACTGCCATGTTCTGATAAGCTGTCTTTTTTCCGCTTTTTCTTCAGTTTCTATTGAAGTTTTAACTTGAAAGTATTGGTTGTAGCTACAACGGTACCTACAACTCTTATAGACATTAGACAATGGTTGTAGGCGTTCAATAAAAGGAAGGAAAAGAAAATGATATATTTCATGAATTCCTCACGTTCAATTTCCAATTTTTTGTACTAAATGCTTCAAATCCCATGGAAAATATTATGGAGTGATCTCTGATCATAACGACAAACCTTCTGTGGTTGTTCTTTCTTCTGATCTGCTTTTAATTGCTTTTTTACAGCCATCTCTTCTTTTAGCTTTTCCCTCTTCGTCTTATAGCCGGTCACTTTCTTCTTCTTTGCCGTCTTAACCCAAGATTTTTCGGAATCCTTGCCAGGACTGTCAAAATCAAAATCAAACGTCCTGAGATCCGGTGTTTTGGCAGCTGGAGGCTCGGATTTGTTTAGAAATTTCTTCTTTAATATCGAACGTTTATGGGAAGGCACGGGTAGACTTTCATCAACAGGTTCATTTTCATCGGAAGTCTTTCTTGGCCTTGCCCCAGCACTTTGCAATGATTTGTTTTTTGATATTATAAAACTAGAAGATGTTTCTACCAAACTGTGCATCTTTCTGGCAAACGCTGGAGATTTTTTGACCTGAGGTGACATTTCTTGAAATTTTTGAGAAGCAAGAAAGTCATTCTCTGTGTCCATGAGTTTTCTCTTGTAGTTCGACTCTATCTTTTGAACAATTGGGGAATTTTTCGCTATACCTGAAGAGCAGGTAGCTCCACTGATAAGAATTTCTTTGTATAGGTCTCCAGGGCTGCTTGTGATGTCTTTTGCTATGTCAAAATTGATTTTGTCTAATTTTTGACTTAATTCGGGAGAGTACCCTGGGGAATCTCCCTTATTGCTTGTGGTACAGTCAAGCACGTCTTCAACGTCTTGTTGGACATAACGTAGATCTTCATTCTGATGTCCTCTTTTAAAATTGTTTTTTATCAAGATTATATCATTCCCATTTCTTGATACATCACCTGTTGTAGCCCCCACCTTAAATACTAAAGGATCTGATATGAGGGGATTTTTCATAACTAATTTTGATTTCTCCTTAACATCGGCTTTAAGTTTCAGAGCATCTTCAACATGACATTCCTCGGCTTCATGCACATTTTCTTCCTCAGTCTTTCCCTTGTCAACTAGAGAAGATTCCTCCTTCACCTGACATTTTTCAGCCACAGATTTCAACTTCATATTTCTACCCAATTGGCTAGGCCCATTCTCAGAACGAAACATTTCAGATTGAGCTGCTGATGTGACTGTACTTTCACATCCTCCTAGAGATAAATTCACATTCACTTCGGCACACTCAGCAGCTTTAGTGAAATCTTCCATAGTATCGTCTCCGACAATTGACACCTCCGACTCATCTAAACCTGTAGTGTAGTCAAATGAGCTCTTCAACTGCCAGGACTTATCTTCGCTTTCTTGTGTGTCAGGGATGACATTAACTGAAAGAGAGCTAGGGATGGCGGGTATGGATGGAGGAATGGCAGATTCTTCTACAGGAGAAGATCTGGGTGCTAGCAGATTTGCTAGAATGGGCTCTACAGCAACAAAGGGACGTAACTTTTGTTGCTCTGGCTGCGAAATGCTAACTTCAGTCTGTGGGGGTGGATTTGGAAACGTCTCAGCCAGCATCTTCCGCGTCTGACTAAGCCTCTGCTCTCTTTCCTGGAAAATCAAAATATCAACATCAAGATTAAGTAAATATCCCATAAAAGAGCAAAGTGTCGTGATTTTTTGCATCTGCTAACCATTGTAGGAGTGGACACTATTTTCGTGATATTTCCACAAATGTGTATTGTCTCTTCTGAAACATCTACCCTCGCCAACTTATTAGTCTTAGGACTCTCCGGAATGTGTCTGGAAAGAAGACCCAAGATTGCCCCTTTTGGATCAGGGACCTTGTCCATAACAAAGTGAATAGTATGAGAGTCGCCGCCTCTCCTATCATGGAGCAATTCACCAACACCCATTTTGAGAGTCAATATAAGGTGGAAATAATCACCCTCCACAACATGTTGGTGCTTCTCCACAGCTTTAGGCATGATTATCAGAGTGTCATATTCAGTACTTCCGTCCTATAATGAGAATAGCTCAATCAAGTCACGATCCACACAGGACAATTAAATCTCCAAGCATCGCTCTTGAGGAAAAATTGGAAACAATGGTCATTCTAGTAGGTACAAACCTCAGCTTGTGATAGAACAAACATGGTTAAGGCTCCAGAACCAAAGTTCACATCGACCCAATTTTGATAAGGAGGGATATTAAGATCTTCAAGGCCAGGAATACTCACTCGAGAACACTTGTATGAATAAACCCTGTGAAAATTCAAAATTTATGAGAGATACAAAATGAATTCAACTTGATCAAGCCTTCAAATTCAGCAATGACACAACTCACATTCTATGCTCAAGACCTATATTAAGACAGTTGAGGAATTTCCTGCAGTCTCTCTCGAAATGTGCATCCTTGATCTCCATGAGTAATCCTTGCAACTTTTCATTGTCAGGAAATAAATTTGAAGCAAACTGTTTTCGATTTGTAGGACTAAATAGCCGGTAGAGGAGCTCAAGGAGACTGCTTTGGAGTTCAAAATCTCCACTGGTACTTATAGCTTCACCAATGTCCAGCCTGGAGATGAGACAATTGATTTTCATTGTTCAGTGTTCACTCTTCAATTCCTAATTACAAGAATATATCTTTGAGAATAGAGGGCAGACTAACATGCAATCATCATTCATCAAATTCATTGAAACATAGCATTCAAATAAGCTCACCATTGTGCTTTCACTTGTGGAAGAGTTAAGAGATGTTTCTGAAGAGAACTTCCATCTTGATCTTCAAGGAGAATGTTAACATTCTTAGCAGCCTGAAATATTATATCTCAGCCACTCTCAATCCTGACATTAATTGGATCACACAATGGTTATGATATACTCCGATTCACTGACCTCTAGCCTTAATTCATAAGTGAAATATTGAGGATCTCCAAGAGAAATATCAAAGAGTATTGGGCCAAAGAGAATTGCGAGAGATGTTTCACCTGGAAAAGTCTTAATATATATAAGACTTTCTTATTCAGTGCTTCATACTTAAACAGATTCCTGTTGGCTGTCTGTATATATATCATTATCAACAAATCAATATATGGAATTGATTGACACTTACTGTTAACATCCCCACTGAGCATCTCCTAAGAATGAAAAATTGATGATGTGAAGATATTGGAAGTATTTGAGACCTTGGGGAGAATTCAGAATTTGTAAGATATTCTTTACTTACTGTTATCACATGGAGATAAGTCAAATATATCTTATGAATGAAGCTACTCTTTTTCATGTTCATAATTGAGGTATGAAGTTCCTTGATAGAACTTAATACACTGTCATTCAATAGCACATAGTTTCTATCTGGCAGCAGTTTTGAAAGGAGCAACATGAGTTGTGCAACACCAAACCCATCAGATGCAGCACAAAGCTGAAAAAAACAGTAAGTGATAACTTCCTTGATTCAAAGCTCATTCTATTGATTTAAGTCGATGCAAATCAAGACTTCATTAAAATGTTTATATCAACACTGCTACTAAAAATCCCTACCTATTTCATACATATAGGTATACCTCAGTGATGAGAGCAAATATTTTACTCAGTGCGTCAGAAGATCCATGTAGTGGTTTCCCAGATTTTATCAACCTGGTCAATTTTCCATGTTGTGAAACATTTTGGCAGCTGTTCAATAGACTTTCCCACTGAAAACCAAATGCATATGCAATAAATAACCATGTGATGCCACTTTACTGTTATGAGTCACACAGAAGATGCAATTAAAAGGGTGACCTATACCTCATTTTGAGACATTCTCTTAACTGCTACAGGAGCATGCTGGAAAATTGATTCACATGTAAGACAAGAAAATTGACTACTGAGTGACGTTTCACTGTGCATAAAAGTTGGGAACATTACAAAACATTATAATTGTTTATTGTAATGATTGCAGAGGCTTTGCAGCAAATCAGTTGTTTCTTGAGCTAGGTTGGAAAAACTCAAAAAGCATGACAAGATCGAACCTAGAACAGAAGATTCAACCCATCAAATGAACTGACAGTTACACAAAAGTCATTCACTCATTCCGCAATGATGGCAATGTTTATGTCAATTCATGTAGACAGTTGAGAAAGTGGATGATTGTTTATTATAGTAGCACAGCATAGAACTGTATTGATAAATTTATTTGAATAGATAAATAAATAAATATTTTGATAAACATCATTGATGTAACATCAATACTGGTTACAATATATTTCCTATGATACATTGAACAGTAAGCTGGAGCTCCCAGCCATCATTTAAAAAAATTGACGTTCAGAAATCAGGCACACAAAAATGTGCAAGCCCTTGAATAGTGGCGCGCAAAACCTTGTCAGATGTTGCTGGATGTTATCTGTCCACTGTTTCTTGCGCGCGGCGCGCGCGCCTTCATCGAAGGCCGAAATGAAGGCGCGCGCCGCGCGCAAGCTGAAACAGTGGACAGATAACATCCGGCAAGTCAGAATATGTTGCCTGACCTGTTTCTCGCGCGAGCGCGTGGCGCCAGAAACAGAGGTCGGTCGCAGATAAAATCTGACAAGCAAAACCAGCGTCTATCATCGCGACTGGTCGAGTGATCGACATGCTTGTCAGATTTTATCTGACTTAATCTGCTCATGTTATTCGGCCTTCGATGAAGGCGCGCGCAAGAAACATAACATTAACAGTGGACAGATAACATCCGGCAATTCAACTAAACGGCAGACTGGTCATTGACCCCGACGGATGACTCATCCTGGGTGATTGAGTCAATTACAATTACCCTGGGCCTGCACTGCAGGAAAGTGTTACCACTTGCCAATACTCTTCCACCGGTATGGCATTTGGCATTACATGAGCATCAACATATGCATTATGCAATATGCATTAGGCCATTATGCATTGGTACTGGTAATGGAGCAGGATGGAAGTAAACATGTCATTTAACCTAAAACTTCAAGAAATTGTTTATTGATAATATCAATACACCGGTTTTTTAGCTCCCACGCACGGTTATTGACTCTGGATCCAAATATCGATGAGCAAATTCCATATGATAATGTGACGTAAGCGCTAGCCCATTCTAAGCCATTAGTCCTCGACCAGCATGCATTAAATACTGCACCATGTTAATATATTTCAGAGAGCTATCAGTCCCCCCTTTATCAATATCATTACATCACATTCCTCAAAACCAGTTAATGCGGTATACAATTACAAACTCGTGGAGTATCTAGCGGATTATTTGTCTCCTCTAATTATTTATAGTCCGGGAGTCCTGCATTTGCAGCTATGGTAACAAAACCCATAGCTGTGTTTTGTTCCCTTGTGTACATATATTCATAGCTAAGGTGTGCCATTAAAGAGAATGTGGCGTGATGTGTCGATAAAATCTACTAATTTCATCCTTTCTATGTTCTAGTCTCATTGATGCAAAACGAGCTGTGACTGTACCTCCCCATGCAAAAAGTGCTTGCAGTGGAGAATAATGTACGTGTAAAAATCGGACTTGCCACAGTTTTCTAGAGATTGAGAACACATTGTCTACTGCTATTCAAGTAGCTGTGCGTTTGTGACAGTTTGTGCTTATCGTGAGACCATTCGGCAACAGATTGTTGGCTAATTAGTCACACATTGAGTCGCATATCGATAAGTGACTGACGGGAGGTGACACTGTCAATCTTCCCGGAGTCATGACAGACTTATTTTTGGTGGCAGAGGGAAAGCCAGCACTGTCTATCACAGTGTGAGTGAGCTCTGCCTTCGATATCTGTGCTTATAACATGGAACTCGAGATATTTCTTTAATCACTTGATTCTCGAATAATATCAATAGTTCTATTGGTTGTTGTAACAAACTGAAACAATTGATCTAACATATAATTATACTCGACTATCAAATAGTTAACAAATCGATTGGGGTCACTGTTAGCTTAAAATCAAAGCCTAAATTAGTGGCACTATAGAAATTACCACTCAATTTCACAGTTACTACGCCATTCAAACAATAGCTTATGCCATATCATTCTGTCGGGCAGAAATCTATCAGTATCACTATCAGCGTTAACCATCAAAATATAGGAAGCCATATTTTTTGATATAGGTAATACCTATTGCAACTTTATGAATCACGATTAATCACGATTAATCATAATCAATTAATCACGAGTAATCATAATGTGAGTTGTCTGATTTGATATTGGTACCGAAGCAGTTGTTGATGCGAATTTAGTTATTTTGTTCAGTGTTCTCTGTACGATTTTTTGATATAGGCATTAATTATGCACGATAGATCAAGGGGCTGGCAAGCCCCTCGCGGCATCTGTAGGTAATGTTACACGTGCGAGCAAAAAGGGCCCGAAGGGCCCTTTTTGCGAGCTCGCTCACCGAGGCGGCCCGAAGGGCCGACTCGGTGAGCTTTGTGCGTTTTTGTAACGCGCGAAAAGCTGCGACGCTTGCCAGACCCTATACATATGTTTTTCCAAACTAGCCGAATTTCGACTATCAATAACTCCGTTTCCTTTTATCCGATTGTTATGAAACTTGATATCCCGTCGATTTGTATCATAGAGACGCAGCNCACACACACACACACACACAGACACAGACACACACACACACACACAGCGCTCCCTTTATGCAGACTAACATGGCTATCGGTGGTTACAACAAGAGGAGTTCAGTGTACAGTGGACACAAGAAGAGAAAGACAGTTATGTACAGCCCGTTTGTGACAGCCCTCCAAGAGACGCCATGGCCGCTGCCTAGCACTTTAATAATGACAGAAACCCAGTTCAAGTGAGTTGCATGAGGGCAGGTGCCAATCATCAGAGTGAGCTATAGCAACTTTATATTTCACACAACTGTAAGACGTATGTCGTATTCAGTGACACTCCACCCGCGACTCACCCTGTATGAAACCAACAATCAGGGGAATCAGCATCTGTCGAGATTTCACCCTCTACCAACTTGTATTTTACTCATGAGTCAAATGATGAAGTCAATATTGAGTCTCACTGCACATTGACTCCTATAGTCGCTTTTGACACTCACACACATACCGCGCTTTTATCAAAGTGTTGCTTGTCCACTCCAAACAAGAGACACAAAGAGCCAAACGAGCATTCACTTCAGACTCAGTGTACTTATCAAAATCTCATGTGAGAGAGAATTGTTTTCTAGTTGAGACCACTTATATCCCGATCTGCTTTGTCTGTTGTTGTCTGCCGGCAAGAGACCAGTCACTATAAATATAATAGGTTTGTGCTTCTCTAAACAATTCATCAGACTGATTCTATGCAGAAATTTCCCTCGCCGAAATACTTATTAATGCACGAGACATATGTTATTACTTATTTAATAAAAATTCGATATTTTAACTGAAAATAGCATCCTGATGAGTGATGTGATGATATATTTATCCCGTGACTCATTATAATGCGAGAATAGAAAATCAGGAAAATTCCGGATAGAGTCATGTGTACCTACTATATGACTTAATCCCCCAAACAAGTTTTGTGAGTAATATCACCCAAATCAATCAGAGCAGTTGAAAACTTTTAAAATTATGCTCCGCATGGTGTGTTGGCAAGAGTGCAAAGTGCATGACTGGGTGGCGGCCACGTAATACTTGACAAGTTGGATTACACATGGCCAAGACTATATATAAATCATTGCCAACCCGTAATAGACCCAACCACGATCAAATATCAACAGTTTTTCTCAATTTTGGGTATTTTGACCAATTTGGTGCCATTTTCCTCGGAATATAAGCTTCACAGCAATGGTTGTTATAATCAGGCTAATATCAGAGTAAGTTCAATACAGGGCGTTCTTCCCGTCAACCTTGATAGTGCATACCAGAAGGGTCACGCTTCACTATATCGTAGTGCTGGTCAACCCAGACTAATATCATATCCCAAGTGCCTCATGTCAGTCGTTTCACTTGTTCCCTAATATTGAATCTCGAGTATTTGTGATATATCAACAGAGTATAGCTGGTTGTTAACAGCTATTTCATTGTTGACTGCTGGTTACCTTCCTACTCTCCCGAAGGTTACTGATACAGAAAGAGGCCGAGGTAGGCTCGTTAGACAACCCATTCCTCTCGGTCAACACATCGTTAACAGGGACACCACACCACACAAACGTCAACAAGGCAGATCTCAGGAACAGTTACAGCTACTTCAGATCACTAATGCTAATGAATCAGAGAGACAGGGGTCTACATAGACACGATCAACTCGATAAACCTTCCTTAGACCAGGTGACACAACATTCCTGACAACACTTCGCTGACACCACTTTCCCGATAACTGCGGTGTCAGCTTTCACTGATTAGCATGAATGGTTCATTGACACCAGTATATGTTCTCAGAACGTTGGGGGATACAAAATGCGATATAACAGGGACAGAACCATTTGCTGGAGACAGAGCAAACAACCCTTCTTCGGTATCGATAGAATACCCGTGACACCGGTAAGTGGGCAGGTTGACACCACTATCATGACGAAACGATTATCATAACACCAGTTGACACCACACCTGCAGGTGTCACCACTCCGGAAGCACTGTGCGTGGAACAAATACAGCAGGAGTAACTCGCGTAGTACCACCGTTACCAAGGATACCAGGCAGTTGGACCAGATGAAAGTGAAAATGAACCACCCAGGGGTTGAACGGTTCAGTGCGGCATTCAGTAAACCACTTCCCCCTCCTGGTTCCACCAACACGCGCACTAAATGGGAGAGTGACACCACGAGACGAGCGAGCAAGAGTTTCGAGGTGGGTGAGAGAAAGAGACACTCAGTCTGGTCTACAGTGAACCAAGAAGCATGATTCAATAATTCATGATATCGTGGACACGTCATGATGAAACTAAATCTTAGAGGTTGTCTGGTTGCCATGGTAGACCAGGATTTGTGAGGGATAGCAGCAGCAGACACGTGCAGAACTTGACCTCATAAACACGTGCAAAACTTGACAGAAGGGGAGACATCCAACAACTTACAACAACTTACAAGAAGTGTGTAGGGGAAATGTATTATGTACAAACTACAATGTACAGTGTAAATATGTATCATAGAAGTGTAAATAATGTATAGTGTACAATGTATTCTGTACAATGTTCAAGGGCGTTGCACGGGCATATACCGTGAGCAGAACATCGGTGGAAGTTTTGCTTGAATTATGTGGAATTTCGCCATTATTCGCTGATAAACATACACTGAGATTAGCGTCAGTACTAATTAGTAGTGTGCAGATAGATAGTTTTGAATTCTATGAATGCATTTTTCGCCATTCCAAATATTGAGCGTTATCAATTTCAGACTTCAGAGATCTAGGTATTTTGTTAATTGTTTATCACTATTTCAAGATTTCATAGATCCCGATTCCTTAGCTTTTCTCATTCCTCAATCCGGTCGTATGAAAAAAGGTAATCTGCAAAATAAACACTACAACAAATCTGAATTATCCGTCTCTTATTATTATCTACAACATGTCCACATGTACTGTCATCACGTCACACAAAGAGTCACTAAACCACGTGATAGTTCACGACACGTGTGACACACACACTATTATAATAGAACTGCTACTGCCGTTAGCATACACAGAATTAACAACACATCACTGACCCTGGCGGATATAGGCGTCCCTCCCTGCACCTCATTGGACAGGAAACTGAACTTTTCCCGAGTTCGACTTGGTACTTTGGTATGAACCAATACATTCCCCTCGTCATCCAGCAACCCTGAGTGTGTGAGAGAGGGTCATGACCAGGATAACTATCAATATGATTGATATGCATCTTATCATGACATAAATATGAGCATGCCAGAGTAAGCGACTTTGAGTCTGAATTATAATAAGGTTACTATACTCGTTTATATGCCATGCAACAGATTATTTTACAAACCATGTAACAAAGGGTGTCACAAACAATGTAACAGACCATGTTACAGACCATGTTACAGACCATGTTACAGACCATGTTACAAACAAAGTAACAGACTATGTTACAAACCTGCACCGTAGAACATAGGTTGTATGGTGTCAGTGAGATCAGAGTTTCGTATGGAGTAGGAACATGTGACCCTCCCATCAGTGTATGTGCCCACTACACCAGCATCTATTACAGTCTCTGAGTCACTGCGAGAGGTGATATGAGATGGGGAGTGGGGTAAATGAGACGGGGGGGGGGTAAAAAACAGGAATAGTGATAAAACAAGGGGCCAAGTGAGATTGGGGTGATTTCATATTGGGTATTGATTGAGGTATGATGATACTTCCTATAAGAGAAGAATCTTCAGTTTGGTCATGTATACTTGTTTAAACTCACGCTTCTAATCCATGTGAATATCCCTTCACTTTCTTTGTAGTGTATGTGGATCCGGTTTTCAAACACAAGTAAATGTCCGAGTTTGTCATTGTTCCTAGGGGGTAAGATAGAACTTCAGCTCCCCTGATCTCTCATGAAATTGAAGATATAACGTCTAGCAGTAAATACGAAATTACTCTGAACGTTGATAGGTTTCCGCTCGAATTTGGATCTATCTTGCGTCGCTAAAGTTCTGTATTCCATGCGAAAAAGTTGGAATTTTCACTGACTAGCCGATTAGATCACCCGAAAATTCTTCCAGATTCGGATTCTACGTCAAAAATAGGCTGGAAAGACTCATTTCCAGAATGTCTCCAGATGATTTTTTGGTCGGTTTTTGTATTTGGTGTCTAATTGATTTTCGCAGTTTCTCTTCCCACGAGTTTGGAATCGCGACGCGGCCATGGCATCACAGCAAGTAAAGAAGTAAGGAGTCTATAGGATCATGAAAAGGGGTGTCACTGGTAAGTGGTAGTGCGAGAGTAGGAGAGATGATTTTATGATAAATAGGTGTCCTAAGTTACAATAAACTATTCGTTAGAGGCCTTCAAAATCAAAGAACAAAAGTGTGAGCATCACTGATTACATTTTCTATCCTTACTGAGATGAGAAATATGACGAAAAATTTTTGCCCGATTTTCACACCAATATCATCGATCCCTATGTATTTGTGAACGCTGAATCGACTCCCTCTCGAGTATTGGCTCTTACTCGCTTCCCCGAGGTGGCAAGTTGCTCAGGTGCATTCATATACCCTACAAAAGCTGCAATATTAGCACATGACTAACCATATTGTGAGAATCCGAAAGCAAGCCACACATTCTCATCCTCCTCCAGTCTGAACTCTGTCAAGATACCAGATATCTCCACCTGGGGATAAGATCGTACTGAATAGGAGTGATACTCATCTGCTACTCAGCTGTACTCATTCTGTAGTATGAGTGAGTGAGAATGAGTGTTTTGAAAGGGAGCAAGGCTGAAGAAAGCACCCTGCCAGCAAGTTAATACACTCTCCTATGCGTTTTCTTTAATTTCAGTTGTATACAGGAATTAACAGCCCCCAATTGGTTATTTCTAGCGTGATCACCTGTGTGGTTGAATTGCCCATCTCCCACGATATTCTAAAGATACACTCATCATCCGAGCAGTTGTCAGGCTTGCCGATGAATTGATGAGCTGCAGTTGATGTTTGGCTGATGTCTGGCTCGGCAACATCGTTGTCGTCATGGCTATCACCATGTCCACAAGCACGCTGTGCGCACAACAACAACAACTGTACTCCGACCATGTACATTAACATACCCGTGACTCGCATCACAAACAAGCAATCGCTAAAGGAGAACAGACTAATGGTACCACTCTCTCTCTCTCCCCTCCTCGTCTCACAGCCTAACACACTACGTAACTATCACACTACTATCTGGAAAGTAAATGTACGGGCATGTAGCAAATTCAATCATGATTATACTATTTATAGGCCCAGTGCGATCCCAGAATCCAATGAGTCATGCTTACGTCATGGAAAGAAGTTGAATGTATCATAAATCGGCGAGGTAACATAATATTCAAACATTATGCCAAACTGATAACACCATAATATGTCTGATACCATAGTGACTCATGTACATTAACATACCCGCGACTCGCATCACAAACAAGCAATCGCTAGAGGAGAACAGACTAATGGTACCACTCTCTCTCTCTCTCCCCTCCTCGTCTCACAGCTGACAGCACACTACGTAACCATGATTACACTACTATCTGGAAAGTAAATGTAATGGACGGGCATGTAGCAAATTCAATCATGATTATACTACAGGGTGTGTCAAAAAAAGTGGACAAAAGTAAACNGACGTTTACTTTTGTCCACTTTTTTTGACACACCCTGTATTTATAGGCCCAGTGCGATCCCAGAATCCATTGAGTCATGCTTACGTCATAAATCGGCGAGGTAACATAATATTCAAATATTCTACCATCGAACTGATAACACCATATGTCTGGTACCATAGTGACTCAAGGTGAGTCACTAAGGTGAGTCACTAAGGTGAGCGATACAGAGAATGGGATATGGAGACACAATGGGGAAGTACTGCTAGACTAACATAGGTAGGTATAGGTAGACTAACATATGTACCTAGACTAACATAGGTAGGTGGGGCGATGAAATACACTACACAGGGTGGACGAAGCTGTTCAATGTACCCCGTGTCCCCGCGGTATGTGCAATCATGTACAGTGTACATTGTACATAACACAGGTAAACACAGGGTACATAATTCATAAATACATACTTACATAGGCTACCAACACAAACATAGGGTAGCTGGAAAGTACACAAAACGCTGGGAAGGTACGTGTAGGAAGTATTTTGAAGGATCTGCTACAAATTGTATCTATTCTTGAGAACGACCGGTTGAAAAACAGTAAGTGGCCCACTATTCAAGTAAGTAGGTCCTACTGCTATAAAACTATGTAGGGCACATGGTCTTCAGTCATAGGTATCTCATGCTTTATGAGCCTGTTTTCCTCCTGCAAAGGACATTCCTATACTCATTACTCACATCTATTTTGTCTGTCTCAGTTGAATTGGTCCAAGTCATTCTGAACGAGCACTCGGGTAATGAACAGTTCCTGGGGCAGCTGTAGCACTTCCCCTCTACCGTGCAAGTACTGGTGTCATCATCATTGGCATCTGCGGCAGGGATACCAATTAGGGGGACCCTTCCCCAATTACCGACACATTCTCGAGCTATTTTCAGAGGGGGAATTCTCAATTGATCCCTGGGTATAAACCCACTTTGAATGGAAAAATCGCCCGATATCGCGTCTGACCTGGAGTACAAGGAGTGCTATCTGGCAGTGTGCCACCACTGAGACAGGTGAGAGTGCCACCGCCACTATGACCGTCATCACACACCACGGTGTAGTCCTCTCCCACATTGACCACGCCCTGGCTAGGAATGACTGTCCCGTGACTCACACTCGGCTTGACACACACGTCCCCATCCCGGGTACAGGTCGGTAACGGCGAGCCCAGTACACCGTCAGTACACAGGATATCAGGACTGGTACTGGTGTCCGATAGCTTGTAACCGGTGTCACAGGTCACGGTATACGATTCACCGGTCCCTATAGGACCTGGGTCAGGAAGTACGGTCCCGTCTGCTATATCAGGTTTTGCACATGATGTTACATCATTGGTTGTACACGTGGGGAGGGCCGAGAGAGCACCGTTAGTACACGTGACAGTACCGTCACCCCCAGATATGACGGAGTTACCGTCACATGTCACGGTGTACGAATCTCCAGACGGAATGGTGTCGGAGTCGGGAGTGATGGAGCCGTTAGGGATGTCAGCAGGTTTAGAGCAGGGGTCGGGGTTACAGGTGGGCGTGGTGGACAGAGCACCGTCAGTACAAGTGATCGTGTCACTACCCGAGATTGTGAACCCTGTTGAGCACGTGACTGTATAGGAGGACCCGTGGTCAATGAGGGCCGATGTGGGGGCAATGCTGCTGTTCGGGACACTCGGCTTGCTACAACCAGCTGAAACAATCATATCTGTGAAGAGCATATTGCATCCCATTGGAAATTGATAAAAGAATTCAAGTTTGGATGGATTTTCGTTAATCCATATCCCATTGGAAATGATAGAAATAATATCGTTAACCTGTGTATTTCACTACTTTAACGAACGACGCTCCGGGTTCATGAATATTAACTTATAAATATCGTGATCCATATCCAATTGGAACTGATGGATGAGCAATTGGAACTGATGGATGAGCATAGAATACTACCTTGTCCGAACTGTTGGATGAGCGTCAAGCTGTTCCCAGTGTTTGTTGGGGTTCTGGAGTGTCTCCTGAGATCATTCACGCCACCCATCCTTCCTAGTGGCACAATGCTATTGGTCAATTTGACCCTGAATATAACCTCGTAACAGTGTGACTTTTCCATATAATACTACGAAACTTAGTTTGGATCACTGATTGACGAACCATGGTAATTCAAATTGTCCCGATGTTTCACAAGACACACACAATTTGCAGAAACTGTAAGTATGCCCACACAACATCGTGGGCGACAACTTACCCATTCCGAGTACCACAATCTTGTCGACTGAGGGGAGGTTTGTGTTGTCCATGGTGAATGAACAGGACATTGTCCCGTCCACCAGACTACCTGTCACGTCCCCCTTGTCAATAACAACTGACTGGGATCTGACGTGGACAATATGATGTGACGACCTCGCATATAACTCATAAGGACATGTGGTCGTGCGAATCAACTAGGAAATAGATGAACTACCATGACAAGTACGATGATTAGGCCGTGAATCACACGCAGTACTCACGTGTCCACCCCGTATCCCGTAGCAGGTAGTTTTTTAGCTGAGTACAAGTTACTGACTAGCTGACACGAGTATATGACCATGTTACCAGACATCCTGCCGTTATCGGTGAGAGCGAATGCTAGCCACAGTGAGGTATCCGTAGAGGAGAGGGAATTGGAGGTGAGCTTGCCTGACAACTCTACCTGGGAGAGAAGCATAGTGTAACGCACTTCATTGTCATAGCAACCAAATCCAAAGTCTTATCTATAGAGGTGTATGGGTATACTGCAAACATAGCAAAATACTGGATATCGATTTACTAATCCAAGGATCGGCATAAGAGAGGGAAGAATCTAAACTGTGAATCACTGTGAACTAATCCACGTAACCAAACCAGTCTACTTATAGCAGCCACAAAAGTAACAACCACATTAGAGTTTACGTCGTAACAACAAAAACAGTCTACATATAACAACCAGCATGGTTGCCCCGATCATGACAGAACCCCTGCTCTAGACACACCTCAGTGGTCAGATCTGAAGCCGCTGCGTATCTGAGTATGAGGTCACAATCTGAGGTACAACCACTGGGTTTAGCCACACACAGGACACCGCCACTGTCACATGTCAGTGACCACGTGATTTGAGGGAGATTGAGGAGGAGGAGAGAGATAAAAATCACGGTTATTCTGATATTCATCGAGAGTTATTCTGTTTCTTATGAGCCACCGGCTACATCCAGGATGGGGGCTTGTAGACGCCTGGAATTAGGATAGTTATTATGCAATTAACGTGTCATTGTCAACCTAAGCTTATCCATGGACAGCGTCCGTTGGAGACGACCAAGATAAGGAGTTTGGTTTGATGGATGGGACCTTCACATCTTTCATTCTTTCAGTGTCACACTGATGGCTAAGCCCTTTATACTCCTTACTCACCTGCTAATTGTGTGGGTATAGACGTAGTAGCTTAGACTATGCTGTTCTGAACGTGTGTCTGCGAGTATGTGAATGTCTGCTGAGCTGAGATTGAAATCCTACAAAAATCTGTGTCATGAAATAACGACTCCGAGTATAAAATGTATAGATAGGTTGGGTAGGTTATTAGGTAGGTTATTAGGTAGGTTATTAGGTATGTTACAAGTGAAACAATGGACTATCAATAAAAGGAATGTGAGCACGAAGTGTTGAAGGCAGATAGGTACACAGTACAGGTTTAGGTATGAAATTCCAAGGTATCAAGCTTTCATCGAACTGGTATGATTTATGCAACAGAACTCCAATACTTCATCCAATGAATGGGAATGATCCATTAGGGATGCATGGAGATGCGATATACCACCGCTATACTGATGCAATACGAAATGCACAATACACATTGTACATCATACATCATACATTGTACAATGTACACAATCTACAGTCTACAAGCATATATAATTGTGTGTTCCACTAAACAATGGTTAGCACACTTGGAGCAGTACAGATTTCAGCAGAGCTAAATGCTATTTTATTTGACTAGCAGACAACAAAAAGGGGAAGAAGGCTTGCACTGGACAATGTTCTGTGAATATCATGTACAATTGTACAATGATACTTACATTGTTTAATGTATAACTGTACTATGTATATTGTATAATGTAGGTTCATTCAATTGTACAGTTACACTAATACGTGAATAACCTACTCAATTCCACAGATAGTGCATACTGATACATCTTACCATTGCAATACACTCTCCTCTCAATTTTGTGAAGCAACAAAACTAAATGAAGATTCGAGATCTGCAATAGAATCACATTTTATCATGAATGCACTAATGCAGCAAGACCCGACTGAAAGGAGCAGCTGAATATAGCACAAATGGCAGGGAAAAGTGAGGATAGGAAAATAATAAAAGGAAGTGAAATAATCAGCTCTTCATGGTACTGGTAGCTGATATTTGTCAAGAAGAAAAAAAAGCGGGGGTAGGTATTGTTGGTATAGCTCCAGGTAGCAACATAAGAAATTCAGATTTTTATATTGAATTTGTGCGAAAATGTAGTAAACAAGCCTATCATTTCAACAATAATTGTAGGTAATAGTCAAATATAATCATCATGACAAAAGAACAATGTACATATTAAAATTCAACATCAAATTATCAATCAACGAATCGAGAAAAAAATCATTGCGAAATTTTGATCAAATGATATATTCAATACTACCTAGGTAGATACTTCCATCTCCAATACCTTGAATCATATAAACTAAAAGTTAATAATACACTCATGTTGTACATGTGTTACACTCATATTGGGTAAAGGGGTTCAGTCTACGTGTAGCAATGAATTCTCGCTATAACAGGGGGGCCACGCGCGGGTGTCACTACGTCACTATATAATGTGGAGTAGCCACTTCAGTCACGATTCACATTGTGCAGCGGGGCTGATCCCGTGGCTGTCCAGGGCTGTGATGTACTTATATATACGCGGAATTTGCTGGCAATATGCCATGGATCATTGAAAATATCGAGTTTGTGCAGGAGGGGAGAGAGCATTAGAGCATTAGGTACCGCGCACAAAATCGTATCACATTGAAATATCTCAATCGAAAAAGATGATTGGCGAGGTCAAAAATCATCGGATGAAATCCTAAACTGCTATCTATCTGTTGATTTATAACAGTCTGATACTGATCAACGATTGGCTAATCATGTTCATTTCGACTAATTTGTTGAAGCGCTGATAAGGAAAGTGTGAAGGAAGTATTACTGGAACTCCTAGTTCACCCCAAATTCCCAGTTCTCAAGAATTCCAACTGCGAGTGAAAATGATCAGTGTCCTGCAAGAGCCTTCAACATAACCCAGCACTGCTCTGTACATCATTTTCCAGGCAGGTAACAAGAATGCTACCAGCTTAAAACGGAACCTCGATAAAAATGTCTCTGCTTAACAAATCAGCATTTCTATCAATAGAATTAACATTGTGCGGCATGTATGTCATCAATTCTGTCACTTGTCAGCTCTGGTGACACTTTGACAGCTATAAGAGCGGTTTCGACCGTTTCTTGGACAGTCTTACGTATGTTTTTCCTCTTGAAAGCGTCCGAACATGGCCAGACATTGCACTATTGGCAGTCACCCTGCAATATGACGTCATCTTACATAGAGGTACCATCCGAAGGATTTTGACACAGATTTTACCATTTGACTGGCAGTCTGACAGTCAAGTGACATATTGGTATCACAATTGAATACATACATTGGAATCAGAGATGAAGCGACCAGAAGGCTTTAATCATCGGATTGTTGATTGTATATCACAACAGTAGAATCGATCATTGATTCCATCAGTGTCATCAGCTTTGCAAGGAGGTAATCAAGAGTCATCCCAGCATTCATGCAGAAATCATCTCATTAGAAATAGCATACTGCATAATATGGAATTTGGGGTACAAGATAAAGACGTACAATTCATCCCAAATTACCTGCTGCTCAAAGAATGCTATAGTCTTCTCATCTTCGTGACGTATTTGAGGATAAGACAAGGAAAAATTGCCGCAATAAATCGTCCAAATCATCGATGCTGCAACCAAGAGAATAAGATAGACCTTTCACAGCTTTTGTGAAAAGAATAGGATACGGGCGTGTATCGCTGGTTTTTATGAAGAGAGAAGTGTAAACTGCGAAGGAAAGCGAGAAATATAATGCAGTCAGCAAATGCATAAGTGTGCTTAACAGCAGGAAGGAGAGCAGATGTAAGGTGCTTGTAATAATGGCCAAATGCAATCTTTAAATGAGGTAAGTCTCGGGAGACTTGGCAAAAATGCTTTCAAACACGAAATCAATCAAGGTAGCGCCGCAGTGAAACAAATTTGCTGAATTTCGTACCTGTTTTGATCGAGTTCTGTTCTCCTCTGTAGCAATGACAACTCGAAGTACTTGTCCTCTATTTCCTTGAGTCGTGTCATATCCTGATCTGTCACCGCGTCACCCACCTCAGTGAGGTGCTCGTTCAGCTGCAATATCTCCCCCCGTACCCTCTTCATCTCCCGTTCCGGGTCCGAGCTCTTGAGGATCTCCATCTCGATGTGGACGAGGAGTCGCGCGAGCAACTTCTCGTGTCCGTAGCCGTCGAAAAGCGGCACACACCGCCACCCCGTCATCAGCTGGCGGATGGGGAACGTGCAGTGCCCTATGAACTTCTCGTCACCGAAATCGTTTGTATCCGTCACCTCGAACCGTAGCATGGCCATGTCCGGGTTCAGACACAGGAGACTGATAACTTTGCCGTCTCCCCAGTAGGGGCACGTGCTCGATTTGGCTGGCAGGGTCTCTGCTGCAGTGACGTCACAGTCGAGACCCTCCATGGAGATCTTGACTTTGGGTGAGTTACCCGACTCACTAAACAGCATCCTCCCGCCAACCACTTTGATGAACAGAGCTACAGAGTTGGCGAAGGAGTCTTGTCGGGGGTCGAACTTGTTAGCCACCATGTCATAGGGCTTCTTCACATAGCCACACCCAGCGTTGTGGTTGTGGAATTTGCCCCAGTTCAGCTGCATTCCCTTGTCTGGGGTCTGGTAGTTGAGTGCCACAAGCTGAATACCGTAATTCCATGCAAGGAGGGGGTCGTAGTTGTTGGAGTTGGTTCGCATTCCCTTCGGATACACTCGTCCCAGACACATGCTCGTGAACGCCTAGGAAAAAATCACCATAAAGCGGAGCTGGTAGTGAGTATCATAGAATGCATGAGGCATAGATGACACATCATAATGATATTCTCCTCGAATTGGAAAACTTACAAGAAGGTTTGCCGCTGTTGACTTCTGGGTGAGGGACTCCAACTTGTTCTCATTGAATGAGGACATCTCCCGATAGTTGAGTGAAGCAATGTAATCATCAGTAAACTCAATGGGTGCTGGGATTGCCACCGCATAGATCACCAGAGCGGAGTATGCCACGGACTGCTTCCTCTTGGTGGGTTTCTTACTCAGGGGCTTGCTCTTCTTGGGGTTGGTGATGGTGTCGTACCACCGCTCCATTTCCTCGTACTGCTTGAATCCCATGCGGTACTCTTCCCGACCCTCACACTTGATGGATATGTAGTGTGGGATGAATGAGTTGTCGGAGACTGCGTGGAGCCGGGCTGTCGACTTTTTCAGCTGGATCATCCCCTCACACATATTACCTGATAATTGCGGATACAGATTCCCAAGCCTCAGGAATGGCATGATTCTATGATCGAAAATTTGATAGAACATTAAGTCTCATTGATGTACTAACCCAAGGGATTGTCCAGATTTTCCTCTTCCTCCCATTCATATAGCCGGACAAACTTCTTGGGGAACCGCTTCCTTTTCCTCGGTCCGTAGTCGCCAACAAACCTGGGAATTTGTTTTTCAAATTCAATCCCAATTCCAATCCCCATTTTCCTTCGGTTAGTACGTGATCAAGACATTTCTCCGTGATCTACTCACCACCCCACGTGATCGAGATCCTGCTCCACATTCCTGATGATAGCCCCTCTCAGGAATGTGAGCTCGTCCTCGGCTTTACCCTGGTAGTCATCCTCAGCCTCGTATACTTCCTCTGGACGCTCCCTGATCTCCTCCTCCGTTACATACTCCTGGTTCAGGAGCTGGTAGTCTGCCGGTGTGCTCACCTGCAGTAATGGTGTCAAGTAAGTGGTGGAGTACAAACGTGTTGTCATACGTCACGTGTTAACAGATCGTCATGGAGATGAGGACAGCGGTATTTTGAAACGTTAAACGTCAAGTGATTGGTGTCACGACAGACTCAGGAGTCGCGACTTGAAGTTCTGTCTCACGAAAAATCAAACATATTCATGACAAATCCAATAACTCAAAATTGCACACCAAACATAAACATATCACAGAAACTATCCAATCATGAACTGTTCTCTTCCTTCCTCAGAGCGTGCTGTATCCACGGATGGAAGACAGCACCTCCAGGAAGCATCCTCTTGTGTTCGTCGACACACAGTAGAGACCGCATAAATCTCATCGACTCGTCACTCAGTCCAGTATTCACGAACACAGGCACTTTGAACTCCACCACCTCACTCACTGCTCTGAAGAGGGGCTGACCGTTGAGAAGGTTGTACGCCAAACACCCGATAGCCCAACTTGTCGCCAGCTCCGCCGAGTAGGATTTGTACTTGTGGAACTCTGGAGGCAGGTACACTTCGGTACCCTGGTACTTTGTGTACTTGGAGGATGGGAGGGGGGATGAGGACCCGAAATCGATGAGTTTCACGTCGCCCGTGGACGGGTTGAAGAGAACATTCTCGTCCTTGATGTCCCGGTGATCAATACCGTGGCGGGTGAGATACTTGACCGCTCGCAGGACCTGGTTGATGATCAGAGCAGCATTGTCCTCCCCCATGGGACCCGTCTCCACGATATAATCAAACAAGTCCCTGTACCCGGGCATATACTCCATGACCATGATCCAGCTTCCCTCCTGGTAGAATATCTCCTGCAGCTCCACGATGTTGGGGTGTTGCAGCGTCTCGTGGAGGAAGATCTCGTCTGGGATCCACGCCGCTCTCTCTTCACACCAAGTTTTCCTCCGGCATCGGTCATGTGTCACAATCTTGGCAGCGTGGAGAGAGGCATCGCTCTTCTTCCGGACAAGGAAAACCATCCCATAACCACCCTCTCCGAGCATCTTTACGATGGAGTAGGAGGATGTGAACGTGCCGTGTTTCCGGTTCATGTTATTCGAGAGAATGGAAGTAGCAAGGAAAGTTGACAGTGTTTATAACTGTGTTTGATATAGAACGAATAGAAGAGAGAAGAACAGTGATAGTATCTGGATCAAATGCGAGGGTTTATATACTCGTATCTGGAATGTTTTACTCGAGAAGACCAGCGCCCTATGGCACCTAGTGTGATTTCATGTCACGTGACCAGATATAGAGTATGGTTTGGGTGTTACGTGATAGAATTCCAGCGATTTCTTGCTAAAATAGGAGTGCTATTTGCATGCCATAAACTAGATCGTGTGTCACGATCACCGTCTCATGTGACTGAATGGTCAATCAGGGTAGAGTCACGGGGGATTGGTATAGACTGGCCTTCTATAGTGGTGGATCTAGATTATCAGACAAATAGTCAATGGCGGATGGTCGAGCAAGAAAAATCAAGTGAAGGAAAGTACACAGTCGATTTGGTGACACCAAAACTACCAAGGTATACCTGATCTAAAGGGATCATCTCCACTGGTTTGGTAAGTTTTATCTCCTGGTTATTCTTGGTGATGTAGAGCGGACGCTTCTTGTAGTAGTCCACTAACTGGGTAAGTCCCTCGAACTGAGAGTTACCGATGATCCACAGTCTGCCGTCCTGTCTTATCTTACACGACCTTACCTGGAAATGAGGCAGTCTTAGCCAAGCCATGACACGATTTGTTTTCGACAAATCATGGTAATATGTAAGCGAGATGAAAAGTTGTATCGATTGAGTCTATCATGACATCTGCACCTCATGATCAATTTACTCACAGATCCAGCACACCGGAACACCAATCTGAACTTGTTATCCGGCAGCTCTCGTACAAGAAACGCACCGTTCACTTTGTGATCTCGTAACCGACGTTCCGAATCCTCAAACGTCGCGCCGTAATGGAACCATCTGCGAAGTACGAGAATTGCAGCCGAAATTTGAATGAGCTTCGATACTTTTGGACATTTGTTATTAAGTTCTGAGGAAAGTTTTCGAAGAACTGTTTATTCAGGGTGATGTGAAACTAACATCTCTTTAGCAAAGTTTCTCGGTTCCTGAATGGGTCGCTTGAGAATGAGCGGAACTTTATCTACAGAGAAGGATACACGTTGGTAATGCTTCACCAGAGCGTACAGAGACTCGAAGGCCGGGGCCCCCGGGTAGTCCTCAATGAAGTAACGAGGGAAGCCCCGTTCATACTTGGACTGAACTTTGATCTTCTTGGCCTTGTTCTGGGGACTATTGTGCACTATTAACACTTAACAGTGCTGAGCAGTGACGATGTTTAGTAATGACAACTGCACGCGCATAACTCACTCTAGGAACAGGAGGACGAATTCTCCGACTCCTTGGGTGCGAGGTCGGATAGCAAAGTCACCGGAGAGATTAATATCCGGACCCATGAGCCCAATCATGCTCTTCACATACTCGCCAATGTAGTAGTTACCGGCTATAGCATCCACTCCGCCCCAATACCACCTGAACCATAGGTTATACTGAATCTGGTATACCTGGATATCAGGGCAGAGTTGAGCACAGGAATTGGCTCATCGCCAACTCACGGTTCAGCTAGATGGAGATCGGAGAGTTTGAGCGAGGTCCCCGCCGGGGATCCATTGATAGCCCCGATCCTCTCCCTCATTTCTCCCTCATCACTGTCTGACTCCTGGTACGAGTAGTAGAGGAACTCTGGGGTCATGAGAACTACACGTCGACTCCAGTCGTTAGCGTGTAGCGAACTCTCAAAGTAGATCTCTCCACGACGAACAATGTCCGTTTTGACTGAGGGAGAGAGAGGGAGAGGAGAGCTGTTAGAAATTCACTGATTAATGAAATGCCGAAGTGGGCAGGAGGGGATAAATGAGCTAATATTACAGCTGCTGAACACAGAAAACAACTCACGGTATTCATGATGGTCATCACGTATGATCTTCTTATCCTGGTAGGGGAAATTGTGTCAAATATAACCCCCACAGACAGTTCCTGAAATTTCAAAGAAAGTTTGATCTACTTTACACACTTTACCTTGATGATAATTTTGTTTCTCAACATGTTCGGTGAAGGTAGCTGACCACCATCCGGGAGGGCTGCGCTCAGCAACTTATCTGGGGATAGAAACGGTCATGCATGTCACGTGCCATTCGTACGTCTTACTGCGAGTTTGACTGGGCGAGTTCATAAAAAAGGATAAAGGAAATTTTCGCCAAATTCGCCCAGTAAGGTTTCACTTACCCCCAAGAATGTCTTTGATCATCTTAGCGAAGTCCTCCTGCATCTGAGATCCTAGATGATTCTCTATCGACAGTATCAGTGGGTATCTGGTGACACGATTATAAAAATGATCATTAAATGATCACGATTTGATAATCATTACTGTGATATTTTCACACGGCATACCATTCAACATCAATCATGACTACAAACTCACGGTGACACTTTGAACGCATACTGCTCGATAGCTACTAGCACATCACTAGCTGGTACCATGGTTGTCAGTGTGTTACCATGTAGGATCATGATGGTATTATGCCGTTCCCAAACATCTAATTCCACACATTTACACCCTGAGAGCAGCGCTTGCACGTACGCTTCCACGTTACTCTTGCTTGTAATCTGATTTCCTGTCAAATACCTATTGGATGCACTGTCAGTAGGGGATTGGTCATGTCGTGTGTCTTGCCGCGGTTTTCAACAACTTTCACATGGTTGTTGGAATGAAAGCTAAAAAAAGAATTTAAGATAAGTGCGTGCCGCGCGTTGCTCTGATAAATTTTAACGCCGCGCGTTACGTTTATGGAAGGAAATGGTGCTAATTTTAGTGCGAAACGCTGAATTGTGGAACTGTGCTGCAAGCCTAGTAAGTGATATAGGGCAGGTGGCGAAGGAATGAGGTCAAACGCTTGACAATGCCTTGACATCAAAAAGATGAAATTCCTTTCATCATCTCCAAAAGTTCCGCTAGCAGGCGCACTGAATTTCTTACATGTTCATTGTTCTAAGACCAGATGAAGAGCATCTTATTTAGAGAGCTCACTGTGTTGAGGAATGTTGTTTCCGGGATCCCGGCATATCAAGTACGTAAAAGAGTTTTGAAAACATTTCACACCTCTGTATCGACGCGAGTTGTTCAACATTGGATAGACTAAATAGTCGGTGTTCTAGAATTTGTTTAGAGCACAAAATACCTCAGTAAGACTGCAGTGCTCGAAAACATACACACAAACATACAGACACTATAGTAGATACAGACACAAACATAGAAAACACACACATACACACATACACACACATACACACATACATACACACATACATACACACATACACACACACNGTAAGACTGCCATTAAACTGGCATTAGACGTGCATAAGACCGGCGCCTGGCCGAAGTGGCAAACGGACTTATGCCCTTTTAATCTAACTCTGTCTATGATAAGTTGGTTATAATGGTACTAGCACCACCACTTGTGCCATGTCTGTGTGGGGTTATCCCACCCCCACCATCCCCTCCTGACATTTAGCTGCTCTGAGTGTGTGATTAGAATATGATCAGGTTAGACGGCGTTAATCGTGATTTAATATGAGGTGCATCTGTCCCTCTTATCTTATAAGGTGGACTTCGAATTACACGTGCAATCACACGAACACTGTACAGGCATAAACGCACACATACACATAGTACACATACGTATTACGCATACACATCGGACATTGGCAAGTGAATTTGAGGTTTCATGTAACAGCAGTGTCAATAATTGCATGATTAGTAACCTAGCAACACACACACTCGGAGTGTAATAATTACACATGATGGGATAATACTCATCGTTAATTGGTGCAATTAACACATTAAATCGCGGGGAAATGCACCACTACTATACATACCGTGCGCGTATGATGGACACACACACACACGATATTTACAGCACAGTGCGTTGAAATGTGCCACATTTTCCACGCACAGTGAAATGACCAGCATTCTAACACCACGCATACTTCACATTAGGTATGAACCGAATCCTGTAGTACTGACATAGTTCTGACAGCGGCCTTTGTACACCGAGCGTTTATGCATGAGTGCAATAACTAACCTACTATAGTCACGCATTGATTTTATATCCTGAGTCTTGACATTGAGATACTTTGATATTATATGTTATAGATGGAGTAAATTTTGTTTCAAGGAAATAAAGAATGATGAAAATATTCAAATTATCTTGACTGTTTTGCTTACTGTCTAGCTATTTCCTGTCTAAATTGTGTCCGTAGTTGTCTCAGCGTGCACTGTTGTGTTAGTACCCACTGTTGTGTTAGTATCCACTGTAGTGTCTGTGTCCAGTTTGTCCACAATTATAGACTCACGTGTTGTGTGAGGATGCTATCCAGTAGTGGCTGAGCGGAGAGTCCATACTGTCCTCTACGGTGTCACACCGTGTATACACCAGATTATCATCAGAATAGAGATAATCGATAAACTGAAACAGGATGGGTGTTGGCCACATTCTGCGTCATCAACTTCCAGTTTCCCTTTTCCCCGAAAAGTCGTCTGGTGTCTGTGTATATCACACACAGACACAAGTGTATAACAGGATGATGCAACTATACCATGTAGTTATCTAGCAATGATTACGTCACCAACACGCCTCACGCCCTCACATACACACGCACACACACACGCACACACACTCGTCACTTACACTCAAACTTGTAATTACCTGACAGTATGTCACAAACATCATCTTACCTTAGCGTACTTATACTCCACACACACAGTACACACACACACACTCACACACACACACACAAACA
>CAMPET010000008.1:380899-414689 GCA_946803715.1 Beroe ovata | reverse complement strand
GTGAGTGTCTGTGTGTGTGTTTGTGTGTGTGTGTGTGTGTGTGTGTGTGTGAGTATGTGTGTGGATTAGAATGAGGAGATAGGTTATGATAAGACATTTTATCATAGATAGGTAGAAGTCTCCATTCTCCGGGAGTTCTTCAGTTTTACAATGTTTTCCGAATTCCCAACATCGATTACATATTTCCCAGCATTCTAAACATAGATAGCATCGTATTCATGGAACTTGATGGAAGTGTTGGTAACATATTCCAGTAGAAAACCTAGTTACAGCGAAACACGCTCACTAATTCATAACCCCGGACTCAAACACAAGGGAATGTTTTGTTTAGGGAAGATGATTAGGTATCACAGTACCTATGTTGATAAGCGTTTACATTCACCACTGCTCCATTTGCGTACAATGCACATTGTGCACCTCGTCATTTCATAAGGAAATATCTGAATCAAAAGCCGACACTGTTCTGGTCCCTATAATATTCATTCACAGTGTTAATTTATCTGCAGTACCAATGCTCCTACTCTAGTAAAGCAGAGGCCATGCAGTAGCAGGGAAAGTACTGCAAATGCGAGTACCTCCACTGGTACAGTGCCAGTTCACTGTCTAGAGCGCTCCTACTTCTACAGTTGTTCATGTCCTCAGTACGAGCATGCGATACCATATCCTCAATAGTCATTATACGTTGCTCTTATCATAAATTGGACTTAATACGAGCTCAGCTAAGTATAATACATGCCCACTAATAGTCTCTTACTACTACTACTGCTCTGAGGATTTATTGATCATGGGTTCACGTGTTTATTTTACAGAGATAGAGAGGATGGATTGCAGTGATATCCAGTTATAGTGAGTTCACGTGTCCAGTGCCCTCTATAATAACCCATCGTTACGACGACAACTCAGACTATAGACGCGCGATATAGAGTAAACAATATCGCTAGAGCATTCGGGAAGTAGAGAGCTACCATTAGTAGTAAACAGCCACGTTCACCCATGTGATTGTAGTCGTGATTGTAGTCGTGATGTTAGCCTGTGTTACAGGAAGTGTACTGTGTTTGTCTGTGCTACAGGAAGTGTACTGTGTTTGTCTGTGTTACAGGAAGTGTACTGTGTTTGTCTGTGTTACTGGATGTGTACTGTGTTTGTCTGTGTTACAGGAAGTGTACTGTGTTCCATCGCTTTTAACTCTGATTATAAGTCTACTGACTGTGTGTATGTGCGTCACATGAACCTTGTTCGTCACACAAACTGTGAAGCTTGTCACATAGCGTCACTCGAGTGTGCAGCAGCGGGCAAACTGCATTGTGTCACGTGACCTTGTGACCCGCCAATCACATTTCCTGTTTATTAATCAACAGTGTGGGACGTGTGTGTATGTGTGATGAGTCTTAATTTATTACTCTGAGAGGTAAAGCAACAGAGGTTGTATTATTAATAATCTACTACGACAGGTTACCGGACACGTTCTTGATGTCATGGTGTAGCTGCTAACATACACACACGTCACACACGTCACATCACATACAAACATGATAGACTCAACAATGTGTTGCTACCTCACTAATAGCATACTTACTACAAACACAAGTCGCTTTTTTGCGTACCAATTTAGAGGGATCGAGCAACGGCCTTGTCTACGGACCGTGTCTTTGAGTTTTAGAATTCCTGTACAATAAGTTGCAGAGCTGTTTTTCCTGCAAATTTCGAGGAAAATGGACAATTACGCAGTTATTGGTATTGCAAATGAAGCAGCTCCTTTGTTTGAGCTTGCTGAGTCTCTAATATATATCGCATCGTGATTTCAGTCGGCTGAGCGTATAGTCAGCAATGATGTGCCTAAACACTCAATTACATACCGAGCAAGGAAGAGTAGAAATGTCGAATAATATACTAAGTTGTTGATAACAGTATAATAGAAAACAGTGTGTATATTTAAATACCAAAATTAGTGTGTTGCTATTACTAATCGTGCGCTTTTGTGTATGTGTGTGTGTGTTTGTAGGGTTTGTTTGTTTGTATTTTGCAAGAGGTTGTGAAGGCGTCTCTAACCAGTTTACCAAATCTGGATTCATTGGATTAAGGTATAATCACAAAATCTGGGCCATGTAACGGAGCACGCAAAAACATCATCCGTTGGTAGTATGACAACGTCGTTAATTATTTGGAGTAAATTTGCGCGCGTGCCTCGCCGCGCTGTAGGTGCCGCGCATCGTGGGAAAAATTTTCTCAGATTTTCAACCTCCATGTATCATCTCATTTTTGATCACCGCATGGTACGGCTTCTGTTTCATGAGAATGAAGGCGTACAGATGTCAGATGTAATCAGGTCACTCAATCAAGCCTAAATCATCAACTCCATCTTGCTATGTTTCAGCTGGTTTCTCAGCGTCTGCCTACTTCCCACAATCCCACGCTTCTGAGATGAGTCATCTCATCACCCAATTATACGACCACCCAATCATCTGATCTCTCAATTTTACGACCACCCAATTATACGACGTATAATAATATACGTCATGACGTTTTCGAGCGTCATTGTACAGTCATTTCAGAGTTTTGTTGAGGAAGAAGCTGTACCAGTGAAGGGTTGTGATGAGAGTAGTGGTAGTGGTATGGTACAGCCGACAGCACCTCCAATGCAGGATGCTGCTATGCCTGACTTGCCGCCTCCCTACGAAGATATCGATCAGCACGAGCGACTTGTTTTGTCGAACCACTAGTTATCTAGAAATGTTATCGGTTCTCTTGACAACCTAGTGACTCCTGCATTACCGAACAAGACATGGTAGTCGGTGGTGAAACCGATCATTTGTGTCATTGTTGTTGTTCATCGTGTTTCGTAAGCTCTAAATGTGTTGAAATAGTACATTACTGCAGTCACGGTGTGTTTGAAGTCGAAACAGTTTCCTGTATTAAGAGGACATCGGGACATGTGAATAGGCGTGTGTGTATGTATGTGTGTGTGGCGATATGTAAATTGGAGAGATATGCTATTTAATAGTGACCTTCGCTAGATTCGCGGCCAATTACACTTGCAGAAGAGTCATGAGGCGCAATTTACACGTAATTGCCGTAATTTGCTTTTATTATGAACAACTTATGGCAATTTGTTTTGATGAATTTAATAAAGATTGTGTTTTTCACACTCTGAATGATATATGAACCAAACCACGAATCTTGTTTTAAAGGTTTTATCAAGCTGCTCTAATACTTGCTTTAACAAATAATCAATGGATCCAAATAAATGGATCAATTTGGATCCAATAAACGGTACAAAACTGAAAGCGTGTGATAACCAAGTTTTTGTTGAAAATGTTTCATATAATTCTTAAAACGCGCTGTTTCTGTGATAATTGTTTTCTCATATTGTTCTGATATTCAAGCAGACATTAATCATGATATTCACACAGATATCACGGTGAACAGTTTACCATCATTTCATTATCTGCGGAATTTTGTCATTATTTTGTTTGTGTACTGTGAGTGTGCTGCAGCTGTTATGCTTGAACTACAATTTATTTTCTAATTTTATAGATAACTTTGGATGATATATCCGATCATTGTTGTGCTTAAATTTCTGGATATTATATTACATAGATTCGTATATTGAATTAATTATTGTTTTGAATACGTTTCTTGCCTTGTTACCTCTTACGCTTAATTTAATGAACAACATTACCATTACTATCAGAATTGAAACAAAAGCTTTTAACATAAATAATTAAATAATCAATGCCATTCCGTACAATTAAATCAATGTATAAAAAGTATAGATTATCTGTCAGATTACCAGTATGGTAAAAACTATTGAGTGTATCAAAATTCTTATGAATTGTATAAATTGAACAAATTCGAGCGGCTCGAGCGCCCTGATGGTTTGAATTAGATTTTCGGCTTTTGTTCTGGCGCATTCCACTATTAACCATGTAGATTGTGGGCGGCCCGTCACTATCTTTTCAGTGTGATATTACTTTGTCCGTATTGAAATGCACCAACCACGACCTGGCTCAGTATTTCCCACATGCGAATTGTTTTCTCCCATATTTTACTGCACGTGGAGAAGTCAGTTCCACGTGCAAAACTCTGCAGGACCATGGGAACATCTCAGAAGGAATCATAGGCTACCATCTTGGGGCGGAGAGTGACCATCTTTCGGCTCTCGAGTCGGGATAATTCTGCCAACTGCTCCGGTGTCACACCGTTCTGAGCTTCCTCGAAATCGAAGTTGTACCCGGGACACATGTTCTCGAAGATATACCTGCGATAATAGTGCAATCAGTTGGACGAGATGTTGTAGAGAATATATGATTCAGAATCAGGAACAATGACTAACTGTGATCGCTGGACGTGGAACTTGTTCGTGACAACTGATACATTATTCACTCCGTATGCATCAAGGATAGGTTTGGACATGATAGCATTTTCTAGAGTAGATCTGGACTCCTTCTCCGCCACTATGTTCTCCGGTGGAACACCACGTGCAACTAGGTGTCTCTTCAGTGCTTCAGCTTGCGATTCTGGAGATCCTAATGTGTCGCGGTGGATGAACAGTGTTCATTGAACACGTCTTAGAATTCGCTATTTTACCTATTTACCATTTTCCTATTTTAGTTGTTTTTTTGTAATATATTTTCAGATTTAATTTTTTTTGTTTTGTCTCAATACTTTGTTTTTCTCACCTGGAATTTGGTAGCCGGTGCAGACAACTAGCGGGTTTAGGTGTTTTCTTCTCTCATACAGGTCAACACTGGTCTGGACACGTTCTTCAAATAGTCTGCTTCCCGTTCCTGCAGTAGAGTGTTTCCTGTGTATACTGTTAACAAAATTCATACAGTATAGTATACTGTATACTGTATACAATAGTATACTGTATACAATATTATGCATTCACACACAGTACAATGTATAGGTACTGTTTCCACTGTCCAAGTTTACCCAACGTGGTCTGTTTACAGTGTGCAGTGTAGAATATACACTGCGCACTGTTGACTGTATATTGTACAATGTGCACTCGGTATACACTATACATTGTAAATGTACACTATAATGTATGAAACACAACCTACCTTGTATGATGGAGGGACAACCTAGAACAACAATTCCCAACAATCTCTTAGCCATTAAACCTAAGATGAGAAGTAGATTATTCGCTCATAACTCATTGTGATTCATACCTATTATAGCGAAGGGAGCTAGATCTACTCAACTGACATCCACTCAACTATAGCATAGACCCACTGAATAAAACGGTCCAGTGAAAATGAACTCTGAAAAGTCACGCACAACAACAACTGAATAACAGCAGCGGGCAGCAGCACACAATGTATATATGTATGTCTGTCCGGTTTTCCTTATATACTACGGGTCTTTAGGCCTGACACCACTCGGTACCCAATCAAGCATGCTGNTAGCGAAGGGAGCTAGATCTACTCAACTGACATCCAATCAACTATAGCATAGACTCACTGTGTGAAACTGTCCTGTGAAAAAGAACTCTGAACTATCCTGTGTCACGCACAACAACAACTGAACAACAGAAGCGGGCAGCAGCAGCACACAACTGAAGTCAAGAGCAATAATATAGTTTGTCAACAAGCTCTTCACAGGAAACGTCAACAATTCACACATCTCTGTACGAGGGCTCTGCAGCGGCAGCAGGATGGATATTCTTGCATGTTAATTTGTGTGCATATACACAGAGTTTGTGCAAGGCATTCCATCTTGGAGAGGGGAAGTAAAGCGAGGCTTGATTTCTTCTGCCCCACTAATCCTTGAGGGGATCGGCATAATCATAGCAGCTGACAGTTCTAATCTTGATATTATGGCGTGAGGCGCCATGAGGTAAGCGGAAGCAGAGTGGACGAGACAACCGTAGAAGAAATGTTCATATTGGAAGTTTTTAGTTTTCTGAATCTTTTCCTGAAAATGTTATTTTTCCGGCAAGAGGAAAGTTTTATCAGTGAAATCAGATCTGAGCAGCCAAGGACTATTTTGGGACGTTCATGGAGAAGGAAAACACACAGCAGCAGCAGCACTATCTCAGCAGAGAGTGGCGCCACCTTAATTACTTAGATGTATTCGCTAATGAGCTGCACAGCTAGATACATTGAAATGTGCCGGAAAATTGATTCCCCTGCATGTGAAATTATGCAGTAGTTCTGTGATGACTTCCTTGCAAGTTACAAGATTGAGCTAGTGGTTCTCCTAGCTAGAATGTATGATCTGTCGAGAATATTTACTTATTAAAGTAGCAAGAAGCTGGAAAATTCTGCAGAGGGAAGAGAAAAGGCACGCAGCTGAAAACCTGTTATGCAGGATTTGCCGTGAATTTGTATTACCTAGTTATTATGAACGTTATCGATATTATAGAATGGAAACGCTGAAAATTGCATTATCATATCAGTGTCCAACAGGAATGTCTGAAACAGGTCAGAAGACCTGGACACTGTCACATGGATGTCACATTGTGAAACATGTTATCGCCGCAGTGGCGCGTTTTTTATCAGGCTGATATACGCGTATATAACGCGCTCCTTATCTCTCACTCTCAGTGACCGTTTCTACTGTACAGAGCCCCACGGGTAATTTCCTTAATTGAGTAATTGAACGTGGGTAATTTTATCTCGGTATATATACTACTAGTTCCTCTTTAGTTTCACCCCCATTGGTCCACTCCTTCGTTTCCTCAATAATTTCTGTGACCAAAATGGCTCATTAGATTATCATTCCACACCGGGAGCAGTTCCTTGAAAGGTTGGATATATCCAAGAACTGCAAGGCGTGCTCATTGAGAAGTCAGGACCAAATGTACTGCATTAGCCAGTCAGCTAAAACAATCAAGTTGGCATAGCTTGTATCAGTGGCCGCCAAATCCGAATTCATCTTGACCAACCAAGTGAACCCATTCGCTCTGCTGGAAATTAAGTGATGCTCCTTTTTATGTTAAAGGCATCTGATTCATTGAGACACAGAAAACAACTCAGAGCCAAACAATGTGGTATTACTATTTATAGCAGCCCTATAACAAACAAAGCAAAATATGAGAACGCAAAACAGCGTGAATAAACACAGTTCTTCCAATGTACACACAACATGTGTATCTACCTACCGAGTTGTACCTATACTGGGCTAACACTGGGCTGAGGGGCTACTTTCCGAATGAACCATCGATGTTTTGTTCTCATCACGAGGAAATGCGATACCAATTAATTTTTCGAAGTTCTGCAGAAACATAATTTACAGGATACACAATCCTTGAAACTGAATGATCCTTGAAGTAAAGTATCCGAACGAAAACTTCGAAGTTCGAGTAGTGGTAGTATTCACTATAACTAAGACTGTGTGATCACTTAGGTGATATAGAATGTGTTAACATAGCTCGAATATAGTGTTCGAGATTTTAGCCAGCATTATTCAAAAAATGCTGCTGTTTTTAGGGCAGTTTGCCAACGCTTTTCGATAATAAAGTGTTGAGCAGTAGCTAATACTCTAATATCGCTGCGTAATTATAGGTTCTTGGCTTTTGCAGTACTATTGCTTCGGGTATTTATAACAAGACCGTCTTCCTGAAGTACTGACACTGTACTGATACGCGGATGTATCACTATGTAAGCATATAGGATGGTGGACTATGAACACTAGAAGCTGCCTTGTCTTCACAGTCGTGATAATTATTCTTTTTACGGGGGAAACTAAAAACTACTTGCTAAATAGTAACATTATTTTATAGTAAACATTATTCTATAGTAAACATGAAGTGAGAAGCATATTAAATCAATTTTCACCTTTGTATGACTTATGACAAACCGCATATCTGCTATCGATCGATAGGTTTCACATAGGTCATAGGTATGGCTTCGCAGAAGACTGACAGCATGGTGAGTTATTCAAAATCTAATCAGCGGACTGAATATTTTGAGTGACGTAATAGGTCTTCCATTTCAATTATGTGATTACCTCATTACCTGTAACATTATGCCGAGATTGAAAACTGGAGGAAGATAAATTCATCTTGCAATCCCTTTCACTCCCTTCAATTGCAATGATGGTACCTGTTTTGTTGATACTTTTCACCGCAAGTGATGTCACAGCCGGAAGAGTCTTCAACGAATACCCTTCCACCCACAATCTGCCTCGTGAGTGTCCATCTATGTTTTGTGATGAGATTTTGTCAGTTTTTCCGATTTGAAATCATATTTAACTTTCCCCCTTCAGCACCATTCGACCAGACACCTGACAGAGTTTTCATCACGCTACTTGGACCTGATCTTACAGACGAGCTTTTGTCACAAGATTTTCAAGAGGCTGCCCTAGAAGCTGTCATACACAAGGTTAGCTGGATTCGAATCACATTTAGGTATGTAACTTTGCCTAGATTTGTAGTGATTAAGAATAAGCTGCAGCTCCTCCGCGAATCAGGTATTAAGGAAGGTATTAGGAATTCCTGAATGGAAGTTAGGAGAGCTAAAAAGGTGTCCTAATTGTAACGTCATTGATGAATTTCTATTGCTTTCCAAAGTATTTCGTGAAGGAGCCCCTGATCTCAAAAACTGTTTTGCAGGTGTTCCTCGATGCAGATGGAGACAACGATAATTTCCTTAGTTTGACAGAATTGGCCTTCCGCATGCACCGAAATCTCATTATCAACAAGGCATCAGACGTTAAAGGAATGTTCACGGTTAGTCGATGAACTTCATCATTGACTTCCACAAATTACAATTATAGTTGTTGGCGAAATCACATGACAATGATACTGACTGGAAATGCTGTTCCGCCAGGATTATGATGTTGATAGCGATCAGCAGATAACATTCACCGAGTTTGCATTGGGTGGTGGGCTAGACCGGCGAACAGCTGACACATTCAGTAGAAAGTACGTGTTACCGTCGGGCGGGGTTGACGAGGACAAATTATCGGAGGACGTGTCCAGATCTCCCCGAAAACCGGGAGTGCAAGGTCCAAACATTGTCGGAATCATCAACGACTTCTACACGTTTTTCAAGGAAACTGATGAAGATAAGGTATACCCACCTAAAATAGCTGGAATTCCAATTAGCTATATTTCAAACATCGCCAGCATAGGTTACACAATACATTATGATCAGCGTTCAGTGTTTATATTCGATGATACTGTTGATTCTTCAGAATGGAGTCCTGAACTGGGACGAATTCTTCTCCTTCACCCATCCTCGCGATAAAGAAGAGTTGCATGGAGTAATTTTGGGGCAACAGCATCGGCAGTATGATGCTAACACTGACCTGGAGTACAATTTCGACGAATTTGACAAGTGGTACCTTGCTCATGTGATTATTCCTGAGCTTGTTCCTGCCCTTCATCGGAATCCTCAAGTAGGTATTGTTAATTGTAATGGATAAGTATCGTAGGTATTGTAAGTATTGTTATGGATACTCTTTGAACTATATTCCTTCATTGTGAGCGCAGCTGTAGCGATCACTTTACAAGCCAGAGACACCATATATATTTCACCACAATGCTTTTCGTACAGGACATGTTCGATACTTGTGACGAGGATAGGAGTGGGTCAGTGAGTTACACGGAGATTGATAGATGTACAAGAGGATATATTGATCATCTCGACACAGGTATGATGATTTTGATATTTTGAATCACAAAATTTCGAATTATCACGAGATAATGGTATACGATACATATGTGTGCTACTGACGTTCTACTGATTTACCATTCATCTGACATTTAACTATGTAATAACAATTGGATTGCGGGTTTATATAATCCATAAACGCAACCAATCTGAGTAGTATCTGGGTACCTATAAGAAATGTACAGCTGAACTTTCGGATATCGCAAACCTTAACAGGGAAAATACTTGTTCATTCTGGGTATAGTAGAATGTTTGTAAGTGCAGATGTCCGCTGCATAGGGGGAGTTCAGAGTTCCAACTCAGTGGTTATCGAAACACAGCTGGGAGGGGTTTACAAACTAAGGTAGTATCATAATATGTAGTAGTATCATACGTAGTATTATATCTAGAACTGCACTAGTACTGCACAGTATCTTGCCGCGCCCAGTAATATATATTTTGTTGTTTTCCTCTAATTTTTGCGCCTCTCTAGCGGAGCTCCTAGACTTAATAAAGAGAAAGTTGTCAGAAACTTCTTATCAACCTACTGGAGCTTTCTGACAGTTATATAACTCATTGCAGATGAAATGATGACACTAGCAGATGCTAACAAGGATGGTAAAGTCAGTGAAGAAGAGATGGTCGAGGCGTTTGAATCTCTCATCAGAATCGACGACTTCTCCCGAAAACTTCATGACGAACTTTAGCAACATCTTCTTACAATGCAGTAAGTCTAGTAATATTATTTTGGTATGAATATGCTGAGCGGCTCCATCATGAAACACATAGGAAGACATTAGGAATTCCTTGGTGTTTTGTGAAGGAGCCCTTTGCAAGTAGCAACTTGAACTAGCAACCGGCCACTTTTTGTATATGATTAGGTACATTTGAAATATTTAAGTCCTATCAGTCATATATATATATATGTTTTGTATCGTGGTAGACAAGGTAGGTAATTACTTGGCATTTACGTTTGCTGTCAAGATACTCAATGCATTAAAATTCTTTGATTCGATCAAATATGATATCGAAATATAAATTATACATTTTCTTAAATTTTCGAAAATTCACGAAGATTCTCTAGTCTTAATACACTGCTCTTTGGTAGGTATAGCTCTCAGTTCTACTGTGAGTATAAATAAAGATGTTCATTGCTGAGATCAACTGCCTTTTTATCACGGTCATGGTTATAACTTATCAGTAAGATAGGTAACAATGTAATAATTGTACATTCAACTCTCCTGTAATTTGATTATCCCAAATGATAATTATCGTCCATCAATCCATCATGGAGAATTCATGAATCTTGTTCGGGTACCTACATAATTCTTCTCACATCTGTTCTATCATCTGACTAACGTCATTCGTTGCCTCCATTCTTCTCGAATTGCTTCTCAGCGCTATTCATTAAGTCTTGTAAGTGGGGGAAGAACCTTGGGCCTATTTCNGCTCCACAGCTTTTCGCGTGTTAAAGCTCACCAAGTCGGCCCTTCGGGCCGCCTCGGTGAGCGAGCTCGCAAAAAGGGCCCTTCGGGCCCTTTTTGCTCGCACGTTCAACATTTCCTACAGATGCCGCGGGGGGCTTGCCAGCCCCCTGATCAGTTACACGCCAGCAGCATGGTCCTGGGGTGCTACTTTATAGACTTAACAGATCCCATAATCAGTCCTATCAAGGTAATTAGTAATGATAAGACAAGAAGTTTATCAGATTCCCTGTTGGCAGTGCCCAAAATCATTTAAAAATTATAAAATTCAATTTTCAACAGGTTTCACTTTTGGGGTAGCTAATTTCTCGACAGCAGCTTTTTTGTGCTTGAAATATGCTTTTTCGCGTCACTAATTCATGCATTGCTGTGTCGATTGATAAATGATAATCATGCAAAATGCAAATAACTATATTGACTACCTAGGTAAATTTCTTGTTCACTTTGTTTTCATTAGGGCGATATGAAGGACGATGGTGGCCAAATGGTGCAAAAATACACTATACCTGCATGCGTCATTCAAGAACCAAAAATGCATTTGCTGCAGTTGAATGTTTGAAAACCAAATATCTTGATTTGATCTCAATTGAATTTGCAGCAAAATTTTATTTTGATCATGCTAAACAAAATGCTTTCAATTGCTTTCAATGAAAGCTCAAACCAATGCTTATCAATAATATGAAGGTTGATGGTCGAATGTATGAGACCCAAAACTAAATTGAGATGCTTCAGGGACCTATATGCGTGAACTACACCTTTCCCAGGTTCACCGTCTTTCACTTATTCAAAAGTATCATTTCTGTGGAAATGCTTATCGGTTGCTGGGCTCACTATTATATTGTCATTATTATTAGCATCTTTTCATTTGTTTGAAAGTTAATCATCGGAACCTGTGAATCTACGTCATTAGAATACACCTGAATTACAACAGACCTTGCTCTGAAGAGTCCATTCCACCATCTGTTTCACTAGTGCTTGAAATGCTCTTGCTTTCAAAAAAATCAACATCACTAGTACTGCTTTTCATGATTGATGTCATGAATGTGCTTGTGCTTTTGAACTCGGCATCAGATCTGCTGTATGTTTTGAGAAGTTCAGTTCTACTGACACCCTCAAAAACATCCACTGAGCTGTTGATTTCACGTATCAGATCAACTTTGCTCGGCCTGCTTCTCAGAAGGCTTTGCTTACTTTGACTCCTCAATGTATCTGCTCGGTCCGAATAGTCATCAAGTCTCTGAGCTGTTACCAAGGAACGTCGGCTCTGTTTAAACCTTGCAACCACAGATGGCAACAGTGGGTTATCCTGTGGTCTCAAATTGAGGTCACAAATCTCCTTGCACCAAATGAAAAAGACAACACAGACTCTGCTTCGTCGAGCCACCTGAAGGAGTTTTCATCATAGGAAAAACAATAGGTAGGCATAATTGTGACTGCCATGACGTCTTGTCAAATGATAATTTCTGAAATGTAATATTCAACATTACATCGAAAGATGTCCAATCTGCTAATATCTTTTCCGCCCTCTTCTTGATGATAGGTGTTATCTTACTTTTCCTCATTCTCAGAACCCGGTTCCTCACATGCTTCCGACCCAGCTTGCTCAATAACTTCACACACTGAAAATTATTCCCGGGTTTTTGCATAATTCCAGGATATATCCTTGACTCATTCTTTGAATGATGACATCGATGGTAATATGACTGACAAACCTCTTGCCACGAATCTAACTTCCTCAAATCTTCCCCTAAAATCATGAAAACGCATTTAACAACCTGTGGAGATAAATTTTGTGAGGACCATACTTTGCCCATGTATCTACAAGAATACATTAAATGTTAAATTTGTAATTAATTTGCTTGCTGAATTGATTGAATAGATTGAAGATTATTTGACATTAGCATCCAGGAAGATATGATAAAATAATATTGATAGGTACGGAAATTAGTCATTGAAAGAAAATGACACTCTAGAGCGTGAGTAGTAAGGCAGTATAACTTCTCACTCAAAGGGTTTTTGAGTGAGCTTCTTGAAACTTCGCAATTGAGTTTCGTATTATTCAGGAAGAAATGACATCAAGTAGAGTGAGCAGCATTTAGAGAAGGGTCATGGCCACAAGAGACCAGTTCCATGGCATATTCTGTAGACAGATTTATAAGGACTCACATCCCTTATTTCCTTTGGAGGCATATCATAGCTTTTCACTTCAGCAATGGTCGCCTTGAACGATTGCACAGACCCACTTCTCTTGAGACTGTTGTTAGAGGTTCTTCTTCGTTTTAGATCAGCTGATAGCTAGATAATCGACTTTAAGCTCTTCGATATATTGAGATCAGAAGGGGTACACCTACCGGTTACTGTGCCCAAATTATTGGTTAGTACCTACCTACGTAGCTGATAAACAACTAAAAGTAAAAACTCACCGAATAAACTTCTGATGGTGGTGTTTTGTAGCTTTTCAGTTCGCCAACATTCGCATTAGTCAAGGTGCTTATCTTTTGTAACACGCTGAAATTGTGAAAGAATTCATGAATTTTTAACTTAGATTTATTGGTTTTAGGGGCCAAAAGTAATTTTCTTGGAAAGCTCATAGGCCATGTATTTAGGTTGGTAGGCATCTCACTTGATGAGTCCTTTGTCCTTCTCTGGGTCTAGTTCATTTTCTTCTCCAGACGAGCTTGTCAGGGTTTCACTTGAAATACAGCCAGGAATGGGCGAATACACATAGTCCTTTGCCTTGAAACAATCAGTTCATATGTTTTTTGAAACAATGATCAGAGTGGAATTTTCATGAAAGCAGATGTTTATAATAGCAAATGATTCATTGTTGAACATCATTATTTTTATACACTCATCTTACATCAACTCTGTCTCCAAGGTAAACTTTCTCGACTACAACAGTTCTCCGTGTATCAAGATCATTGAGTTCATCTGGTTTACGCTTTTGTGTCATTTTCAGCTGTCTTTTCTTGTACAGCTTAAACTCCTTAATGCGTGATGTATCCTCCGTTGTTGTTTCTATATCATTTATTACAGCCTGTGAACCGTAAACAGATTCATAAACGAATTTGGTTACCCTGGTAATTATTTTGAGAGAACTTCTGGGACATTTTACCTGTATTGCGACATCTTTGTCAACGTCATAATTGATGTAGGGTGAGTTTTTGTCAAGCTTGAGTTTCCTCGCTCGTCTTCGTCTCTAAAAAATTGATGTCAGATATCATGTACCTACCTACTCGAATCAACCACTGCATTATCATAGGTAACAGTGTACTGTGTGCTTTGAAACTGTGCTGAAAAATATATGTATTGGTAACAACTGTTCAAAGTTACTACATTAAATTTTTGATGACAAGAACATGTGAATATGCCAATATCAAGACCCGTTAATTTGCCACAGTCCGCCATTTCGCGACAGGGAAGCCATATATGTCGCCAACTAGCGCCAAAACCATAGCTGGACACTATGACTATATTAAGATATTAGCTCCAAGATAATGAGAGAAAAGCCTGCATGCGCGCATGGTGTGATACAGATTGAACTTAGGTAGGTACGTGTTACTTGAATCATAGGTTGTAATTGTATGGTTTTGAGATGTAGTCCCACAGTATGAAATCAATTCAGGACATTTGACCTATAATCTTTTCAAGACTCATCATGCATTCAAGTGTGCTTTTGAAGGATTGTAATGGCATTTGAAATTTAAGCTATTCCATGCATTCTGATTCATGCACGTCTTTTCATGCAGTAATAACTACCAAATAACTACCATGAGATGTTTTCGGATATTTGCGAAGTATCCACTGCTAGGACTCATTCTGGAGATTTCTTTGCTTTTGATCAGCGTGTCTTGTTTGGTTCCAATAAATGATGGACTAGAAGATCTAGATGCCAACTTGGCTGCTTCTACTTTTGTGCCATCATGGACTGCTGAACAATTTGATGCAACTCCTTTTGTCTTGCGAAACAAATTGATATCAACGATATGGGATGAGATTTCTGCAGTTGACCTAATACGGCTACTTGATCGGCTATGATAATCTTTTGTATCGCCATTCTCCTGTTGGAATTGGGATGATTCATTGCTGTTGCTGCTCGCTGTTCCCATATCTGGTTCTGTTGGAGTGACACTGAAATCTAGCATTTGATCAATTTGATCTAGATCTACAGTGGACCATCTTGAATAAGCATCATTTTCTACAAAGCTGTCCTCATCTTGAGTATTCAATCGATCCATCATGCTTAAACACCTCCAACTATATTCTTGATTGAAGTTCCTTGTTTTGTATTGCTCCCCCATTGTTGGAGGACAACTGCTCCTACAGTTATAATTCACTGCAGTCTCCGACTCTATAATTCCGCCAATGTTTGGAACATGATGGATAAATACTGGGCCAAGGAGACTTGAATGATGGTCTTTCAATGAATTCAGATTGCTATATGGCTCATCATCAATTACAGGCGATTTTTCAGTGGCTACATCAGTGCTATTACAGAGCATTTGGTTCTGCGACATTTTATCCTGAAATTTAGAATAGTCATGTGTAATAAATGATAGCAAAATAGTTATAGTTCCTTTATGAGTTTTAATCATGCAGTTGAGCACCTTCGTAGGAGGTCGTTGTTTCATGCAAACATTCCATTACTCCATGGCATGGAGTCCATGCAGCATGCAAGAAAATTGAAATAACATGATGAAGGGTATCCTCCATATATGTTTATACCTACACCGTTGTTCCTGCTTTATTTTATCTGCTGTACCATGCTTATATACCATGCTAATTGTAGCCTAAAAATATACAATAGTTCACAAGGTTTAAAGTTGCATTCATGAGTGCACATGACATACGTACATTGTGCAACATGGTATCAAGCTGCTGATATCAAATAACATTTACCCTAGGAATCTAGGATTAGTGTAAGTTTAAGTAGGCATCTGGCATATTGCAACACCTATCTTAATCATGATCATCTACTCAAGTACCTGGTGTGCTATTCTGCTTATTAATGCTTATGGGACTCTTCAAGTTTCAATTGATCACATTGTTATCCAAAGATGCTTTTTCATGCATGTCTTTAATAACGGATTGCATTTTGCTATAATATTCTCATGCTAAATGGCAACCTACTGTTTTGATGTCAAGACTTTCAATAGTATTTGGTGATAAACAGCTGTCTGACAGCTGGGATTGGGAATCTGTTTCTGATGGAACTTGGAGGTAAACCGTTGCTATCGGGGACATATTCCGAGATCTTGGATATGATAAGTTTATTGGGGACGAGAGGTTACTATCATTATGATCGCTTTCGGTTTGAATCTCTATTGGTTTTGGGGAAGCAGTGTGATCAAGTGTTTCAGCAGGCCTCGTTAAGGGTGTTCTTGACTCCTGAAACATGGCGTTTAAGGCAGTGAGAAAATTTGGAGTTTTTGCTTATTCAAATGATGATTGAAATTATGATAGATTTGGGCTGTGACCTATTTCACATAATACGCTATATTGCAGGGCTTTGGTAGTTGATTGCCATTATTCACTGCGTAACATCATTCAATTGAAGTGGATACAAAGTGCAAATAGTCGGTGACATACTGTTGCTTCTGTGGCATCCTTCTCAGGCAAAGATGTAAACATGATCATGTTTTCCTTTATGCGATAAGGAGGTGTGTTGTTTCCATTTTCAGATGATACTGAGAGAGGTGATTGTGGCTGAGTGTTTGAATCAATTGGTAATCCTTGGGAGACTTTTCTGGATAGATTCAATCGGGATTGTATAGGTGAAGGTACACTTGACGGAATCAGTTCATCCTTTTGGGTCATCTGAAGGGGTTTTATACTAACGACGATATCTAACCGTCATGAATGAATTAATAAGAAAGATTTATTAATGCAGTGCTCCACTGTCACAGCCAACTTCGTTATTACTCCAATAATACTTCCTTCCAACAGTAGTTGCTATAAAACTCATCTGTGCTTGACCTACACTTTTCATAGAATCTGGAGTCAGGGAATATGATTCAGAGTCTCGGAGGCTAATGTCATCGTCATTATCATCGTCATTTTCCTGATAAAAGTACTGAAACCCCCTAACATGCTATGTTTTTGTTCCTTCTCTACATACCTACCTTCATGTATAGTGTGAAACCATGAGGTGCTAAAATAGCTGCTACAAAAAAGACTTTACTGTGTACTAGTGCCCCTCTAAAATACCAATTATCATAGGTAGTTTCCAATGATAAACAGAGAGAAGCATACCTGGACAATGCTTTTCTTTCGGGTGTTTGATATATCGCTGGTTTCCTTCACTATAGAGGCATCATGTACTTCATCATCAGGAGGTTTGTCTTCAGCATCCTCTGATACAGGAGAAAAAGTCTGCGTAAACTGCTTGGACACTTGTGTAACTGCTTGAGATTCTGTTTTCGACGTAACAGTAGCGCCAATGACCTTTTCTTCAAACTGGTATTGCATTGGTGTGCAAACAGCAACATCTTTTTCAGGAGTTCTTGGTGGAGTGGCCAAAATGCACTCAGATTTAGGTGCCTGGAGTTTACTGTCCTATTTATGATGCATTTACCATGAGATGATAATATTATGATCATAATGTAATAATGGTAGACCTTCTCAACATCCTTTCTGACCGACCTGTTTGACATCCTGAGCTGACATGATGAATGTCTTATATGGAGAAACGACTTCAGTTTCTCCGCTCTTCTCAAGTAAACAAAGCTTTCTGTAGTTCAGCTGAGAGGGACAGAGATAGTAGGTATTCAGTATTAACCAAATGAATTGTAAAGAGGCTCAAGTAATCAATGCACATTTACTCACATATTCATTAAATTTGTCAACTTTCTCATGGGGAACTTCATTTATCATAGCTGCCGGCAAACATATTGTATCAGATCTTCGGATAATGCTACCAAACTCTGTCATCTCTGTATTATTGAGCAGATCTGAGCGTGACGGACAGTTATTCAGTTCAATATAAGTTGCACTACTTATAAAAATGTGTAGTATGCCAAGACACTACCTAGGTACCTTACCTAGTTGATGTGCATTGTTCACCTAATTTTACTTACTGAGTACATTGTGATCTGTTTTGGACCTCCTTATGTACTTGTGGTTCCCACAATTCTTCAAAAGCATGCTGTCTTCTTCACTAAGCTCCTGCCGGGGTGGAAGAGACTATTATTAGGACTATATATAGGATGATTCAATCTCGAGAAGATATATTCTGTGATCGTCAGAAAATATATATATTATGAATATCATGCAAGTTTTGTTCCTTCCCGAATCAGAAATTTCTTTCAAAAATTCTTGCATAGTCAACACTTACATACGCTAGTTCCCCTGTCTCAGTTAGTACCAGCTCGTTCTGAGGGAACTAATTTTTGAAGTTATTGTAAGGACAGCTGTTCGGTATACTTTATCTATCTATTCTAATATGTATCTGTTCATCATATGAACAGAGCCAGTAATTATTATGACTTTATGAGTTCAGTATAAGCGTTACCTTTTCAATAAACTGTTTTGCGATTGCTGGAAGAACTGCCTTGTTTTCTGCAATGGGTTCTGGATCAGTGGCCTGTAAAATTGCAATTACACAACTTGAAGAAATGTTGACAATTAAAACAGGAGTTCTATATTTTCTTGTATTGAGTTTCTTGTGCAGTGAAGACTGAGGAACTAATCCGAAAGAAAGGAATCACTGATATCTTGGTAGCTACCTGAGTAACAAAAAGTTCCATATCTCTGGCTTTGCGCAGTTGATCTGGAGCATGGATATTGTGAATAGGATTGGCAGATGGTTTCCTCCTGCTGTAGAGACTTTGTGTGTATCCAGGTCCTTTGCCACGTGCCTTCCCCTCTTTAGGTGGTAGAGGAGTGTGAACAAACTCTGCTTTGTTAGGAGCTGATTTTCTTTTAAACTGAAAGAATCGATGTCAAAATTGTGAATGTGTTAGGGTTTTCTGGTTTAAATCAATCAGTAACTAGAACTCCTCATAAGCTGACTTACCAAGTTAAGCTTCCACATGTTTGAGATGCTTCTACGGTATGAAAAATCTTCTTTACCACTCCGCTTCCGTTGTACTGAACTCATCTGTTGAGAATAATAAGTCCAGTGTAACTAAGCTTAGATATCTACCTATATGCTTCAGCAATCACTCGTTTCATGAGTACAATTTGGAAGACTTTACCGAAATCATCCTTTCTAGAGCCCCATCTTGTTGTATATCCATTTTGATTTCTTCGTCCTGGGTCTTAGAAATCAGCATTTAGGTTTTCCATAGAAAAAAGGATATTATGTAAGTGATAACCACTTGAATGTAATCTCAATTTAACCGAAACCGTGACTTTTCTCACCGTTTTGAATTTGGGCTTTTGGAGTGGATACACGTGTCCTACTTTGTTATCAGCCGACGCAATTCTTGGTAATGCAGCAATCTGAGAACGTGAAGCATCATAGATAGGTACTCTCACATGGAATGTGGGCATGATGAAAGTGAATTCTCGATGATAGGACTATGGGAGTTTGCAATCAATTTGATCTCTTGACATGGACTCATTTTTACTCTAATCAACACCAGTGCTTCAATCACTCTTCAAGTATCGTCATCGTACATTCATTGCTGTTGGAAACCAGGCTACCATGTAGCATCCTGCCTCATAGAGCATGCAATACCTGCTTATTCACATTTGTTGGTGTTAAGTCTACTGCCAATCTGCAGTCCCCTCTGTCCCTAGCAAGCCATCGCCGACATGTGAAATAGTACTGAGTCCTTGCGGAGGGAACAGTTATAATAACTGTCTTGATGAACCACCCATCTTCTGGATCATTACCGCCATGACCCACCTGAAATTAGGGAGGATTGTCAACACAGAATAAGCTCTTATGTGATAGCATCAAATATGTGCAGAACGGAGTGCATGATTATTCCAGGGTACTACTGCACTCACAGATATTCCAGTTAAATCTCCCAGATCTGCGTGAGTGGTCTGGAATTCCTGCATCTTTCCCGGCACAAATCTGCTCTGACTCCCGGGATAGTTAATCTGTAACTGTTTTGAGTTTCCGTTCACACCCTTCAGTACTATGAATACTGGTGCATTCGTTCCCATGTCTGATCTGGGCCCAGTTTCGAAAGCCATCAAGTACCTGTGATATTAAGGGGTTTATTGCTGATGACACTTCTCAGTCGTCTTCTCATTCCTGGCATGATTCCACGGAACTTACTTTATCAATGAGGAATTTTTTTCTTCTGATTGGATATGGCTTCCGGATGGGGTTATGTTATCTGGAATGAACATTTTAGTGGGCTTCCTATAACATGATTTCTCCTATCCAATGAAAGATTTCATGTATAAAACCGTTTTAGGGAATCTTACCATGTTTTGAAATAATAGCCGATTTTCTCTGGAAAACAGTCCGTTTACTTCTCTTTTCTCCATTACTCAGATGAGGATTACCAATAAACTTCACACTTTGCTGATAAGACAATTGCAAAGTAACATCTTGTTCATCGACAAGATTATAATCTTATCGACAAGATTATAGGTGACACGAATGCAATGCCTAAAGTCTGATCGCTGATTACTCACATTTCTTGAATCAATAATGGTCAAGTAATCGATATGTTTGGCTGTTGAGTCCGAACTGGTCTCTTCAGAATGGAGTGATACCTCATGTATTTCACCGATATAATTGGTGTTGATTTTGAACTCTTCAACCTGGGTTTTGTATGAACTATGATAGTTATCACGAAATAGTTAGTTGTTTATGAATCACACGTATGAGAAAGCACACGATCAAATCTTACTTGACTAGATGAGATTGAATCCAGTTTTATTGGATTATGCAACTGATGTTCTCCACTTTCTCCATTGTTTCCATGGATATTCATGAAATATTTTGTACCACTAGAGCTTATGCTTTGTCCATCTTTCATGTAGATTTGAATTCTGTACACTTCATCTGTCAAGGATATACAGTTCAATGCACCCAGCAGCGATTAATCTTTTCTAACTGACAGAAGTTAATGTTATTCCTGGTCTCTATGAATACCTGACGTTTTGTTGTAGTAAATGGCTCGTTTCACTCTCATGGACTCAGATACTGTTGAAAACCAACGTCTGCATATAAACTCGGTTTCAACCTGTGGGTACATGTTTTATTATGCTGCATCAAGACCCCATCTTCTAGGCGGCGTCAATATTGTTAAGTGAAAAGACAAGAGTATGTGGAAAGGCAGTTTCTTACTCTGGTTATGGTGTCAATGATTGTTATAGAGTAAATATGCCAATCAGTGATCATACTGTAGTCTTCTTTGTAGAGTATGATTTTCAAAACTTCTCCAATGTCCACTGTTGTAATCGTGAATATGTCTACCTACACAGATTTTCGGTAGATGAAACTAAATTTCTTTGTCCGAGTTATATCGCATAGAAAATGAATAATCTTAAGATCATGTTTTCATGCTGAGCAGCATCGTTGTATTGATGGTAAAAACAATAAAAAAAATTCATTTCACGTGTGCAGTTGCTGGTGATTGGTGAATAGTTGGCTAGTATAGGAAGTGTTGCAATCAATTTCACCAGATTTGTGACTTCAAGCATATCAATACATGCCTGGTTTGATTGGAAGCTGTTGACATTTTCACCCCCATCAAGTTTTATTTTACCACTCCTTTTCTCACTTCCAATGATCTCAATATAGCAGAATGCATTTTCACTGGCTCCAAAGTTATCCAGAGTTTTTAGTCTTATTTCATAAGATTTCCCTGAGTGTGATGATCTTTGAGACATGTTGTAGAATTAGAGGAAGTTGTCCAAAATGTATATCATGGATATCTACATCGAATAAATATGGGGAATATGAACCGACCTTCCTCATCGATTTCATTTTTGTCACCTATGTTCCCAAAATCACTTAATAAGACCTGTTCTGGATTGCCCTTTTCTCCCATTGTGGTTTCATTTGCATACCGAAATACTGTCTCAAGCTGAAAAGACAATATGAAGTACAGAGCTATGATTTTCATGTAAAAGTTTCAAGTCGGTTGAAATATGTCACGTGCCAGGTTTATGCTACCTCATTTGAATCAATGATGGTCACTGAATCAATGTTCCAGTGAGATGTAGAGTCAAAGTCAGTACACCGCAGTTTAACTTTTTCAAGATCACCGAGGCTGATACTATTCACAGTAAAAGTGTCAACCTGATCAGTTGGTACATTAATTCATCAATCATCAGAAATGTAAAGTGGCTGCATTCGAAATTTTTTGGCTTCCATGAAAGCCTGGGCAATGAATCCTATAAATAAATAACCTGGTTACTTTGGAACTTGGCGGCGTTGTCACTTTGGTGGCAAAGTTCTTTCTCTCCAGTATTTCCCCATAACCCGAAGATTTCTATGAAGAACTTGCTTACCGCACTCAGACCACGACTTTCAAGTGTTTTCACTTTCACCGTATATGTCTCATCTAGAAGAGTTATTATAAAGATCATTGGAGCTCAATAATCATGATAAGGCAATTCATCGCCAAGAGAGTTAAGCTGTCACCTGCCACAGCAATTATGGAGTATGCTGATGAAGTCGCCTAGATGGGCATTGGAAACTTGGTCTTAGAAATACTTGTGCAATGAGCTCTAGTAGAATGAATGAGTGTTGACACATACCTTCAGTCTCTTCAAGAGATTTTCCTTCCCGATAAAATGTTTGAATTTTTGTGTTGATCTCCCTTGTCATAGAAAACCATTTCTCGCAGTGGAAAACTGTGGTGTTCTGCAAATACCAATGTTTCAAAAGTATTTGCAGTATACTCCGAAATCGAAGCCTAGCCAAAATATAACATTGAATTTTGTTGATTGAGTTAGAGAAATTCGATGTCGGGTTGCACTTGATCAGTGAACCCTGCTCACCTGACGAGGATCAGTGATAACCACCGAACTCACAAACCAGTCATTGGTCCTACTCATGGCATCACCATGTCTTATTACTATCTTGTATAGGCTTCCCAGAAACAAGCTTCTTATAATGAATGTGTCGACCTGTTAAAAATAACTTAATCATTCATGCGGCTGTAGCTAGAAAACCTAGAAGTACCTATATAGTCTCCAGTTCCTTTGATAACTTGCTTTGAGAAAGGTCTCTTACTTTCATTGAGGTATGATGAGACATTACCTGATTCCGACGAAACTGTTCCATATTCTCACTCTTCACCAGCTGCCTTTCACCAGTATTCCCGAGCTTCCCATAGATATCAATGAAGCAGTTAGCATTGGTGTCAGCTCCAGGCTTGTCACCAGTGTGTACTTCTATCTTGTAATTTCCAGCTGGATAAATCAAACATGTTATACATCCATGGTGTGGTGATAGTTATTCAAAGAAAAGTCTTATGAAGGTCAAGTAGTCTTACATCTTTCATCGTCCTCCGGGCCATCGATTGCTCTATTCTGCAGAAAGACTTTGCATAAGACATATCATAAATTTAATTGCCTACTGATAAACATTTGGTTCATTGCAGTTATAGTACCACTTACCTCCAAACAGGTGTCCTCATCATTGGTTTCTGCTGGATCTGGTGTATAACCTCTGTGGCATTGAAACCATGGTAGCTCTATATCAGGTTTCTCTTCCAATGCCAACACCTGAATTGAAATATTTTAGCTTTCAGTAGATACTGATTACTGACATATGGTTCGTGCCGTGATTAGTGCTCTTCCTGCTATGTTGACAATTAGGAGCATGTTAGCTCAGAAAAGCTGATTATGATTTGACTGCTTCTTGTTGTAAATATCATCGAAATATGATGCTGTTGTTGCTTACATCCATATGCAGTGCTATGTTTACTTTGAATGGTTACTTGAATGGCTTCCTTACTTTCGCGGTTCGGCCCTTATTCATTGATCAAATCAGTCATATAAACTTTTCACAGTGCTGTGCATTAATTTGATTCTATTGTGCTTTGCAAATTTGTGCTAATTGCTTGATGGCTTGGTTATCGACATAGGAAGAGTTAATAATTGATGCAGTCCAAGTAAATTCATCGTATTGTTTGCAGATAACAGTTGCATAATCTTCATATTTGGAATGCTTGGAATCATTTGCTTGGATTGTTGCTGTTGGTGCTAATTTTAACCTCTAGCAGATTTGCCTGCTGAAATGTTTCCCTGTTATGTGCTAAACTGGTTATTCCTGAAGTCATAGAGCTACAACATATGGAGTGGTGTTAGCGGTCAAATGGAAGCTGTACAAGATTCACAGAACAAAACATGTCATGAGATATTTAAGATCTCATCAAGGAGTCGCTATTCATTTTCAGTCATGTCTTCCTTACTGTACTATAGTAGGAACTTTTTTCATTTTCAAGTGTTGATTTTTGTAGCCTCTGTAATCTTTGTTCTTGATCTTACCTCAGAGTTCACTGTTCCATACTCATGATACTCATGGAATTCATGGCCCTCGTTCATATTTGTACTGATGGAATTTCACTTCAATGCACCCTTATTAAAGATGGTCATGCGAAACGTAATGTTGACCTGTAAAATTCTCTGTGATCAAATAGCATTACAACAAGCTATTTTTAATAGTTCATGTTGTGCTTCCTATTATGACTATCAAGTATAACTGTCTACTGATAATATGGCTAGTTTTTATAATATTAACAGGTCCCACGTCATTGATATGGGACCTATCATAAAAACTAGCCATATGCATCATCCATGATAATACAAATCGTCGATCGCAAGCATGCAATGAATAATCTTATTAGAACGAACTGAACGTCATATATTGATAGCTGCAATTTTAAAAACTTGACTGAGGTTGTTTGAAGAAATAAAGATAGAGGTAATTGAGTTCTCAAATTCAGGTAAAGGGATTAGGAAAGGGATTGGTAAAGTAGTAAAGGGATTAGTAAAGGGATTAAGGAATGTGCACACATTGCGCTGAAAAGGCGCTGAAAAGGCGCGGCATATTGGGTCACGCAACGTGGGAACATTAAGGAATCATCTAACTGATAGATCTTGGAGAGAACCGAGTTTATTAAATGCACGGAGTTTCCAGTGATGTAATCCTCAACATTAGCAAAAGATACCCAACATCTTATATAGCGAAAAGTGAAAACACCCCACTTCTCCAACTTATATAGCGAAAACACCCCACTTCTCCAACTCATATAGCAAAACATACCAAACGATATTCCTGATTAGTGATCACTGATCATGGACCACTAATTATAGCTCTAGAGTGATAGTTTGGTTTTAAAGTACCCTCTTAGTAAGCAAGTTGAAGAAGCTTTCGGAAAATTGTGATTTTTGATGACGAAGACAAACAATCGTGCAACGAAAGAGATATAGGTCTGAGATATTGGCCCTATTGTTGCTTATTTTATTTTCAACTGATCAGTCCCAAGCAAATGGCTGGAGTTATCCAAACTTGAGTAAAATCAAGTAAAATTCATCGAGCACACAAAATAGTTCAGCTATAACTACCATGTCAGGATGAACGTGCAATTTCATAATCAGACACTGACTAAACATTTAGAATGTTTGATGGTTGCTTAGTGTAAGTTTTCCTAATCCTACATAAGATTTTCAAGTAGCAATTACAAAACAATTCACAAAATATTGTTCATGAAGATTGAAGAAACAAAATTATCACGCATAAGGAGTAGTTCATAAAATATGAATTAAGAGGCTAGAATAATGTTACAAATGGGGAGGATTTGTACTGATTACTGCAGTCATCTAGGCAAAGTGAAACGGAAAATGAAACGCTCGAAAACAGAGATGAGCGCCAACTTAAGCATACAACAGTTAAGCTTGTGAGTGGCATGTAAGCGTGATTACAACAATGGCTAGCTCCATGAGAACTTTATTTAAACACTTATTTTAAACCTTGATCAAGAAATGCAGGGTGAGACACACACCAGTCCACAAACACACACACACACACACACACACACACAAGTCACAAACGCACCGTTGTCATGCTGACGTATATGAATCTCAGCTGAAACAATATTGCATGCGGAGTATATCGAATTATTAAAATTGGCCATTGTCATTTTTATTAAAAAATCTCCCTCTTTTTAAGCTCTACCTATAACTACGTATGACTATGAGTATAACAGTTAATTAAGTAACGTATAAGCTTACCAACCTCTAACCACTGAACGACGTCAATTTGAATTATGAACCAAAAGCTGCAGTGCTTGTTTGAGAGCACATACGCTTTAGTGCTTTGGGTCAAATGCACAGTGAATCAAACTAAATGAATTACTATATCGAATTATCACATATGACATCATACATGTAGCACAATGAATGACTATGACAAACCCAAGATTTTGTTCCTTGAGGAGGCGTCTTTACCGAACTCCCAACCCTTATTTACGAGTTTTTTATTCTCCAACTTGTCATTCAACACACTACTATTGAAACAGGTGATGTTGGCAACCTTGCATTGTTTATCAGCCGCAACATACTGCAGTACAATGGAATCGGAGAGCAGTTCCCTACAGAATGCATTTTCCTCTTGGTCAGGACACAGCACATACGATTGTGTGCCAAATAGACCCTTACTCTCCCTCCCACAGACACATGTCTCATATGACCTCCAAAGATCAGTCCGGTAATCTAGCATAGTTGCCCTCGGTATTTTGAATCTTGCGTTTAACTTCCGCGAGAAATGTTCATAGATTTTGACATCGATGTCAGAATACAGTCTGATTTTGGAGATTAACTCTGGGGTAAGCTGTGAGGTGTAGATCAGGTCTGAATTTTCCGCTGTTCCTTTACCCCTGACACTGCTGTTCTCCACAATGTACAACATATCTTGTTGTTGCATGTGGAGAGCCTCCCCCAACACCAAGATTCCTTCATCAAAATGCTCCTGTATGAGGACAAGATCCAGTTCTTTGTCTATGAACTTTATGAACTCATCTATTTCTGCTTCATCTATTTTTCTCAAATCTTCCAGTTTTTCCCCTGGGAAACCAAGGTCTCTAGCGATGTTATTGAAGTACATTCTGTGGTGGCTGATGAGTGTTCGCCTCTCAGAGTCGCTTAGGGAGTGTTCTATCATGTCTATAAATATTTGCATCTTAAACCTAATTGGCAACGTCATCCAGTTCATAGGTAGCTGGTACTTGGCATATAGGGGGTCCCCTCTACTGACTAATTCATCAAACTTCATCTTTATTTGCGCTGGCATCCCCAAGAAGTTGAGTGCTGATGCAAGCCTCTCTACAGGGTCCCTAATGATGGTCATAACAAATGTGCTGTCGCCAAATAACGTCCTAACTTCCTCCTTGTTGTAAACAAAGTGTTGTGCGATGATATCGTAGTGTGGCTTTTCGGTTGGGAGTGGAATAAGGTTAGTCACGTTCATCCTCCCTGCCAAAAATTATAGTTTTTAGCAGCAGCAGCAGCTAGGGAAGGATATATACAGAGGTACGAATTATAAGAGTTCACAAGAGTCAGATTCATCTATACCTCCCCTCATCCAGTTATCAGGGTACTGGGCAAAGAATAGGGACTTCCTAAGTCCCCATCGGTAAAGTATTTGTGAGAGAGTGCTCCCTCCTGTCTTATGTGTCTTTATGAAGACAACACTCATGCCTTCAATAGATTCGGCAATATCAAACTTCTCATCTAAGGCAGGTTTCGTCTCTGTGTCCTGTGGTGTGGTGGGGGTTATGGAGGTAGCTGCCGATCATTTTACTCACTGAAAAAGTGGAACTATGATATACCTTTCTATAAGTATAATTCAATAGCAAGAGAACAAGTGCTCCAATCACGCAGTAGAATGTTAAAGCTCGTAGCTTCATTCTAGTTTGTCTTCTCATTTCAACGATAGATACCACAAGCTTGCTTTAGAATATCAATGATAAGGATATCCCGCAGCTAAATGATATTGATAAAATGTAAAAAGTCGTTCCTAACGAAACGTTCTGTAAAGAGCGTAAGAGTATAAAGGACACGTCGCAAATGCTAAAAATTTAAGTGTAACTAAGACAAAAAATCTGTCACTCAAAGCTCCTTAGCATCGTATTAATCTGAATAAGTCTTCTACTAGTACTTTCGTCATTCGTGATATGGTGCAACAGCTACAGCTTCATCAACGATGAAAATTTCTACTTCTATAATGCTAGAAATGGAAGAAAATATAGTTTGAGGATAAAATGGAGGATTTATTGCTTCACGAAATATCAGTTGCCATAACGACAGGGTTGTGAAAGTTGACGTGTACACCGCATTTTGATTTCAACTGGTTGCAGCACATCGGAATAAAATTAGTTCGATAAATTCTTATGCTTTTAATGTCACACTTACAGCATCTATACTGGCCCAGACTGTGTCATGAGACGTGAAGGGGCATAAATAGATTCGCTACAACTACTACTGCAAGTTGTGATTGATGGATTGAATATTTTATCATTTCAGATTCAAAAGCTGGAAAGATTCGCAGATTGGCTCACCTGGTTTCCGTTCAGGCGGATGAGATTTTACCAAGTGCTGTATTCCCGCCACATTATAGTTCCTCTGTTCCACTATTGGGCGTGGTCGACACTGATGTAAGATACTGTGTTGTGAAAAGTGTGTACACACCGTGCAACGATAAACCATTAATCAATTATGAATTACGGCTTACGCCTAATTGTGTAACTACTGAGTCTTTGCTTCTGATAGCGATAGACCATTTGTTACCCCCTGATACTATTTAAAATAGTGGTAGAGACATTCACCATTACTAACTTCTTGATGAACAAATGGGGGTCACAAATTGCAATTTAGAAGCATAGGAAATATCGTCACTAAGTTTCTATCAGTGATAGAAACTTAGTGACGATATTTCCTATGCTTCTAAATCGCAATTTGTTCATCAAGAGGTTAGTGATGGAGAATGTCTACCACTATTTTCAATTTCATGGGAATTGTCACTCGCCCCTCCCTCCGCCTAACTCCGCATGCAATCTCGGAAAATTTGTGACTCCCCTTATTGTTATTTTCCGTAAGTTAAAGGATAAATTGTAAAATAAACAAATCTTAATTTCCAATTTCCTAGTGTAGATTTATTCCCATGAGATTTATCCAGTTTTTCTTGTAGGATTTCACCCTACCCTTGCTGGCGGGGTTTTATCCCTGGCAAGGCGGGGCGGATTGAAAATCGCGCGCACCGACGGTAGGGTAAAATCCTACAAAGTTTTTCATTCTTAAATCTATTTCATAGTGCGTGGAAATGATAAAGTACGTAGGATTTTGTTAAGATTACTTGTAAGATTGAAGATTTCATTGTCAGATTTTAATATTTTATCTGACCTCAGCTGTTTATGTTTCTCGAGCGCACCTCCAATCTCCATCGAAGAAATAGTGGACAGATACAAGATAACATCCTGCAATCGTACGCGTAAAAAGGCGCCTAGCCCTAGCCGCGTGGTATAGGTAGTAGTAGGAGCCGCGTGGTATAGGTAGTTGGGTACTTTGGTAATGCAATGGTAGTTGGGTCACGATCACGCAGCGCGGGAACTTAACACTAACAGTCAACTTCAAGCCCGCTAATAATATTGGCTAGGGCGCTAGACGGAGACCCGGCCGTGCTGCAGTTGCACCTTGCGATGCGCCCCAACGCACGCGCAACGCGACGAGATTTCGTGCGCGGCGCGCCCTTACGCGACATGCATGACGCGCTTAGAGCCAAGAGCGCGGCGCGCACAAAATCTTCATGTCAGATTTTATTTGACCGTACTTTTGTTTTCCGCGCGCGCCTTCAGCTTCAACGACGCGAAGGCCGATGAAGGTGCGCAAAAGCAGTACAGATGTCCGATGAAATCTGACTGCAATATTGAATATTCAAAATGTGCATACGCTGCGCGCCGCGCCTTTGTTCTACTCAGTTGTCAGTGAACTGAAAAGTCGTAGAAACGAGAAAGGAGACGCGCAGCGCGCGTGGAGTGTTTGGGTCACGCAGTGCGGGAACAGATTCAGCACATAACCAGGCTTTAACATCAACAGGCAACATCCTTGTAGGATTTCACTTTACCCTTGCTGGCGGGATTTTTTCCCTGGCAGGGGCGGATTGAAAATCGCGCGCACCGACGGTAGGGTAAAATCCTACAAGCAACATCCAAGTTATTTGGTCATTGGTATTTCATAGCAAAGAAGAAAGGTATTAATTTGAATTAACCAAACGATTTTTTGATGTGCCACTATCATGTAAAAGTTTAATTTATTTAGATTGATGTCTCAAAAGAATCTTTCTTTTCTGAAATATATCTTTTCATGAAGTTAAGTTTAATTTATTATTATCATTATAATATCATTGATCAACAATTCGGTATTGACCAGACAAATTAGGTAGCAAGTGAAAATAAGAATTGGAATCATTTATTATAGTCCACAGGACCACTGGTTCCACATTTCCAAAAACTATAACTATTTAGTATCATGAAACAGTAAACTATGGAATAGCCTATTGGAAAATCCAATTGATATGTATGAATTAAGTTTACTAATGTGATCTGAAGGTAAATTTGAAATTGGTCTTATCTTAATATTGAGCATGCTCATGTTGTAAAATTAACCAACTTGGCAACTCAAAGTTGCATGACACACTCTTGTGTTTTATCCTGATACCTCTTTGAGGTTGATTCAAAGTTTCCATGGCCAGAGGATATGTTACTCTATAATGAATTATGATTTCCTATACAACCTCTTGTTTTGAGCTGCTAACAAAAATGTTTTGCATATGATATTGACTTTGTATCATGTTAATTTAATTCAAGATACAGTTAAAAGAGTTGGGTATTTGAACAAAGTATGCTGATAACCTGCAAGTTTAGTGGTATTGTGAGGAGAATTATGAGTTGGCATTTTCTTATGAATTGAATTACAGGATGAATGGGCTGCCACCATTTGGTTCATTAAGTCTAGTTGATAAAGATAACCAATCATACCTGCAAGAACTCCATCATGAAAAGGACAGACTAGATAGTGGTTTAAGGCACTGTAAAAGACTTATTGAGCATGGTAATTAAGTATTGAATTGTCTTAATTTAGTTAATCAAATTTAATTCATTTTAGAATATGTATTCTGCCTATCTAATTTTTGTTATGATTTTGAAGGCAATTTGTTTTATTATAGGCATTACTTAATGTTTCAGAGATCCAACATGTACAGCAGTCTGCATTTGTGCATCCTATGTTCTGGCGGATAAGAGTTGATACCTTGCCCACTCAGATAATAAGTGCAGATGGGGCAAATGTTATAGTTAAAGCCAGTGGCAAAGTTTATTTACCTGTTCAAGAGAATGCTGATGTTAGAATGACAGGCATGCCATCAGATGTAAGTCTATTTCTACATAGAAGTCTTGACTCTTATTCTCTGTACATTTTAATTGCTTTATTGATAAACTAGTAGATGTATTGCAGAAACCTTATCCCATCCATGATTCCATTGTCTTTTCTTGCAGTTCAACTTTGTTGGGAGGCTACTTGGTCCACGTGGACTGACGTTGCAAAGGTTGCAGGCTGACACAAGAACAAAGATGACTGTTTTGGGTCGTGGCAGCATGCGAGACAAGCAGAAGGTAGGTATAGTGGGAGTAGAAATGCAGTCGTGACAAAGCAATTTAAATTACTTTGAGAATGAAACAATTCATGTGAAACCCTTCAGGAGGATGAATTGAGGAGCAAACCAAAGCATGAGCATCTTTTAGAAGAGTTGCATGTCCTTATTGAAGTGGAGGGAGCGCCAGGAGTTGCTGAAGCGAGGTTTCAAGCAGCAGCTGCTGAGATCAAACATATTTGCCTCCCAGTAGTAAGTTTAAATATGAAATCTGACTTAAATGTTTGTCTTTGATCTTATTTACATATTTGATCCACCAGTTGAAGACATTCTGCTGCTTATGGTCAGAAGTATAGCTGAAAATGTTTAGTCTTGTGGTTTCTATGGCACAACCCTTATAATAAGTTTTCCTATTTATCTCTAAGATTTGAACTGTTACAGGACCCATTGCATGATCAGATCAAAAATGAGCAATTGAGGGAACTGGCAGTGTTAAATGGGACCTTCCAGCCTGATTACTTGGGCGGAACTTCTAGTAGAGGTACAGTAAGGCTAAAATCTGGTTAATTCAAGCTACCTATTTTCTGGCATTTGGTAATTTTAGAGCAGCCACTTCGTCATTTTTCACTGTGAATGACAACCTTTTTCATGCATGTACAAGTCAAGATTTAAATTTTGTTTGGTAGATGAGCTACTCCATGGAAGTGGTCAATGAAATATTTACCCAGCACATTTAATGAGTTAGGTTTAGCTACACTGCAGCAGGTCTTTTCAAGCCCCTCTGCACGGTATTGATCAAGCCGTTTTGTAGTACAATCCATATTTATGCGAAGAGTTCTCAGTGCATGGTACACTTGTCAAGTTCAATATATCGTGGTTCGTGATACACATAAATTCAGGTCAAAGCTGTTCCAGAAGTACACATTTATCCTGAATTTGAAGGGAATCTTTTATGTTTCATATGATAAATCATGAATTATTCATTGCTGACCTAGTGGCCTGTGTCAGTAGCTGTATCTAAGGTTAAACTTATTTGCTGTACAAACAATGTCCTTGCAAATCCAATATCCCACGAATTGGGGATACCCTTGACTAATTGGTGTGAGAACTTATGAACGATTGTTACTTTCTGAATTAATCATACGATCACGATCCATGAGCCATGTGACCAAACAGTTTAACTTAGCCCCTTACCTGTTTAACCCCCAAGAACAGGCCCTCGGGAGAATTGATTATGCAGGATTATTGGAGATGATCATTGTATAAGATGATTTACTCATTGATCACACTTGGTGACATTGAACCTCTGCCAGAGGGCTGAGTATCCATCATAATCTGAGGTTAATAGAAACTGTGAGATATTGATCCACATCCCTCTCGCTAGGTACGCCGACAGGCCGTGTGAATCAGAACACACTGGGGTCCCGATTAACGGGGGGCGCGGCTCCAGGGGCCGGTGCACCTCGGGCTGCTCTCCGGCCCTCGTCCTCGTCGGCTGCTCCGCCGCTTTCGAGCAGCCTTGCGCCCTCCTTCGGTCGGCACATTAACACCCACCCTAACACGAGCCCCTCCCTGGACCCTTATAACATGACGTCGACTGCCGTAAGTGCTATACAGCCTGTTCCTCTACTAAATGAAATCAGTTCCCTATTGGCAACCTACATGTAATTGTACATGTATCAATGTTGTAAGTTCACATTTTTTCTTGATAAAATATCTGTTACATTTTACGTTTAGATTACTCTATGTATCTTGCTAAATGTTGATTATGATGATTGCTCTTATTGGATTTTTAATTGCCCCTTCCCTTTCTATAACACTTACTACGGAGTGATCCAAAATCAACATTCTTTCAAAGTTCGGCTTGTGTCAAATTACCTACACACTTCGTCTCGGCAATTCTGAACTTTGTTAGCATTTGCGACACTAACACTTTCCATTATTAAGTGACCTGATAGTTCATATCCTTTTGATGTCACTTGAAAACGATACGTATAGTATATCCTGGATCCAGTCCAAGCATAGCACTCATTTTGGATCACTCCGTAGAAATTTGCAGGATGTAAGGCTGTGAGGCACTCTTACACGCCTCACACACACACGCCTCACACAAACACACACACACACATACACACACA
>CAMPET010000008.1:355791-374601 GCA_946803715.1 Beroe ovata | reverse complement strand
ACTCCCTCCTCTTCCCAACTCCCTTCTCTTCCCAACTCCCCCTTCCCAACTCTTTCCTCTTCCCAACTCCCTCCTCTTCCCAACTTTTCTCCACGGGTGTATACAAGTCACCCTCACAATGTATGTCAGCATAATGTACTGGTATCACACTTTATACATTACTTCCCCAAAGTGATGCTACTATTCATACCGCCCTTCCACCAACAACGGCTATGGTATTATTGTCTCTCGTACATTCCCACATCTGCCAAATTATTTTCTATGTGCGTCGTCAAGCAGTTGCACAATGATTCAAGTCCGTGTTAAAATAAACCGTAGGCCAATTTAGAGCGAAGAGAAAACGACCAATCACCGGATACGTTTGCAAAATATACTGACTATATCATAGCCAGACGAAGACTTGAGATGGTCAAACTGTTCCATGTATCTTTATCTGAAAGTGCCTACGTAGTTTTCGAGTCTTAGGTTGTCATGAAGGGCTGTGCCCTATCTGGGTCACTGCTCACTACCGTAGATTGTAGTGGAGGTATAGGTGTTGCCAGTGAATGTCTTTCCAATCACAATGACTATTGACCACGCTAATTTGGGGTTGGCAAGGATCAGTGATAGGGGAGTAGTTGGGTCATTAAAAAGTACAACTCCCGATGTCGTGCCAAATTTCGAGACTTGGGACGTGCATTGGCTATAATCATAGTGCCATATTGTGATGATAATAAGAGTAAGATCGGGTTTCACTCAAGTTTCAGTAGAAGTGTGTTGGTGACATGTTACTGCTGGCATCACGATTGGAGCTAGTGATATAGGGGGTGGCGGTCCACAACACTTTAATTGTAGTGTGTACAGCACTCATGTATAATACCTCAATACAATGTATCATGGAGTGACACCAGTTCTTTGCTTCCGCCCATCTCCATTATGAGTTGGTGCATCAAGGAAATACTCTGGCGGATCTGGGGATAGCCAGTGAAGCTATTAAACCATCTTCCTGCGTTCATAGTAACAGTCATGACAAAAGAACATCCATTGTCTCCGTACAAAGAGTAACAGTTATACAGAAATGGTCTCATGTAACCTGTCAGAATTTGTCCTGCTCTCTAATGTAATCTCTATTCTGGTGTCCAATATCGACCTCCTGAAAGTGCTACTCTTTATAATGATTTTCAGGCTGGTTATCATAGCTAGGTAGGTATGAGTTCGATGACTATGAGATGCACTAAAGCTCTTGCTATTTTAGTATTTTGTGTATTTTTGCGTTTCCCATGACTTCTCCTTGGACTGTATTCCAAAAACAGATAGAAATCCTCCGTTTGTTTAATCATAACTTATTTTGCCTTGGTTTCTTTTAGCCAGGACACAGTTTTCCCATAAAAATAGTTTCAAAAGCCTTGGTAACCTTGCCGGATTAGCCAATGTTCATGATTAAACACATGCACACGTTTAACGCCTTCCTCTTATCATTCATTTTCTCAGCCTAATTATATTCAAGTAATGAGGACAAGCTGTTGTCAGGGCATGAGTCATTACAAATTTGTCTTGGATTGCCTGTACAATTTAAGTATTTATGCCTATCTAGGTGGATAGTTCTTTCTTTCTCTCCTTCCTTACCCAATTGCTTGGTGGGTACCACTTTCTACCAGTGAATTGGGGAGCTGAACTCCCTCCACCATCTACTAGAAATACTATGACAAATTATACATGTCCAATATTATACTGGAGGTTCGCTAATACCCCTATCATCGAATGAATATTTCTCACTGTCTCATTACCTAAGGGCTTCTGTGTGACACTGTGCTGTATTCTAGACTCACATAGTGTTGGACACGTGATGAACTCTATCCTCCATTACACACTCACGCATACACATTGCACACTCAGACATAGGGACACAAACACATGCAGACACCCCAGCACACATACACACACATACACACACATACACGCACACACACACTCACAGACATTGTCTGTAGACCGCAAGGCACGTCGTCGCCCTTGTTATGATAATCAGTAGTTTGAGTAACATATAAATTCGCAAAGTACCACAAGTGTGAGAGGGAAGAAGGAATATTTTCTTCCATTTTTTGCGAATCAAGCAGGACTATAGTATCGAGTGCAGTACGGCACGCATGCTGTTTCAGAGCAGTAGAATGGAATTTCACACGACATGGCGAGGAATTATAATTGTGTGGTGGTGGAGCTGGGATAGTTTTCTACCAATGACAGCTGCTATTGCGGCTACTATTTCGAGTGGGAAGCTGGATGGGGGAGATGTGCGACGATGACAGTTTTGCAATCAGTCAAACTGCAANCCATGACAACTCATTGACACTCTGTGCTGATAACACTTCCTTCTCAAGGCGAAGAGAAGAGCTGACTGTTGCACCAACAACAGATTGTAACTCTGTGAATTATTATATTCCCACGTATTTTCAGCCGCAACAGCAGGTCTCCGCGAAGCAATGGTCCTGGTTAGGAGGGACTGGAAGTGGGGGAGGAGGTGGAGGACCCTCTCAGGGACCCTCTTCCTCCAACCTGCGGTAGGGCCTAGTCCTGGCACACTGCTACACCCATACCGTGTGTGCGAGTGTGAGTAGGACCGAACCTAGCGATCTGGTATTTCGAGATGGATGTAGACTGCGCTGTACTCTCCTTTTATAGAACTGCTGAGCTCTTTGGCGTGATGCTTCGGGGACTTAGTAATGGATTGGTAGATCGTGGTGTTGTTTTGTTGTTGTATTGTTGTTGTTCAGGACTCATTCTTTCAAGACTTATCTTAATGGGATAATGAAAATACAGTTATTTAATGATAAAACAGCGAATGGCAACCTTCTGGTTTCAACAATTGCTACTCAAGCTACGGAATATTATATATTGGTTTTACATACCTGTCTAAACAGGAATATTTTGCAGCTGGTGAAGATGCTACATGTGTATGATATGCTTTCCGTTAAATAAAACTGTTATTATAAACACTCATACTCAGTTGAAGTTAACCGTTATACTGTTACATAAGTTATGTGTGCACGTTTTTAGCATTTAATGAATTAACAATCCAGTCATCCAGCTTTCTCCTTACCATCACAATGATAACAGGTTGACAGTACCTAGGACCTAGGTACCTGTTGAAAAGTTAAAGAACTTAAAACTGTGATTCTCGATTTATTTGTGGTCGTGTTTGTTGACATCTAAGGAAATTAATAAAAGCTTCTCATGATTTTGTCTTATTGTGAGAACACTGGCGTTCTGTGTGGCATCTTATTCATAGTTACTTATATCCCGTTCGCCTTGGCAGATTCGGAAGAGGAAAGCAGCATCAGAAAATAGCATGTTGTCTTTCCTCAAATCCCAGTTTTGCTGGCACTAATAATCCTGCAAAGCACTAACGTAGCTGCATGTAAGCAGTTGGGTTATCCAAATGTATTTTCTTCTTTGGTGTGATAATGGTTAAGCTGCGTGTCGTTGACAGCTCTCTCTCTCGTTGGATAATAAACATACACACATATAGCACGTTGTCTATTTTAGTCGTCTCTAAATTTTGAATTATTTCCAAGATAAGAAGATAATGCCCACTCGCCAGTGTACTCACTAAGCTATAAGCTAATATTATGACAGAGATTTTATAGCATAGATTGTGCTGGGGTTTAGACTTGAAGATTTAAATTGATACTCCTCATGATATCATGATATCGAGGGTCTTTGACACAGAGTATCTTGCGAAACATAGCGCCAAAGTAATATAACTCACTGACAAGGACTTGTCCCCCTCTTCAAAGATGTCGTGGTTATTTATTTGGCCATTTTCCAATGAAATGAGCCTGTTTTATTTTGCCTCCGGAAGATCATCAAATAATCATATTTTGTAATATAGGGGATGAAAGCTATGATTATGGATTGCAAAGAGATATTTTTACAAAAACCTATTATATTCTACTGAGTGCTCTGCTATGAAGTTTCCTCATATTATTTTTTCAAAGAAATACCGGACATCCGGCCATGTCAGGTTGATGTTGCACTCACAGTTTTTTATAGTTTATCATGCTACAAAGTTTAGTTCATACCCCAAAACTTTTGTTAGCTGTTATATTTTCATCTATATTATAATATTGATCAAATAATAGTTATGAATTATATGATATCTATGTGTTCTTTTTGTCATTTTAGTCAAGTGAATTTTGTAAGAATATAATGTCACATTTTTGGAAGTTTATAGTATACTTTTGTCACTTTTTAGTCATGTTACACCGGATATTATGTTTGAGACACACTTTTGACACACGGTAGGTAGAATTTTTGCAATTAATAATGGGCTGTGTTAAATTTTGAATCACATTGATGCTGTCTTAGTCCATGATATATATTTTTACTATGAAATCTGACACACAGCCGTTGATCGAACCTTTTTGTACACAATTTTGTACAATATCTGTTATTATGATTATCCAGAACATGATGATATGATCCACATTTTAACTTTTATATAGTTTTAGCATGTAGTTGAACATCCAATATGATTATAGATCTATAGTTCTATGATTCATGTTAGTAGCATTATATTATTCTTAGAGTCATATGGTTAAATTTGAGAGGACCTTGCTAAGTCTGTTTTCAAGTATCAAATTTATTAGTAAGAAACACTGCCAAGATAAATAAGCATTCATGGAACACCATGGAACACCAACATAATAGGTACCTGCAGTCTAATGCACGCTGGCCACAGTGTAATTATGCCCAAGAGCGGCAGCCATGGTTCTGAGGAAGGGAGCCCATTGGACTCAGAAGTCTGAAGTCAGCAAAGCTTTTGAATAATACATGAGTAGTGAGTACTTTTGGTTGTCAAATCCAAATTAGCCCTGTTACTGAAGATACAGCGTCTAAGTTGACAACATGCATGGCCAACTTAATTTGTCTTCAAATTAAGCATGATAAATATTAGTTTGTGCTCCAAATTTAATACTGCAAATAATTTTTTCTGCGTGGCTCAAACAATAATTGAATTGAAACCTTGTAGACAACTGGGTTTGAATGGTACTCCAATTTATTTCGAAGCTGGGTGCTCTCATAAGTTGTTTATGTTAGGTTGTAATCTAAAGTGAGTGTTTTGAAATGTTAAAGAAATGATCAATAAGTTATGATCAGTTGGTAGTTATGATTCTTCACAACGTTGACTTATTAACACGTTAGAGGAGACGTAAGAGCTATTATTGAATTTAGACAATGACATGATTCATTTCTCATTGTCAATTGTCATGTTTCATGAAAGAATGAACCAGCTTTGTCCTTTACTGGTTATTCGATTCACAGTTGCAATGTTTGTTATCATATCATTATCACCGATATCCCCATTTTATGCTAAAAGCTACAGCTGTACGTAGTTAGGTCATTTAAAGGGTTTTGCTTATGATATACGAATAGTATTCAAATAATTATTATCATAGATCAATTATTCTACATAATAATAATGATATGATGCTCCAAAGGAGCAGTGAGAAAGCTTGCTAATCAATGATGAAGTGTAGTGAAATGTTTTGATTTAATAAAAATAACCTGTAACATGACAGATTAAGTTGCTAAATATGAAATATTTATTAATGCTATAATACAATAACGAAGGCAATGAATAAATCATTTGAAGTTCATATAGCGTTACTGCTCAGGTCGAAATTTAATTGATATTAATTGGTTCAGCTACTGAAAATTATGGGTGTTGCTGCTTCTTGAGACCACATTTGATTCCCACAGTGGTTTTATCCTGGCATAGATTGAGTCAGTTACAAGGTACCTAACATGCTGCCATAACAGTAGACGCCAAATTTCCCGCTGAAAAGCCGCAATAGCAAAAGACTTCCATGATGTTTGATTGCACATATGAGTTTTGATTAGGCATTCACTTACCAGTAGTGGATTATGAAGTACCTATGATGACTCAAATTGCCTGCCAACTCGTTACTCACTTAGAATTTGTGAGTCTTTCGAAGCGCACACTCAGTTGGTGTTTTGAAAATTATGTTTTCCAGTTGTTCATCGATGGGCAATTTGTATGAACAATTAACTCTCCGTGAAACGAAGGGATGAAGATGTGTGAGGCGGTTAAAGAAACATTTTTTTATTTCTTAATAAGTTTAAAATCAGCGATTAACGTTATGTATATGTTGGAGATTTTTACTAAAATTTTTTATTGGATATCTTCAAATTTAAACACGTTACACGTACTCTTCGGCCGTCTATATGTTGAATTTTGCAAATGCCTTGTTGGGCTTATTAATAAACTTTTCAATCCTATTTTTGAGCTGAAAAACCGATTGCATTCCAATTTCTATCTTGTATTGGAAGAGTTAATATGCCCATAATGCAATTATCATATCCTTGATATGATTCGGCTTTATTGAACACTAATTTCAATCTGCTATAAAACAAAAGAATTTGCCGTATCCATTATTCAATTAATTACTCTTTTAGATTATGGAGCATGCGTGTAGGATCTAGCATGTCGTAGACAGCTGAATTTCTCATTCAATTTCCAATTAATAAGTCCAACAAATCAATGCTTTTGAGCGCCTTGAACATTGCGGTAACTTTCCTTATCAGGGATTCGAAATAGCATTTCATTATGAGTATTAAACGCCTCACAGCAGCTATGACATGATAATATTAGGCTATTACGTTTGTTGATAAATAGACCTAACCTTAAATGATATTCAAATGGAAGTAAAAGGCTGTTTCATTGACTCTGATGATTCCTATCTAGTGCAGAATTTTTCCACTCTTTTATTCCTACATATGTATTGGTTCATATTTCAAATTTTGCTACCGAATGGCGAATAGTTTCATTTCCTTATAGGCATCTTGATCATGTGGTTGTTAACCTATATTGTACCAAATAGGTAACATGTCATCTGTTATTAAAGAATAACATGTATCTGTCGATGGAGCGGTCTCTGCACTCTATCGACCCTACAAGATCTCGAATCGCGATGAGTGCTGGGGAAGCCGGCACTTGAATACCAAAATTCAGAATAAACCTTGTCAAACCTTTCAAGGAGGGCAGTTTTGTCGTTTCTTGGAGAAATGGTTTTAAGGTAAGCTGCCTACGTTTTCACCTAAATTTGATGTCTTTAGAAATCCACCTATAGTTATACTAAAGTACTAAAGGAAAAAGCTCAGAAAACATTATTAAAGAATACCATAGGTACCATATCATATCAATTGTACTTCTCACTTTCTCAATTCTTAGAATTAACAGTTTTCTTCCTTTTTCAGGAATAATTGACATCTGTTCAAGATTTCGGATGCCGTTACTGATGCATGATGCTTATGTCTCAGCCCCTGGGCTTATCAAGGAATGCTTGGAGGAGAGTCAGTACAGTAATAACTCGTGAATTTTGATCAGAGAACACTCTCGTGAGCCATCTCCATCCGAACATTGCTGACTGAGGGGTATCTTATCAGCCAGATGAAATGTGTTGATTGGTTATGAAGTATTACCTATTGCTTTCCCTGATTTCGGCTTAACTTTTATCTTTGAACAACGATTAGTCAAGTGGGAGAGGATAAGCGCGCTATGAAGCTTGGAATACGTGAAATATATTGTGAAGGAATGGATTGGTATTTTAATGCTAATTGACTTGGATAATCACTAGTTTCAATTTTCTTGTTCAGTGATAAGCCAAATTCAATAAATTGGGAAACCTTATACCTACAATGGAATATTCATGATCAGCTAACGGGTTGTTTAACCTGATATTTAACCGTTTGTCTGCGATCCTTAGTTTGAAGATGTGCACCAGTTAAATGAGCCACCCTCTCTACCCTATTCACCGTTATAAATAATACGAGTGTTATTCACAAGAGCATTAGCTGCAGCTCACTTATCGTGCCCCAATTATTAAACATGTGATTGATGGTACAGAGCGTGATTGTTTGAGTTCTGTTCATGTCACTTATCATGGTTCCAGGTGGCTGCCCCACAGTTTGTGTGTGTGGTGTGTGTGTGTGTGTGTGTGTGTGTGTGGGTGTGAGAGACTGAGAGAGTGAGAGAGAGAGAGTGTATAAGAGTGTGGGGGGGAGTTATATAAATATAAATAAAATGAGGGTNTGTGTGTGTGTGTGTGTGTGTGTGTGTCTATGTCTGTTGCCGGTGTGCCTGTGTAATGTGTGTGCATGTACTATACCATCATGTCTGCGTATATATTATTGTAGGTTTTGAGGGAGACATGGAAATATGCTTGAATTATCCATTTATGCCTGTGTCATACTGAGAAACCAAGCCATGATACCTACAAATGCTCGAGAAAGGCGCCTAGAAGCCGGCTTTTTGCTGCGCGGGGGCCAAATTAATATCATCTAGGACTGCTCAACATTTCACATAGTTTAGCAGCCTGCTGCTGCTGTAGGAGCAACCAACCTGTCATTTACCGGTATACCTCTATCAACACTTCTTATCGATATGATAGAACATAGGTATGACAGGCTAAGTGGCAGGTTCATTCCCCATCTATGATAGGTAATAGGTATCCTGGCTATACTGTCCAATTGGTACTGAATACTGATATTAACGGCAAGATCCTAGTGCAGACACATGAACGCCATGACACCAGTGCAAACATGCATAATGAAGTATGTGATAAGCTGAATGTGGTTAAATAAACCATCAAAGCTGATGACTGTAAAATAACTCTGGCCCCTTATGAAAGGAGAAACTTCAACTGAACCGAATGTTGCATGGGAACCGGACCACACCCATCAATCAGAATATTTGCTGGCTCTCATTGGAGCAAGCTAAAATTGGTATGGAACTTCACCTCTCTGTGTGGAGTAAGTCTAATAGGACACTAGGTCTATATACTACGCAAGGTATTTCACAACCGATTAGATACCCCATTAAGCGTGCTTCATTACTTAATATGGATGTCCTTTCTGTGGTGGATATATTCGTTGTGCAACACTTTCAAATTAATTGTTTTTAAACATAGAATGAACGCTACAAACTCCTGCTTGGATATGATTGTGCAGATAGTGGTCGTATCATTATGTTCCTAGAAAATTAGACAAGAATTCCGATGTTATAGTACTCAAGAGAATATAAACAGGACAAAAATTGATGTTAATGATAACCCTAGACCGTGTACTCATCTTCTTCATAATATCATACTTCATTGCTGATAAGTGATAATAGGTATAGCTGTTTTATTTACTTATTTAGCGCTGGCCACGCCTTGTTAGTGTATGATGTCCATACCAGCATGCTCTGGTTTATATTATAGATGTTGATGGTATGTATAGAGGCAAAGTTAGACGGGTTTAATAGAGGGAAAGCAGACAGGCAGGTCATTGGCTTGGTGTTGATTTGAATAGATGTAAATTCGGAGTCATTAACTTGAGTTATTCACGGCTTGGATGCCGCACTCATTCTCTTGGAGTATCCTCATAATAAAGGTAAAAATGGTATTTTAATTTCACAATTTCACACTGAGTATCTGCCTGTGTAGCACTGTATCCCATCATAATTGTACATACCTACCTTGAATAGAATATGTGGTGTCCTCAAAAAACGGTTCATGTGAAAGGATGGACATTAATTGGAAGAGGTACTAAAGCGTTGAGAGTCTAATCAACTACGATAGCAGTTGTCATGGGGCAAAGTTTTGCGTTTTAGGGGATATCCTGGTTCCAATGAGGAGATATCCTGGTTTTAGGGGATATCCTGGTTCCAATGAGGATAGACAGTATTGATAGGTACTGATAGGTAATGATGGGAATAATAGGTAGGTATTGATAGTGGCTAGTGCAATCGTGATATCATCCAATTTTGTTAATTTAATGTCTTTTACATTATGATGTCCACTCTCAATGTACGGATGGTTCCGGGCAAAATTTAAGGAAGCTATGTACCATGTTTAGTGGTCATTCACCAATGTACATATCCATTGTTCTTGTTAAGGTTTAAATCAAGGATTGAGCATGATCATCCTTACAGTATGATGCTCATGCAGTAAGAACTGCCTTATTACGGAAGTATAGACAAGATAAACGACGCATCTAACTTGACTTGTATTACAATCATCATTAACGAATTATATACACACACACACACACACANATCGGAGATGTTCATGAATTAACCCGTTAAAAAAGCAACCCCCACCCACACACACACACACCACACACACACACACACACACACACACACGCACAGCAGGACTCCTCTGAGCTGCTGGCCATGTCCTCAGGCCAGCGTTTCATGGCGTGCAGCCAATTTCTCTCTCGCTAATCATGAGTATACTGAACAATTATACGCTAATGATCGGTTCTCTGAAAATTGTACACGGAGACTGAACAGGGTTTAATCCAGCATGTACACATGCACGTATTCATAGGTATAACACATGAGAGATGAAATCCACTGGTGTATGTTTTGTGGTGACCGGCCCAATGGCCAATTCCCCATAGTTTCTGTCGTACTGGTCAAGCAAACCGATTGAATACTGCCGTTCGGAAACTTTTCACAAAGATATTGAAAAGTTGGAAAGTTGAAAAGCGTCCTCCTTATTCACGTATTCATATAAGAGACGACAAGACGGTCTATTTCCTAAGACGACTGATTCTCCGCTGCAATTCGCGANTGCCAAGCACAATTCACTTGATCCCACTTGTTGTGGACGGGCAAAAACACCCTAAGGGTGAATTTGCCCATGAGGGCATAAATGCCACTCACACTCGAGTAGAATTATGGTCGGGTAGATATGCCCCACGGGTAGATATGCCCCACGGTCATATTTGCCCTCAATTTTGTGACATGGTGTGGCTATTTTTTTGCCCGCATTTTTTGGCGAATTTTCATCGGCGCTATGAGGCTCCCCGAGTGCTGTCGATTTATTCAGATGCATATCTCTGTACTATGAACAGCTATTAAAAATTCTGGGTGGATTCATTGCAAAATAAAAAAGTTACAGGAGCTTGAAAATTTTGCGGGCAAGATTTTCAGACCACAACGGTTTAAGGGTTAAGTCACATAATATTATACTACAAGGTGTTACCATATACGCTACAATGTTCCAGCTGCAGTATGTATCATCTGTTTGCAAAGGGAGGGAGTGTTGTAGCGAGAGAGATATATAAGCCAATCATCATAGCATTCTGTATGCTCATCACTCAAGCAGTCAACTTTGTAACTTATTGCGCCAAAATGTTAACTATATAGTATTTATATATCATATCCGTGATAAGTACCATGACGTGCTACGCTTTCTCGTACTTAATGTATCACACTCGTGTGATCCAAATGTGTCAACCAACTACAGAACAATTGGATGTGTGTGAACACAGGTTGGAAATTGGATGGGAAATCCACGGTATTATCTGTCATTCCATGTTACTTTGCCGGGAATTTGGCAGGGATGAGTTCTTGTTTACTATGATAAGTGGTTACATATTGTGTTGTATGATATCATATTATATACCTACTCAATATTATGAAGATGTCGTCGTTTGGCATGCATATTATTCATCTGTGCCTAATAAGGGCGGTGTGTTGTCAAGCACATATCACTCTCATGCGGTTGCAGCAGCTGGCAACAGCAACAATCATGCAGTGAATACCGCTCTCTCCTGTTGCAGCCCGCTGCAAATCCCTACATCAGTGTCTCCTCACCCTGCATCAGTGTCTCCCTTCAGTACCTGGTTCTAGCATTGTTGTTCTGGCATTTGTTGTTCTGGCATTTGTTGTCTGTGGCATTTGTTGTCTCTGGCATTTGTTGTTCTGGCATTTGTTGTCTATGGCATTTGTAGGTTTTGCATTGNTTTGTTGTTCTTGCATTTGTTGTTCTAGCATTTGTTGTCTCTGGCATTTGTTGTTCTGGCATTTGTTGTCTCTGGCATTTGTTGTTTCTAGCATTGTTGTTTCTAGCATTTGTTGTTTCTAGCATTTTTTGTTCTGGCATTTCTTGTTGACTTCTGTCTAACTGCTATTTACGTTCACTGTTTAGTTGTAGTCCTATAATCCACTGTCTGTCTTTATAACATACAAGTCGGTTAGGAAACACGCTGTCTTCCACAGCTCGATATTGTCTCTTGTAGGTATGTTTCTGTCTGCCTATACTTCTCCTGTCTCATGGCAGTCTCTTCTCTCTTCTATGTTCATCAAACTGTTCGTTCTCTACTATAGTACTTATTGTTTGTAATTCGCTTTGTCACCCTCATGTAATTCTAGACTTGTTTTGTTGCAGCTTAGTAGGTGTTTTGTAATCATAGTGATGGTCCATTGAATCTAATTCCACCCTTATTTACCATAATGAACTCCATAATTTGTTGCATAATTATTCAATTATTGGTCTTACCCCAATTCAATACCATTAAAACATTTTAGATAACAAATAAAGGTTATTTTTGGGAATTTAACAGGTTTCTCGTGTACATAAAATCGCATCACCACCAATAAGCTAATCATTACAGGTCTCAATTATCAAGTTCTGTTACATCATTGTTCATTGTTCATAAAATAAGATTTACGAAGCTGTACAACAGTACCAATTCTCATGACAATTCTCTGTAAATGTTGTATCACTTGTATGATGCACGTATCATCAGTATGATATAGGAATCCGTGCCAAAACCACTCCTCTCTGTTGTACACGAGATAGTCACGTGTTAAACACTAGCCTCCTCATAGAGCCAAATACTAACGACTGTACAGTGTACATTTGAATTTCACCGTGTGTGTGTATATACGGCGAGTTATGCTAATCTATTGTATGAGATATGAGGATATGAAATTCGTCCTGTATTTGCGAATCATTGAGGGAATATTATTTCACGGCGAGTCCGAAGGCGTTTCTAGCAGCGGTAAAATAACTCTCACGAGTCATTTGATTCCTGAGGAATGACATGAGGGAGCATTTCACGAGGTAGGAAAAACTGAGGAATAGTTATACATTAGAACGGATGTAGAACTAAGAACTGCCTCCTTTTAAGAAACAACAATTATTAGTGTCGTCTGATAAACATATTGTGATTCGAGAATGAAATTGGCGGGTTCACTGCAGCTATTGACTTATCAGGAACACGCGAACACAAAATCATGTCAAAATTTGCCGCGCACGTCGTGCCTCATGGTGCGCTGCGTGGCCTGGGACTGTAAAATTTCACGCGCAGCGTAATTGAGTAAGAACGCTGCGCCCTGGCCCACATGGTTGCGCGTTTCACCTTTCATTCTTTTCCTGAACCCCGATGACCCGTCCGTGATACGAACAATGAATTATCGAATAAAAAAATGAATTTTCAAATAAAAACAATCAAAATACGGTTACACAATTCACATCAAACAAGCAAAATGCTACTTCGTACAGTCGATACGCCGATACGGTCAATGTGTACATATTCAAATTGAAATCTAAACATTCAAAGCTAAAAATCCAATGATTATAATCATAAATATATAAATTTAATATCTGTGGTTTGATATCTATGGTTGATGTTCAATCGATGAATTCGGGTGAAAACAATCAGAATGAAAGATTTGAATTAAAATAAAATTAAAACCTGTCGCGTGTGTTATGGCGCCTTCAAGTTCAATTGAAATAGAAACAAAATCATACTCTTATGATCAACAGTAAGATACATCAGTCAATGATCTACAATTTGATTTGAATCAATTTAAATTAGGTTAAATTAGGTTAAAATTAATGAATAACAATCAAATCATAGTTTGAAAGGAAGTGGTCATGGTCATTGGTCGGCATATTCACACTTTGACACATGTCAGAGAAGTCCGCCCGCCACGTATAGACTATTAGAGTACACAATATGTGCGAGTGGTGGCTCCTCCAGCACAATGGCAAACAACCCATCAGGAGTGTCTCCCTGACGACTCTGAGGAGTATCGGACAGTGTGTGTCCCGGATCGGCAAACCTGCCCAACCCGCACACACACACGAACACTCCCGCCCTGTAGTCAGGGTTGTACCGATCGTTCTTGTTTTCGGACGGGATCCTCAGTCCCTGGGTGAGGTTTATCGTCCGGGAGTGCGTGAGTCGTCGTGGACTCTCACGTGACCTCAGTGAGTCGGGAGATGAGAAGTCGGAGACAGGACTACCAGGTTGTGAGGTGGTACCCATCAGGTTGTCACCAGGGTGGTACGGTACGATGGTGAGAATATCGCCCACACACGGCCGGATAAACGATAGGAATTGGTGCTCCTTGTGAGTAGAGAAGAGCAGCACTGCCCCAGCATCGGTCCCTATCCACAGGACATCCCGTGTTGCTGCGATACACAGACACCGCAGATCACCGTAGTCTAGTCGGTCGTGTAGGGAGGATAGCTCGATACCGAATTGCGAGGGACGTCCCCTCCTCAGGTCAAAAACCTGGACAAAGGAAGTCCCAACTGCCGTACTGAACAGCTTGTGTCGTGAGATTACTGCCTGAATGTCGCTCTCCAGATCGGAGGTAAAGGTGTGCTGTTTGACCGAGTTAAAATCTGACGTCACGATGAATAAATCATTACGAGTCATGGCCACGAGCTCAATGACAGGCAATTCCTCCGAATGTGTAGTTAAGTTCATCAGTTTGTTGGTCAGTGAAACCTGCTCAGCCGGTCTGGCCGTGACAGGTTTCCTTGACCGATACTCCAGTATCCGTATCACGTCTTCATCTACAGGGAGTTTGAACTGCATCGTTGTTTCCTTCAGTCCAGTCACCATGGCACGAGTTATGAAACCATGGCAATGTCCAACAAAGAAGAACGTGTCACCTCCCAAGATACATGTTTGTGAATGTTGGTGACGGTTACCATAGCTCAGTGAGTCTGACAGTGTTTCCAAGTCAGGGGCGTCCCATTCATCATTGGAATACCTGAATAGGATGGTCTCCGTGCTTGCAGCCAGGAGAACAAGCATCCTGTCCTTGTACTGGGCTATGTCCTTGATAGTGGCATTCCCACGCTCCAAATCAGCATCATGCAACATGGCAACATCCAGAGAGCTACCACCCATAAGCATTACTTTGCACGTGCGATTCTCCGAGCAACCTATCCATAGTGTCTGGGTGTGGGAGCTGAAAGCTGCGCATGTGGCACGTGCCATTATGGCATTGGGTGGCATCGTGTGACCCATGAACATCTGGTACCCAATGTGGGACAACATCTTACCAACGTGCTTCATCTTGGGTCTGAGTAGTGGGTCCTGCACCCAGCATTCCTCCATCAGTTTCTTGAGGTTCCGCATCCCAAACCGTGTCATTCTTATAGATTTGTACCCATCAGGTCTCACATTGGCGATAACATTCCTGTTGATATCAAACCTGTGCTGTCCAGAGTACGCCTTCTTCCTGCACATTCCCTCGTACACAAGGAATGCAAAAGAATACACGTCAACTGCTTCTGTGTACTCCTCTGTGCCCTGGTATACCAACATTTCGGGAGCCTGGAACCCTGGGGTCCCATGGAATCCCTTCACCCCTCCCCCACTCACTTCACCCGCTATACCGTAGTCAGATAGCTTTACATTGGGAGATACGCACACGTCTAGCGAAAACACAAGGATGTTTGACGGTTTTATGTCCCGGTAAATGATCTTGTGTTTGTGAAGGTATGCAAGAGCACACGCGGTCTGGTGGAGCGTCTTGTAGAGGAATATCCGGGGAAGAGGCGCAGCGCTGGTCAGGTTATGTTCGAGGTCGGAGTGAGGGGCATACTCGATGACAAGACACTGGTGAGGACGGAGGGATACTGCCACCATCTTGACAACACACACGTTACTCATCCTCTTCAACACGTTCACCTCACGTCTCAGTTCAAGGTACGGTGCCTCGGGTTTCATGGGGAAACTGTTGAAGGTTTTCACTGCCACCGTTGTGCCTCTGAATGTGCCCTTGTACACACTCCCAAATGCGCCTCCCCCCAACCTGGACTCAGCCGTTTCCGTGAAGTGTACGTGAGCCGAGTTTACAATATTACTAGAGTCAAGATCGGACAGGAATATGTCTGGAATGAGAACGTCCAATTTGACAGGTGTGTCCGGGTGATTGGGACAGACGATAGCGTCACTGTCAGTGATAACTTGCAGACAGTCATCATAGGAGAAAGTGTGTACGTGACAGTCAGGACAGGGTATTTTCTGGGAGAGGTTGTTCTCAGAGAAGCCGGATGTCAGACCGGGATACCAGTCCTCCACCAGGGTACTGATGGTGTCAATGATGTGGCAGAGTGCGCGGCGTCCCATGTACCCACGTGACACCACACAGACCACGCCCTCCTGATCTGGTTCACTGTGTGGGAGAATGAAGAGGTGGAGGTTGGGATGGGAGAATGAGAGCCCTCTCCTCCACACTTTGAGATATTCTTCCTTGAGGAGGTCGTACCGGGCAGGGTTGTCATCGAGCACTAACTCCTCGTTCTTGTCATTGTATCCCTCCACGTCTGTCGGATGACAATAAGTGGTGTCAATATGGACACATCAAAATAATAGTGTCTATCCGTGTAAAACCGAGGTGCTGTCAAGATATTATGGTCAAATAAAAGTGTCAAGAGGACAAACCTTCATCGAGCAATATATCGTCTACATTGAGTGACAAGCTGCCAACGGACTTCTTGTGTTGTAAACTGGTATCAGCACAATCGTTCAGCGGTGTCACAGCCCTGTCTGGTGGTGTCATATCTCGGTTCACTTCTTCCGTGGTAGACAACTGTGAGAGGGTATTCAACAACCCATTTGTTCCTGTTTCAACTGAGTTGTCATGGTAACATGGCTCCTCATCAATGGTGGAACTCGCGCCGTAATCCGAGCTTGTTTGTGAACTGAAACTCCGCTCTGAAACAAGTTAATAATGGTCAATTATCATAGTTCTATTGAGAAACCTCATTAAGGTTCAACCATCCTTTTGTTACCCGTTCAACGAGAGCGTGTTAGAATAGCCGTAAAACAAGATATCATACTTTCCGCGAATAAAAAGTTCTTGGAAGGGCACATCGAGTTATGTGGTCAAATATAACAAAAAAGTTAACACTTTTAATGAGGTGTATGTGATCTAATCTTGATCACAATTACGCGACACAAACTTTTCCACCCACGCAAGCTATATAGATACACGTGATGTTAACACGTGATGTTAATAACAAAGAGGACTCGCCACCTCTATATAGAATTCCCTTCTACTCTTGGCGACAATGGTGTCTACAACAGTTATCCCATTTCTCGATTCCCGTTCTTAGCTTTAAGACTCAATTTCCTTGTGAATACAATAAAGGCTCTTGATCCAATTCTCCTACAGTGACGTCCTTTGTCGAATTAAAACGGCATGGGTATCTTGTGTAAAACCATCATTTATCATAGTTGACGAAGGATGGAAGCATCTATCACAAACTGCGAGTATCAAGTGAAGTACCGTTGGATATTCCTTGAAAATAGGCTCTTCCAAACACCGTGGATGATACTGAAGCTGCTATTCGGGCTGATCCACACAGCATTTGTCTTCTTATTCTGTGTGAAAGACCCAACAGACAGCGATATTGTCCAATATGTGGAAAATACCACAATGGCACTCTTCATAAGACCTACTGAAGGGGGTTTAACTCCTGCTGAGTCTCATGATAGCTTCACATTCTCAGTAGAAAAATGCCTGGTGGAGTCATGGTCATTTCGGAAGATCAACAACATCAAAATGCTCTATACCAAAGGAGGGAATAACGTCTCCATAGAGAAATTCATTATCGATGGGAAGACGGTTACAAACAGAGAGACCATACTGGAGACACTGTTTTTCTACCATACAGCATGTCTGCACACCAAGTTTCACCTGTACTCGAACAGTCTGACAGAATACATAGTGGATCATGACAACATGGAAACATTCTCTCCCTCCACTAGGACGAGCGTCCCACTACACATGGCCCTGACAACGCTCCCTATCAGTCCGGTTAGCAACCTCCAGACAGCAACAGAGCAACCTTGGGTACACAGGTTTGTTACCCGGGTCTACACTACGGACATCACCAGGGAGAGCTTGGTGAGAGAGAGTGAAAACCCGGCTATACTCAACCAGATACCACACTTGATGGAAAGTGGACACGTGCCGATAATCAGGTACCTGGCACAGTGTAGGAACATCGTAGAGACTGCCGTCTCCGAGGAGAACCTTCCTCCTTCCCTCGTCGACCCGTTCTTCTTCCACATTGTGGTTCACGCTGTCGACCACGCGAGTTGTTACAACCACACTTGGAACCTCAGATTTGGAATCGGATCGCTCAAGAATCACTATTCCGGCAGTGCGCTATTCAGATCAATCATGTTCAGGTATATGATGGTGAAGCCAAGTTTGAACCCATTCTTACCCAACACACTGAAACGTCTCAACTCTTGGGGCGGCGAGAAAGGGGGGTTTTACCCCCGTATATACGAGGGTATAAAGAGCCTGGACTCGGAGTTTGGATTTGATTTTGCAGATCTTCTTACAGCAAGTATCATGTTTTAAAGCTCTCATAATATGACCATGAAAGTAGTGAGATAAGCTTATACTTGGAGAATGTTATGAATTATTAAATATCGTTCAAGTAATTATTCAACATTCACCCGGTGTCACCGTATTAGAATTATGCTTCATAACTTCAGGTAAATTTTGGTGCGTGATTTTGCGTGACTACCTGAGAATGTGCCCGAGCAATACTTGTGGTCAGTCCTACTCCACATGTCCCCTCGACTCGATGTGGATTGGTGAGAGGGTTGCCTAGCGACCATATTACTGCCGGTTCCCTCCCACTCTGAAATTAGTGGACTCTGAGCAAGTCTCGTCACATGTGTGTGTGTGTGTGTGCGTATGTGTGT
>CAMPET010000008.1:334961-346708 GCA_946803715.1 Beroe ovata | reverse complement strand
TGTGTGTGTGTTTGTGTGTGTGCGTGTGTTTGTGTGTATGTCACTGTGTGTGTGTATGTGTGTTTACTGTGTCGCGTCTTGTGTGTGTTTGTGTGTCTCGGTATGTGAGTGTGTGCCATGTCTTTGTGTGAGTCTGTGGCTGTGCGTCTGTGTCTGTGGCTGTGGACAAACCTGCTCCGTGACCTTGTCGTAGTAGGTACCCACAATGAGAACTGTACTCCCGACCGCTCGGGCCGATATATTTCCTAACCAGACTCTCAGTTCGTCCAAACCACTGTCTCCTGGAAATATTATCATTTCGTGACGGCCGTAATCATTCAGTTGTCTAATCGAATGAAATATTATAAAATCAATCATATTCGCACCATTTTGAAGGGAGAATACGAGTAGGTACAGAGTTGCAGGTGTGATGAAACACTGATGAGTGGCGTAGTACTCCTTCTGACCGCCGAAATCCCAGGTATGGAAAGTTATAGTCCGGCCCCCCACCGCGAATGGTTTCTTCATAGATTCACTTGCCATGACCCTAGTCTTACTGATCTCTATACCAACCGTAGCAACATTCTTACTGCTCATGTAGTCTTTCTGTAGTCTCCTGATAAGGGTGGTCTTACCACGGCCTTCCCGGCCTACCACCACAAGTTTCATCTCGTAAAGTGGTCGCAGAGTATACAGCTTCTCCCGGAGGTGATCCAAGATCCGTCCCGGCTTGGGCAAGTCCACACAGAGATGTGCTATCGGTGATACCCGAGATATTTCCAGATGTTGCAGCTCTTCCAACCTCCCTGTAGATGAAAATTGATGTAGCTGTGATGATAATCCGGCAAAATATAAGATCTTTGTTCAATATTTGGATATGAGAAGTCTCGGCACCACTAACCAAGTTCGTTAGGAACATCCGTGAATTTACACTCCTCTATCTCAAGATGAAGCAGACTTATCATGGAGCAGATACAGCCTGTAAGCGGCAGTGAGTTGAAATCAAGTGGGATAATCAGTTTGCAATGAAATATGAAATCAGCGACTGCACGTACCTGGAAAGGTAGGGAAGAGATTGTGTGAAAGTTTCAGAGTCTGAATCCCTGATTCCTTTAGCTGCTCAGGTAGTGAGGTGAGCTGGTTGCTGGATATGTTGAGAGATTTCAGAGATGTTGATATGGCAACCGTTGCTGGGAGACGCTCAATCGCGTTGGATGACGCGTTAAGACACGATAGGTAGGGTAACTCGAGCAGTGACTTAGGGAGTTCTCTCAGTGCGTTGTTACTACACGAGAACTTGAGTAGGAACCTACAGGAACGTGCAATATTTACTTTCTCCTGGTGAGGCGACTAGTATGGCTCATCATGTTGGGCTCATGTTGTATGATTCTACCCACCTCATCTCAGAGATTGACTCGGGGAGGAATGGACCGATTTGGTTGAACCCAATGTCCAACTCACGAACATGTTTCAGTGTGTCGGATCGGGGCCACTTGTACGAAACATAGGTTAGACCGAGACCTGACCAATCCACCGTTCTGTTGACAGAGTCATGCCGTGTTTCGAGGAGAGCAAATATACAGTCCTCCGCTTCGTCATCTGTTCCGTGCATCTTAGCTGAGGGAACAATGACCGCATAATACAAGGGAAAACGGACAGTAATTCTCTACAGAAATGCTCCTGCGTTTCATTACCTTTCCCCTCTAGAGCAAGGCTGAGAGGAGGTCTGAGGTTGAAGGAGGAGTGGAATGAGAGTTGGGTTGAGTCACGTGACCCCACCCCCACATCAACTCCACATTCCTTCACCACGCCCCCCGCTGAAGTGAGGTTCCTTACTGCCGGGGGGTCGAGCAGGTAGCAATGGGAGCACAACATGAGGTAGGAGGCAGATAGGGCGTGGCCTTCGCGTGCTGCACATGTTATGTTGTCCTCGATTTGGCGTGCCCCACACTCTAACAACACTGCAATCGCCTGGTGAGCATGGAGCAGTGACACAAATAGAGTTAGTTATAGAGCTCCGCAATAATACAACTTTAAATATCAGGGCTCCCAACTGAGCTCTGAAATAGGTTCATACCTCTATTTGTCCACTGCAAGCTGCTTTATTGAGCCCTATTTCCAACATGAAGTTCCCCTTATCCGGATCATCACTCAATAGCTTCCTGATTTCATCCACTTTACCCTTGGAGCAAGCGTAGAGAAACTCTGCAAAAATTGAACCAAGATTGCACATCAACGCACACAAAATCACACATATTCACACATATTTACACATGATCAAGGAGATTAAACTCACCGTATCCGTATAGCACGTCTATGAGTGATGTTTTGGAGAATATCTGTCTGATTACTGTCATACGGGCAGTATGGTTTGAGTTGTCACGGATAAATGGGTCAGCATCGTGATCCATGAGGGTTTGTATCACGTCTTCGTGGCCTGAGAACAACAGGATTTGTAATAGCCAAGCGAAAACTGCGTTTTTCTCGGACTTCAACTGTCAGAACGGTAGGGGAGTTGTGTGGAGGGGGTTATATCTATTTCATATCAATGAGTTGTTCAAATTCTAGCTTTCCTCTGATTATGCAAACTCGACAAAAGAACACGGCATTTTTGTACATTATTACTGTACAAGACTGAGGTACATTTACTGGCTCATTCATTGAGACATTGGGAAATGAACGGAAATTCAATCCTTGACTTCCTGTCCACATTCCATAACTACATGATCAGATTCAGTGAATCGGATCGACAGTGATCACAGATTGCCAGCTGCATTGCAGCGTTCATACGTTCCATAGCTTTTCACTATCATTCATTCGATAATTGACTCTCCATAGAGGTCAAGGGGAGTGTAAGAAGTCTACAATCGGCAATTACAGGTAATAACCGGTAGTAATCATTGCCTTATCATCAACCGAAATAAACGATTCCGGAAATTTTATAAAAAGTTTGCGCGTGCGCGCCGTTCACTTCAACGAAATGTCGGGGCCGCGTACAAATAATTTGTGGCAAAAACATGATCCACTGCGTTCCAATTATTATGTTATCGACTTGACTGAGATCAGGGATGTAGGCTGAGGCAGTTGTCACACTGTTTATAGGTGTATACGAAGTCTACTCTTCATTGGGCTCATTATCGATCAGCATTCTCAGAAACTATGTATCATAATTCTATCACCTATGTGATCAATCCTAGCTAATGACGAGTGATTTGTACATGCTTTCTTTATTTGTGAGATACTGAGATGTATCTAAAATTGAAAAAAAAAAGTTTAATTAACAAATCAGAATAGTGGGCCACATTTGTTAGTTTGCTGATATATCCTGAAGAAGAGATAAAAACTTCTATTAAGATCTGTGGCATGAATCCTAGCTTATGTTGTACAATATTCCCGCTGCAGTACATCATAGATGAGTTGCAACTGAGTGTAGATGTTAGGAACAATGACTGTGTAACAATGAATTGTACTCAATGAGCAACATGCACTCCGGTACACTAGTGATATTGAAACAACAGGCAACAGCTGACAGGTGATATCTGCGACTGGAATACAGAGACTGGAATACCGTGATGTCAAGATGTTGGCAGAAGGGTGTTTAGCATCAGACATATGTTTATTACATCATTCGAATCCGACAGATATATATAAATCATCATCCACTATTTCTCGAAATGTTACTGTAGAACTACTCAATGACTTCTTGCCAGATGGGCGTGTAATTTCTGTGAAGTATGAAAAGCACTGTGAAAACACTGTGAACATCACGACGCACTGGTGCTCGCAACGGACAGTATTACCTTTGCTGGCAGCAATTATCAGAGGTGTTCTGTTGGACAGTGTGAGAGAGTTAACATCGGCTCCTCGGCTGAGTAACTCGGCTAAAACCTCCACATTGTTATATTCCGCGGCTTCATGCACAACACTGTGCCCTGGGAAACAAATATAATGTACACTTTTTACTGTACAAAACTGCCGAAATATCTCTGTCACCCGTTGTCCCTTAAGATACAGTTTACAGCCTACGGCCTGGGACTTTAGACCTATGATTGAGATATCACATACCTTTGAAAGTCTCCTTCAAGAAGTCAGGTTTCTTGAGGAACACTTGAATTGCTTGGTCCTGTAAGTGGATGGTTATAAGTATAAGCGACCATGGAATGTTGCAATGTACATTGTACAAGAAACAATGCTCAATATAATACATTGTGTGAGCAAATGGTTTGGTGAACAGAAGGAATGCTCACTTCGTACCAATTACTTACCCTTGAGCCGTGTCTGCATGCATGCTGCAGTTCAGAGACACTTCGATTCCAGGGAAAAGTCATTCATAGCTTGTAACTAGAGTGGGTGGAACACTTGTGTTGTGTGGGGAAATCGAACAAGATTAACTTAATGAACTTATCATTGTATCGATCATTGTATTGAGTACTGTTCAATGATTATCTTTATGAACTGATCAAGTGTTTTTATTGAAATAGCTATATACGTTACTGATGAAATATACATTTTCGAAAAAATATTTCAGATGAAATATTAATTTTGAAGATAGCATTCAGTTTCTATGGAGTATATAAAATAAAAAGAGAGAAAGTCGTTTAAAAAATGGGAAACTAACTTATATAGTTTTTGATGAAAGCATTAAAAACAATCTTGCTGTTCAAATCTTCCTCAATCATGAACAGAGTATCTTGACAGATTGGAGATAACTGCTCAATATCTGTAAAGTCTATTCTTTGGGAGCCATCTGATTTCGTCTGAGTGACGTGTATATAAAACTTTTTCTTTTGATTCCTCTTCATCTCATTGATAAGGTTTCTATCTTTTTCACTTGCTTCATATTTAGGAGCCATGAAATTAGTTATTTCCCCTGAATTGTCGATAAGTGCAGATGTCGTCATGTGCCAATGCAATGATGTATCATTGTAGATCTTTGAAATAGACAAAGCAAAGAAGTTCCCAGCAAGCCAAGTACAATTTTTCGAATAAGCATCATAAATTTTCTGACAATATGATAAAGGTTTGGATTCAAATTTGTGCCTTTTGTTCTGACAAAAAGTGACAAAATTCATTCTTTCTTCAATTTTATCTTTTTCAGAATGTGGGCATGACAAACATCTCTGGAATGCCTCATTAGCAGCACTAAACTCATAGCAAGAAAGATGATACATCCCTAACCAATATTGAGATTTCTTCCAATCTGGTTGCACTTCAATTAGCTTTTGACACAATTCTTGACATTCATTTAATCTATCAGTCTTCATGTGGCAGTTGATTATGTTGCTAATGAGAATTCCATATAACTTTTGATATTGCTCTAAGAATCTTAAATCTGAAAAATGCTTATTTCCCTCAACCATGATCAACCAATTATCAAGTATATTGAGAGCACTTGAGTAAAGTTTAAAAGCACTTTCAAAATCATAACTCTTAAATTTGTAATTGCCCTGAACTTTCAAGTCTTTCACCATCTCATTGATATATTTTGGAATATTAGGTACTTTACCTTCAGTGTCTCTTCTGATTTCAGATTGGCAATTGTCAATCAATTCCTTGATGTGGGAGGGAAGTAGAGAAAAGTCTGATATTTTCTCTAAAATAGCCATAGCCATATGGGAATCTCCACGCTTATAACAGCTCAATGCCAAGAATGCCTGACTTTCAATATGTTGATATGAAACCCTTGCACTTTCAATACAGTCACGCCATCTCTCTTTCCTGTAGTAACACTCAGCCAATTTGCAGTGGCAATATGCTATTAATTCAGGGTCTTCACTTTCTTTCACCACTTTAATGAAGTAACTCAACGCAGAGTCAATTAAACCTTCTTTGAGTGCTTCCTCACCTTGGGATACAATGAGATGGTCTTCATTGATGCCACATATTTCAGAGAAAGCGTCCATTTCTGATTAATTAGAGTCAATATTATTTAAAACGTGTTTTGGCTTCAGAAGAATGTTCAGACTTTTTGGATGCCCTGAAGGAGAGATTTCCCCTAAAACTTATGGTATATTCATTGTTGTGTATGATCAATTGAATTGAGTAATCCCACTGTCATGTTAAACAATTGCAAATACCATGAACCAGATTCATACAATAGATGAAAACTGGTATTTCAGTGTCCCTGCTCCCTTTTAGATGCATGAAAAATAGTTTAGGCATGAAGAAAATGAGATATGAAATAATTCAAAAACTAACAAAAAAGGTACAATAAAGAAATTGTAGGTGTTAGCTCAATCGGCAATCACTCAGATATCATTATCAAAAACATGGGCACATATGCAGACCATGCCGGCATGTCAAGAAGTAATATCATCTAACACACTGTACACACAACATTATTTGTTCACGATGATAGAGCCTGTCCAGAATTTTCTAAATTCTGAATTCACGAAACCAAAAATATTGAATATCATGTCATTGCGTGCACAAATTTATTTCTAAACATGCTTGTCAGATTTTGACTTTTGTTGTAGGATTTTACCCTACCATCGGTGCGCGCAATTTTCATTTCTTAAATTACACCAGGGATAAAATCCCGCCAGCAAGAATAGGGTAAAATAAAATCCTACAAGACTTTTGTTTCTCGCACGCGCGGCGCTTACCGGATGTTATCTGTTCAATGTTCATGTTCACTGTTTTCATTGCGCGCGCCGCGCGAAAGAAACAGAAGACAGATGACGCCCGGCACGCAGCGCGAAAATGAATTTTTGCCGTGCGCCACCCGCGCACTAAACGACATTCTTGACGGGGTCTTTCAACAATCGAAAAATAAAAGCCCTGCTTTATAATTGAGCTGTAAGTACAAATGCAAGAAAGTTTTTTTCGCTTATTTGACTGTATGTTTACTGCAATGTGAATACTGAATATTTGTCAAGCGATGCTAGATCACTGATGCGAAATGCTAGACTGCTGATGCGAAACGAAATTCTGGACAGGGGCTATCATCGATCGACAATGAATATCAACTGGACTGATGAAATTCACTTGAGATTATGGTTTACTGAGTTTTTCAATTCAATTGTTTGAATGTAATTATCTCATCTTATGTTAACTGAGTTTTTCAAATCTGATTGAACAATTTTGATTTAAGAACCAGTCCATATGGAATGACTTTGATACTTTTGTTAGCCTGTAATTTAAATTATTGCTACCTTTGTGGGTTTGATTCATTCAAATTATAACTCTTCTATTTTGTAAGAACTAAGAAGCATCTGATGATTGAACATTATAGTCAGTGAGACAAAGTCAATTGAATCAAACCCACACACTTTAACTGACAATCTTTTAAGGTTATGTACTATGGGAACTCCATTGATAACTACACTGTATCTGAGAGCAGCCTGCAAAGTCTCGAGAGAGTCTATGAGAAAGACAAAATAAAGCAACTCAGAGGTAAGATTTTCAGCCTATCTTTTGGTTAGCTGGACAAGTATTGCTGAATAGCAAATTGGCTGCAGGTTGAAAGCTGTAATTTGTTGAAGGTAACAATATCTTTCAAAAAACTGCTGTATAAGAACTGTACATGGGTATATAGCTTCAAATGCCATATTATGGAGTTATGGAATCAAAATGGCAAGTTTGTCAATGCTTTCATTGTTCAATAGATTTTCTAATCATTTACCAATACCTATATGCTCTTATTGATTTTACAAGTCTGAAAATAGCTGTTCTAGAGTCAATTGTATGCACTGTAGTTGTGTCATATGATTTTTATAGCCTATATTCAACCTATATCCAGTACATTTGTGTCTATGTTGTAGATGGTGTTATACCAACACACAAGATATGCTTTCGCATTCCAATACCATCTCCCTGTACAAAACCAGTTGCACATTTAACAAGTTGGCAGCTGATACAACAACATAATTCCCAAGAGAGTCTACGAGTATCATGGACCAGGGGTTTTGTTTATTCTTTTCTCATGATCATTGGGGGCTTCCCTTTGCTCCCTTGTATGGTATCTCATAATTCATATCATTCATATTCACTGCATATTATTATTTATGTTGGAAAATGTGGCTGTAATGGTGCTTGTAGCCAGGTATAATGCAATGTATAATGCCTACCTATATTTCACAGGTGCTGTATTGCTGTAAAATGTATTCATTTCACACACAACCTGCTCATTTTGTCATTGTGTACCTCTCTCACTCACACCCATGAATGATACTCCAAGGGGTCTCCAAGGGTCTTACTAATTGACATATGAGACTCACTGAGACCCTGGTCTTTATGACGTTGCATACCTACATTGTTGTACATCAGGGAGAGATTATAGAACTTGTATGTGGAAACAAAGAATCACCACAACAAACTTTTTACCGAAAATTGAGCTGAAACTCTCTCAACTCTTCTGTCCTGGAGCAAACTTGTCCAACTTATTCCCACACACATAATACGTTTGGAGAAATGACCTCAAATCCTATTGTTGAATTGTTGTTGTTGTTGCTGTTAATGACCAGATACACTCAGAGAGAAAGTAGCTTCACATATCATTATCATAGCCTGAGTTTTCGCTCAGCCACAATCATCCTATCAGTGGAATGTTGATGATCAAGTAATGTAGCAGTGTTAGTTATCCGCTCATTTCCATGGAACTTTACAACCTATAATACCTGAAGTAACGAATTGGTAAGCTTGTGATATATAACAATGGTCAATAAGCCACTCAATCAACGTGTCATTGGGATTGGGGACTGAAGACTATATTATAGTATTGTACGTATTAATTTGGCGGCGTTATCATTAGTATTTACTATATTTATTATATAAGTGGTTCCCACTAGCAGCGGTTTCCACCATCCTATGTGTTGTTCCTGTACCCGCACTAGCGCGGTTACTGAATATATTGGACGTTAGTGTAGAATCAATAGATGTGTGATTTGTAATACTTACTCTTGAAATACCTACTTACTCTTGACTTTCAGCTCCTCCCCAGTCATTCATCACTCTATAACATTGCATAGTACAAAGCGTAATAGTTGTTATCTCATATAAGGCATTTTAATCGTTATACGTGTTATACGTGTCTATATCAAGATTTCACGATACATTGCTCAGCTGAGGAATTTTGGTGAACCACTCTACACAGAGCATGGTTTAGACATGTATTTTCCCTGCATGCATGCTCCTTCATAAAACATGCTGTGTACGAACACACACACGCTCTATAATAGACCAGTAATAGCTCAATGAGTTGGAAGGGTAGCTGAAGTACGGAGTATATAACCTCTTTATCTGTTACTATCTGTAATTAGGATAACCCGGTATCAGCCAATACTTCCTATGCCCCCCAGTAGGCTTGCTATATCGGGTGAGGTCTATAGTTACCATGGCAACCCTATACTAATTACTATGACTTATTGTCATCCAACTGGGGCAGGGAGTCACGTGACCTTGACCCAATGAGAGCCGTGCATTGGTGGTGCCCAATCAGATTAACCGTTCCCATAGCCAATGATTGGAATGGAAGTTGTTAGTCTGATTATCACGCTAGTAACTACTGCTATAGCACAGAACAATATGCAGAAGTACTGCAGTAGGGTACATCATGCCCACACTACACACACAATTCTAATGACTACTGATAATGATGATTTGAATTTAAACACTAGATTCACCCCGCCATATTATTGTATTGGCGCACTAAAATCATCGTGCATGGTCATGCTATCCCGTGTGAATTTAACTAACCCATTCTGCAGTTTGGTCTTGGTTTGAATTATCCGCCATTTTAAATCTTTTTCCGGGACATATCACTGAAATGTCAGTATTACCCAGAGAATAAAGGTTCTCTAGTTCAAATGAGTTTTAAGCTCGATAGGCTCTACGTTACTAATCAATGTGTCTCGAAACACATTAGGAGCACTGCAGTGATTTTCAAATTAACTTCTCCCAAAATTTCACCCCAAGTTCATACCGGACATTGTTATTAATGATGTAGCTGTTATATTTTCGAGACATCACTTTGTATGAACTATTGTGTTCGGAGCTGATCATGACCATTTTTCCTGTTTATTCATTTTCTATTCATTTTCTATCCGAATTCTAAATGATAATTTTATCAATTCTTTTCAGTCCCCCCTAAGTCCTGACAGTGTTTCGAAAAATTCGTAACCTTTGTTGCAACGCTATGAGTAATTCCGCATTGTTTCTTTTGAGCTGTGTCACGATACCTAATGACTATGAAATTATAACCCATTCAGCTGCAATTTGGTGTTACAAGTTACACATCCATCATAACTCTTTGATAATTTGGAACAACTCTATAAACTTTCAAATGAATATGCACTGGTTTCTTCTGAAGAAGAGCTCACTGCTTAACTCCCTTATTAGATCTCATAGTCATAAAGATACGAGATACTGTTTATCAGATACAACCTGACCGGTTTATAACCAGTGGTTATTCAAGTCTAGCCATCATCCTGCTATGAGGAATGAGTTATGAGGAATGAGTAGTCAGTGAACATGATAGAGAGTATGTCGGAGAGGGAGAGATAATGGTTGCTGATTCGATCAGTCTGAACTATAGATGTGGTCTAGTATTTCACTGCCATTTGTTGGGAATAACCACCATCCCTGAATCACGATTCAGTGGTCAGCCTCGACCAAGCCCATCTCCCACAGATCTATGTTATTATCTGATGCAGTACAATATACCTTATTGAATTATTCATGACTGTCTTGAAATGAAATGTCATACCTATCATGTCTGCACAGTGCACAGTTATGAACAATGAACATTTAGCATTTTCATAGAATTGCACTTTGTGTGATACCTGTGGTGGATCCAATAGAGGTATTATAGAGGAGTGAGTGGGTACATCGGAGCATCTGGGCACGGGCTAAACAACAGTAGTTGGGCAGAGTCGAGTAGAAGTTGTCGGACTGTTATATCAGAATATTCAATGTAGAGAGAGACAGACACAATACTTGTCAATTACATGTCCTGATAATGGCATTACGATGCCACCTCTCAATCCGTGGTGGACACAGGTGATCGAGTTATCATTCTGCCGGTTATTACCATTCACCATCATATTGTGTGGGGGGTTTGAATAACGGTCGAGAGTTAAGCATAGGTTTAGCACTGGAGAGAATACGCCAGTTGACTGGAAACACGTGTTTTCGTAGATGGCACAATTCACACCCTTGGAACTGTTCTAATCTCAAGTGTTAGGTAGAGAGGTTTTCAATTTAGGATGTTACATGTCCTGATGTTAGGAAGAGCTCTGCTACAATGATAGATGAATATTGAATTAGGCTGGGTTTTTGTTCCTGTGTCCTTCAGTTCATCGCATAGTAGAGTACCACTTAATATTAGAGTACCTACCTACCTACTATGGGTGGAATTTATACTGAACTATAGGCTGAACCTCTCTCTATTGCAATGGTGAATATTGCTGGTCTGGTCCTCTTTTCCAGGAAATACTCGTACTGTTTATTTAATCATTTGCCGTTATGCGTAAAACGTATTTTAGGTATTCAAATAAACAAATGAACCATCATGATAAAAAATAAACCTCCGGAATGAATAAACGCTGTGCTGATTTAAGTCATTACCTGACTATTTGTACACAAATACACACACACACACACAACCGTACCTCAAATTTTCTTGATATTCAAGGTTATGAGCTCTGCTTGCTCAAGAATATAATAAACACTCCACTTCATCTCCACTCTTACAGACGGGTTTCTTACACCAACGTAACCAACTTAAACCACGTTCTTGTGATAGTAAGTGAGCATATGTGTGTGTGTGT
>CAMPET010000008.1:256398-293819 GCA_946803715.1 Beroe ovata | reverse complement strand
TCACACACACACACACACACACACTCACAGACACACACACACACACACACAATTACACACAATCATATTATGATATTGGAGTCAAATATGTGATGTATATTGGATGTTTGTTTCTTTGTTTCGCTTACTCCAGTTCATATTTTAGTCGACAAACGCAACAGTATTGATAACGGTCCGAGATTCCATTTTGTAAATGCGAATTACTGATGTTTTCACTTCTCTCACTACTCCCATTTTCCATTGTTCTTGATTGTTTTTCTCTGTAAGCGGGGTGTGTCACTGTTCCCCAATCCCAGAAGCATTTTTATTTGTGAGATTGCTCGGGAGTTTCAGATACCATGAGTGGCGTCCACATGGGATGATGAAGGTATATTATTACCTGTGTGGTACCAGTTTTGTTCTCATGGTTGTTTTTATCCGCATGTTTTCTTAACAACAGGTACCTACCTAAATAAGTCCCAAATAAAATGTTTCACGAGATTGTGACCTATCTTCAGTGTTCGGTGCTTTTCCACGAGCGCCAATAATCAGCTACCAATCCCTTGATGATACTATTTTTCACATACAAGCACTGCGTGTGTGTTTGTGTGTGTGCGTGTGTGCGTGTTTGTGCGTGTTTGTTGCAGTGCCGCAGATACGTACATAATTCAATCTGTGTTACAGATTTGATGACTGCGTGATTTCACTCCGAGTGTATGTGTGAGAGAAAAATCCCCCCTCCACATTTGTTTACATAACGGTCCTGGTCTGTATCCTCCGGCCGGTTACTTTTTCCTGTATCGTATTCGCTTTATTCTTTGATATTATAAGTGCTTTGCTCAATTGTTTTGCGTGTTTCCTTTCAACGATATAATTCAAGTGGCTTCCTTGATCCTTGCAACTTTTTCCGTTTTGGTGACTATTGCTACAAAAATTGTACCACAATTTCGATCAATTTCTGCTAATTATAAGGTGTTTCTTATGACATGGCTGTTCAAGCGTTGCATGTTTTCCTATTGTCAAGTGATATCTGTAAAAATGATATTCAATTGGGTTGTTTAACACCCATAATCCAGCTCTATAGAACGTACAAACTGCTATCTCGTTTGGTATTGGGTAGGTGAGATGAGGGATTGACACCATTAAATATGTATTATCTGTAATGCTGACACAGTTTTATCCTGACATAGATATTTACGAAAACCAGGTATAGCTGCGTGACACCATTCTTCCATATCAACCGATCATTCCGGATCAACTTCAGTACCTATGATATCATGTAACTGACAACAGTTCGTTTTGACACGGCGCCGCTTTGACACCGCTCCGCTTTGATAACACACCCTCTTGACAATATTTATTTTGGCCCTTCTTAGTTTCAAACAATCTATATAAGTATTAACAATCTATATAAGTATTAGGTACCAATTATTTTGGCACCAGTAGAGCCTGATTTTGATCTAGCTACGTAGCCTATAAGCGCCTACAAAGCACAATTCCACAAATCTATAATCACCGACTTTTTGACACCAGTACGTCAGGACACTTCTTCTTAAATTATTTTTGACTTCATACTTTTTGACAATCTAGCAGCCTTGACATAGGTTAACACATCTTTGACACCATAATTCATCTAGATAGACCGATGACATCGTTACAGATCTGTATCAGGGTTCTCTCCCAGCACTGACAAACCATCGACTCTCATATATACTCGGAGTTCGTCAAAATTTGTACTTTGTAGGCGCGTTTAGGCTACCTACCAAACTAGGTTTTCTTAATCCAATGACTGAGCGTTCTTTATGATAGTGCCCAATCCGACCCCCTTTCCGGAAGTGTTTATTAGATTTCTTAAATAAATATTGAAAATATTTTGTAGTTTTCGCTCGTTGCCTGCGTGCGTGGGAAAGTATATTTTCTTGTGTTTCACAATATGAATTGCATCATGCATGGTCTTATGTGTTATGGGACGTATAATATTGGTAATATCAGGCATACCAGAGTTTGTTCCACATTGATAATATTCAAATACTGATCATATCTATCGTCTGATCTTGATTCGATAAAGTATACTTTATTTTGAATACTCAATACGGTGAGGGAAGGGGTCATTGACTCCTTACTTAATTTCGTTAATTACGATATCATTTCGTATTGTTGTACATCTTATGTAGAAGAAGTCGGTGCGCTGAATGTTGATGCTGTTATCTCAGAGAAGAACATTTCTTCTATCGTGATTCATTGCTCGTCCGTACCGATGTTTTAATTATTTCAACCCACACATTAATCATAAGCTGACTTCCCGTGTTGAAATGTTTCTGCATGCGTTGTAGCTGATACCGTACTATGTGATGCCCCATTCGACCCACATGACCCCACTGCTAATTGTGGCCCATATTATGGTTGATTCGAATATTATTTCTCTATAACAACACAGTATAGAATTTCGTGCAGCGCAGGTGGTCACTGCAGCAGATGGTGATATATATAGTTTGTTGAGGAGTGTGAATTACTATAAATGTATTAATATTAAGTAGTTTGTACTCTTATTATGGACACTAGAAAATTCTGAATAATATTCATTCTTTGCCGAAATTCGTGATTTTCCTGGAACTCTTCATAGTTCGCCATAATTATCATCCCAGAGAGTTCCCGATAACCATCGCCAATAATGGTAACCATAATGATGGTAACAATAATGGTAACAATAATGGTAACCATCATCGCCAATAATGATAACCATCGCCAATTATTGGTTATAGTAATTTTTCGTGAAAAATGAAATTTAATTACATTGTACCTTTTTTCAACATTCAGTGTCAATGAACTCTGCCACACTCCTTTTTTCATATATGACATTCATTTCTATTGTCAACCCCATCATGTCCGTTGTGTGGTTCAGTAAACAGTGTTCAGATGACATGTCTGGGGGCACAAATCTAAATTTTTACTCATAATCAATTAGTAAAGATTGTTTTTGTCGGTTGATATTACTCTCCACTGGATCTCGAAATTGTAGGCAAAGTTCTCTGGTGAAGTCCAAATTCGACTACTATACCCATGTATATTGCACAATAATTCTTGTAGAAATATATGTGGCGTTTTGTACCATCACGGAAATTTGAAACAAATTTGAATAATACTGTTGATGTTGTGGCCGTCACATGGTATCTCAATAGGATGCATATCGGAATAGTTTAACATTTCCTATGCTGTGATCAAAATTGCATATCAACTCTGGATAATTCTCACAAAAGCATGTCTCTGCGTTGTCTGGCGTGCTTTTATTAATCCGTTGTTATTATCAAATTGAATAATGTTTGATCGATGGTATTTCAAAATCAAAAACATCGACACTAATCTAAATTTCTCCTCTTCAATGCTCTGATACATAAATTCACTATTCCGTTAGCTTATCCTAGTCATAATAGTTAATCTGTACTCATCTCCATAGATATCATGTAATCCGGTAAGGATGTGATGTCAAACTCGGATAGACAGGATATCTACACTTATCTTTTAGCAAACCCGCGCTCCTGCTCCAGTAAGGTAGTTTTAGCTCTACCTCACATCCTGCAGGGGACCATCTGCCAAGAGATTGATGAATTGATAGAATCTGGTCTCATTGATAGGGCACGTGATGGATCATTGATTGTTACCCCTGACGGATTCAGGCGCCTGGCTGACTTCATGAGTCAGGCTGAGAGAAGTGACCTTGTCACGTGTGAAGAGATAGATGATCACACGACCGTTGTCAGGACAACAAGATTGCGAACACAGGTTCTGAATCGCTCCACTGAACCTGTATCGCCACTAACTTACACGTGGGGTAAGTTTATGAGAACGGAGAGAGTTTCCTTTTCCACGCTGGCCAAAGAGGTTTTAACAAAGACCAAGGTCATATCTGCCCTCAACACAGAGAAGGTAGAACTGACATCACCTAACAAGTTACTGATCACTTGTGATGTTGATGTTCTCAGTGATGAGGAATCTGGTTTTGCATCAGTGGAACTCGTGGCACCAGTGATGGCAGATCATCCCTCCCCCTCCGAGTCTCTGAGTGATGAAGGAAAAGCTACCACCAGTCCTCAGTACAGCAGTTTTGACAACATGTCTGATGCCCCTGACATAGCTCTGGGCGAAACCGATGAGCTTGGCTTCACTCCAATAAATGTTCGGACACCATCGAAGTTCGGTGGAGATAGACATTCAGGACGTATCTTCCATATTCCTGAAGAACAGCGCCTCCTATTGATGGACACATCTTTTGATGAGGAGGATTCCCCCTCCAGTTACTCGTCCGATGTGCGGTTACCCGATTTCAACGAGCTCTCCTTGAAGCCGAACCACACACATCGCCTTCCCATGCTGTTTGCAACTGATGATGTAAGGGATTTGCGAGTGGCGTGTGTCCATGTAGAATCCAATACTTTCCTAGATGTGGAATTAGTGCAGACATTGGATAACAGGAGCATGTTCACTGCTTCCATCAGTTTGAAAGGCCCCGGGAAACATTTGCTCATCGTGAAGTTATCTGGAAAGGACGTTGAAAACAGTCCATTCATTTTCAATGTCAAGGATTCGTCAGGACCAGGTGCCTGCTCATTTGTCAGGCAACCAAGTAACTATAAATTCTCTTGGGAGAGTGGTCGTGTCACCTTCCAGGTAGATGCTAGTGCTGCCGGTTCAGGGACAGTCACAGCATTCGTGGATACACCTAGTGGAGAGATTCTAGCGCTCGATTCGGATGATATCATGGGAACCCTGACATACAACTTCAAACCTCCCACCAATGGAATTTATACGGTGAAAGTATTCCTTGACAAGTTGCTTATCCCAGAATGTCCAAGGGAATTGTTCATCTGTGGTCTTCCTCCATCGACCATGAGGCAAGTGCCAAACGTGCAGTTCCCCGATATAAGGGCCATGACTCTGAGTCCTCACCAGACTCTGAAAATGCATGTCCTCATTCACGATGGTGATCTCCCCAAGCTGTGTGTTTTGTGTCATCACATGGAACTCGATTACAGTATCCCTGTCACTGTTGAAAAAGACGAAGAAGGAAAAGTGATGGCCTTACTAACTCTCAACAATGGAGGAACATATGAAGTGAGCTTCCTTGTAGATGGCGATCATGCTCCAAATAGCCCCATGGCTATATCAGCTGAGGGTACGATGTATGACATGCAATATGTTTTCAAGATTCACGATAACGAGCAAATTTTCATATTCAATGAAGGGAGCATTGAATTTGAGGTTGAAAATTTGCAGCCACAACGAAGTGGTGAGCTGGCAGTGACTGTACTCCAGCCATCAGGCATTGTAACAGAACTCACTAGTGAAGCCCTTGATGACTCATTGTTCAAGTTCAATTTCGCTCCGATTGAAACTGGATCACATGAGTTCATCGTCGAAAACATGGGAAGACCTATTGTTAATAGCCCAAGAACTGTCAAAGTTGGTGTTGCTGTGGACCAGAATATGAACAAGCCCACAGTGAAATTCCCTGATATTAGTAAAACACAGATATTTCCCAATCAGATTCTGAAGCTCCCCATACATATTCACAAGGAAGATTCTTCGCATCTTGAAGTTCTGTGCAGACAGATAGATCTCAATTATCCCGTACCAGTGATCATTGATCATGATCCTGCAGACTCTGGCAAGATGGTTGCAACGATTATCCTTACCAATGGTGGAAACTATGAGTTGAGTTTTCTTGTCAGAGGTAAACATGCCTCTCAGAGCCCCATGAAGTTCCATGTCGAGGGATGTGTGTATGATATGCAGTGCGTCTTGAAGAAGCACCAACCTGATGATCATGTGTTTACTATAACAAGTGGTAGTGTCAACTTTCAAGTTGAAAACACCCAGCCTGAGAAACCAACTGATTTACACGTTGAAGTCATCCAGCCCTCAAGTTCATCCATTAAAATCTTCCAACATGACACATCGAGTGAGAGTCTTTACTCATTCAACTTCGCTCCAGTTGAAACTGGTTCTCACGATTTTGTGATTCAGAATTATGGGCGTCCAATTCTTGACACCCCTAGAACAATCATGATATCAGCTGCAGAATCGGCAAGAAAACGGCCCAAAGTCAAATTTCCAGATATCAGCAAGATGCAATTAGTGCCAAATCAGGTGTTGAAACTCCCTATCCGTGTTGATGAAGACGAATTATCCGACCTTATCGTGACATGTGTTCATAAAGACTTGAATTCGGAGACCCCATTATCCCTCGATTGTTCTGATCCTAAGAAGGTTTTGGTTATTCTTCCTATAACCAACAGTGGAAGTTATGACATGCACTTTAGAGTGCGTGGTGAGGATGCCGTTAGCAGTCCAACCTCATTCTTCGTAGAAGGAACGGTTTATGATGACCAATGTGTATTCAAGAAGGGTCCAAATGGCCAAGCCTTTACCTTTGACCATAGAACAGTCTCTTTTGATGTGGAAAACATGAAGCCTGACAAAAGCATGAGCGTATGTGCAAAGGTAATGCAGCCATCCGGTGTCTACGTGACCTTGTTTCCTACGAAGAAACTGGAATCGCTCCTAAATTTTCAGTTTGTTCCTGTAGAAGTAGGTTCTCACGACTTCATTGTGGAGAACTGGAACCGTCCAATTGCTGGCAGTCCACGAATGATAAAAATCTCGAACATTTTATCGGATCCGAGGCAAATTACAGTTAGATTCCCAGACATCAGTTATTCCAAGATTCTCGTGAATCAGGTGTTGAAGCTGCCACTCCATGTTGATACATCAGATATGTCATCTTTGGAAGTTACTTGTTTTCATATGGATCTTGATTACGAAGTCCCAGTTACACTAGATGAACCTGAAGGCAAGCCTGTTCTCACACTAGTACTCACAAATGGTGGAAATTATGCGCTTAACTTTATGATTGGTGGTAACCATGCACCTAAGAGTCCCATGAAATTTTTTGTGCATGGTCCAGTCTATGATGTTCAGTGCGAGTTCAAGAAGCAGCCGGATGATCATGTTTTCAACTACAACAATGGAGTAATCGAATTTGAGATTGAGAATAAGCAACCAGGGAAGATTGTTGAACTTTTGGCTGAAGTTATTCAACCTTCAGGTTCGCAGCAGACACTTTCTTCAAAGTCAATTTCTGATATCCTCTATATGTTCAACTTCTCTCCAGTTGAAGTGGGATCACATGAATTTTCTGTTACTAACTTTGGCAGGCACATACCTGACAGTCCTAGAACAGTTCAGATCTCTACCATCCAATCTGCTGATGAACAACCTGACATAAACATCAGACATTCTCAATCGATGCACTTATCGAAATCAAATGTGCAGCTTGAGCAACCTCTGGCCAAATTTCCTAACATTGAAAATATTGTGATAAGAGCACCACAGATAATAACACTTCCTGTTTATATAGATGAAAAATTCCTTCCAGATTTGGAAATATCATGTGTGCATTTAGATCTTGGTTTTCAAGTTCCAACTAAGATCAGTACTCGTGACTCCTCAGTAATCATTGTTACCCTAAAAATGGCTTATGGAGGAAGATATGAGCTGAGTATCTGTCTGAACCAGGAACATGTTTATTCGAGCCCAATGCGATTCGCTGTTGAAGGACCTATTTTTGACACAAAGTGCATATTCAAAAAGAAAGAGGGCGAAGGGATATTTTCTTTTCATAATGGCAACATCAAATTTGAAGTTGAAAACACATCCCCTCATTTTCAAGCAAGTTTGGATGTGTCAGCAATCCTGCCATCGGGAAAACATATGAAGTTGTACCCTACTCGAGATGAAGATTCCACATTCATGTTTGATTTGCCTGCTGAACAGCCTGGTTTGTATCAGGTCACTGTAAAGAATTGTGGCAATCACATTTTTGATTCACCACGAAGAATTAAGATGCCTGAATCCCTGATCAGGCAGCCCATCTTGTTTCCTGACATCAGGAATACCACAATACACTCAAACCAGACTTTGCATTTACCTGTTCTTATTGATGAAAACAATCTAGCGTCTCTACACGTGGAATGCCAGCATATCAATATGAATTACTCTGTGCCAATCACCATCACAAGGAAAAACGCCGAACTGGTATTGATAGCCATCCCTTTTGATAATGGAGGGGAATATGTCTTGAATGTTTGGTTAAATGAAGCACATCTGCCTCTTAGTCCAATGGTGTTAATTGTAAAGGGGCCAGTTTGTGATAAGCGATGTAAGATTGTTCCATATCCTAACCGTAGGAACTTTAAATTGACTGATGGAAGGATTGAATATATCATTGAAAATACTCTGCCAGAAAAGGGTGTTGAGCTCTGTGCAAACATTCTTCAGCCTTCCGGAGTTTCGAAAGATGTTTTCCCTTTGTCACTACCAGACAATTGTTACCAGTTTAGCTTCCCTGTTACTGAGACTGGGTTGCACATCATAAACACCAGTAACAGTGGATATCCTATTGAAGATAGTCCAGCAAAACTGATCATATCAAAGCCCATCCTGCCAAAATATGAAGGACCTCCTAGGGTTCAGGGCAAAAGTATCATCATCTCATTTGATACTCATGAGGTTCCAGATAATACAATGACTGTACAATGCTTTGATCCTGACTTGAAAAAGTTTCCATTTGAAATGCAAGCAACTGAAGAACGAGTTGATCTTGTAATCAAACCAAAGAAACCTGGCAGATACACATTCAAAAGATTGTATTGGGGTACCCATAGAATCCCGATAAAGATTGTTCTAGAAATATGTTTTGTGAGAGGTCGACTGGCTTTAAACATGGATGAAACCACGCCAACTGAAGCAGAAAGTCCTGTAACTATGATCGAAATGGATGACGAGACTTCAACCAATAGGAGTGGTGAACACGGATCAGTTGAATTTGGTTTCCAAGCACAGGAGGCAAAGTTGAGACCCAGAGACCAGGTAGAAAAAAGGGAAGTCCTTGAAATCGAATTTAAGGCCGGAGAAATTCACGATAACGTTGATGTGTCTATTGTGGAATCACCTGACTTAGAAGAGTATGAATATCAAGGTGAACCTGATCGTACTTTCAACATTGCGAATCTGGATTCTGAGTTGATTCTTGCAGATGGGTTTGTCGACCTCCATGATCAACCTCGACCTGAGCTTGATGAGCAATATAGACCAATGATGGCTGGATTGCGGTTAGGAAAAATGCCTGACGGCGTGAAATTATGGGATGATAGGTACTCTCCAACATCGAATGTTGATTTTGGCTTAGATGTTGACCCATATGATATGGAATTGAGCGATATTTGTGATGAATCTGATTCTTCCAAAGACTTTGAAGATGATGCTCTCATCCAAGAAGTTTCCGTGGATCATCGTCAACCATTGCATGCCGATATGAAATCAGATGAATCATCTCGACCAATGTCTGCATATGAATCGATTGTGGCTAGGCTAGAAAGTACTTCCAAATCAAAATCATTAAAGGCAGGTGATGGAAAGGTGATGGGGATGTGTCCTGAGAAACCATTGATGAGTGGAAAGAAATTGGATGGCGAGCCAGAAGGAATCTCGAAAAAGAAAAGGAAGTCTAAGAAATATCATATCATTACACAAGGGACCAAACTCCCGGGTTCAGACACACGACCTAGAGATTCTCCTGACATAATTGGAGGTGAAGAAAATGATGAAACAGTAGAACAATATAAGCCAGTTGCTTCACCACAGGGGTATACATCTTCTTCTCCCTCAGAAGCAGAGAACATTGATGTTGAACAGGGAGTACCATCCATTTTAGTTCAAGTTGTTGAACCTGTACACAGTGAGATTCCATTGCCAAGGAAATCTTATGGTCCTCATATGGCTGGATTGGGACAGTCTGACCCACCGAAAGGACTTGATGAGTATAATAAAAGACCATCTATAGTATTCAAGACTGGTTCTGAATATGCATCAGTGGAAGAGCCCAAGCCTGGTAAGATGAAGCCAACTTCAGTTAGTAACAGTTCTTTAGAAAGTGACATCGAAGAATATGCCCTAATATCTCAACAAAAGGCAGATGAGCCTCATTCAAGAAATGACGTGGAAGGGATGAGTGATGAAATGAGTCTTTGCGAAGGTGTTCCGATTTCATCATCAGATTCATCTGATCATGAAATAGAACTTGAGGAAGATGCTTTGGTGAGTGGAAAGAAAATGCATGGCGAGCCACAAGGAATTTCACAAAAGAAAAGGAAACGAAAGAAACCTCATTCAACTACACCCAGAACCAAAGTTCCAGGTCAAAGATCATCTCCTAGAGGACCTCCAAACACAAGCGGAGATGAAGAAATTGCTATGTCAATCAAACCAGTTGCTTCACCACAAGGGTATACAGCTTATTCTTTCCCAATGTCTGAGAGTGATGATGTTTACCAGGGAGCACCAATCATATCAGTTCAAGCTGTTACACCCATACACAGTGAGATTCCATTGCCAACAAATTCTGATGATATGGCTGAATCGGGACAGCCTACCGCACCCAAGAGAGATGATCATTGCGATGATCCAATAACACCATCTATTACTGGTCCTGAATATACATCAATGGAAGAGCTCATTCGTGTTCAAGTAGAACCAACTTCAATAAGTGATGGTTCTTCAAGTAACAATAGTTCTTTGGAGAGTGACCAAAAAGAATTTGTCCCGCAATCACATGAAGCTGATCTGAAGAGCGATGAAGATGTAAGTGACAATGTAAATCTTTGTGATAGTGTGTCGATTTCATCATCTGATACATCACTGCATGAAATAAAAGTTGAGGAAGAAACTTCAAAAATGCTTGCAAATCTAGATAGGGAGAAAGTCCCACTCAAAGTTGGAACCTTGAAAGATGTTCCTTGTGAGTCTGTGAATCTTCCAGATAGACCCAAGATGAGTGGAAGGGGAATGAGTGATGAGCCTCAGGGAATACCACAAAAGATGACAAGACCAAGGCGAAATCATGATATGACACCAAGAGTCATGGAACCTGGTTCAAAACCATCTTCAAGTGAAGATGATAAAGTTATTACCCCTGTCAAGCCTGGTGCTTCAGCTCCAGGATATCCAACTACTTCCTCCTCAGAATCTGAGGATGATGTTACTATTGAGGAACCAGCTCCAACTATAGCAGTTCATGTTGTTGAACCTGTACATGCTGGAGGTCCTGGGCCAAATAGATATTATGACCCTCACATGGCCGGATTTGTAAGATCTGAGAAACCGAAAGGAATTGATGATAATGAGAGACTGCTCATGCCTGGTAAGATAAGGTCATCTTCAAGTGATGATAGTTCTTTGGAAAGTGACCAGGAAGAACATGCTTCACGATCTCAGCTACCTGATGTGAAAAGTGATGAAGATGTCAGTGACAATTTAAATCTCTGTGAGGGTGTGTCGATTTCATCATCTGATACATCACTGCATGATATAGAAGTTGAAAGAGAAACTCCCAGAATACCTACACATCTTGATAGGAAGAAAGGCCCTCTCGAAGTTGGATCCCTGAAAGATATTCCTCGTTATGAGGATGCTCCATCTGAGTTTGTGGAGCATCCTAAGAAACCCAAGATGAGTGGAAGGAGAATGAGTGATGAACCACAGGGAATATCTCAAAAGAAGAAAAGACCAAGGCGAAATCATGATATAACACCAAGATCCGTGAAACCTGGTTCAAAACTATCTTCAAGTGAAGATAATGAAGTTATTACCCCTGTCAAGCCTGTTGCTTCAGCATCAGGATATCCAATTTCTTCCTCCTCAGAACATGAGGATGATGCTACCACTGAGGAACCAGCTCCAACAATATCAGTTCATGTTATTGAACCTGTGCATGCTGTTGGTCCTGGGCCAAATAGGTATAATGACCCTCACGTGGCTGGATTAGGACATTCTGATGCACCAAAAGGAGTCGAGTTTTATGAGGAACCAGTCTTGAAATCGGACAATATTCCTGGATATGCACCTATAGGAAAACATACGCCTGGTAAGAAAACGTCATCTTCAAGCGATGGTAGTTCTTTGGAAAGTGACCAGGAAGAACATATATCACGATCTTATAAACCTGATGTGAAGAGTGATGAAGATGTCAGTGACAATGAGAATCTTTGTGAGGGTGTGTCGATTTCATCATCTGATACATCTCTGCATGATGTAGAAGTTGAAGAAGAAGCTCCCAGAATGCCTGATTTGGATAGGAAGAAAGACCCTCTCAAAGTCAGATCCCTGGAAGATGTTCTTCGTAATGAGGATGCTCCATGTGAGTCTGTGGAGCTTCCAGAGAAACCCATCATGAGTGGAAGGGAAATGAGTGATGAGCCACAGGGAATATCTCAAAAGAAGAGGAGACCAAGGCGAAATCATGATATAACACCAAGAGCCATGGAACCTGGTTCAAAACCATCTTCAAGTGAAGATGATGAAGTTACTACCCCTGTCAAGCTTGTTGCTTCAGCTCTAGGATATCCAATTTCTTCCTCCTCAGAACATGAGGATGATGCTACCATTGAGGAACCAGCTCCAACAATATCAGTTCATATTGTTGAACCTGTGCATGCAGTTGGTCCTTGGCCAAATAGGTATAATGACCCTCACGTGGCTGGATTAGGACATTCTGATGCACCAAAAGGAGTCGAGTTTTATGAGGAACCAGTCTTGAAATCGGACAATATTCCTGGATATGCACCTATAGGAAAACATACGCCTGGTAAGAAAACGTCATCTTCAAGCGATGGTAGTTCTTTGGAAAGTGACCAGGAAGAACATATATCACGATCTTATAAACCTGATGTGAAGAGTGATGAAGATGTCAGTGACAATGAGAATCTTTGTGAGGGTGTGTCGATTTCATCATCTGATACATCTCTGCATGATGTAGAAGTTGAAGAAGAAACTCCCAGAATGCCTGATTTAGATAGGAAGAAAGACCCTCTCAAAGTCAGATCCCTGGAAGATGTTCCTTGTAATGAGGATGCTCCAATTGAGTTTGTGGAGCATCCTGAGAAGCCCAAGTTGAGTGGAAGGAGAATGAGTGATGAGCCTCAGGGAATATCACAAAAGATGAAAAGACCAAGGCGAAATCATGATATAACACCAAGAGTCATGGAACCTGGTTCAAAACCATCTTCAAGTGAAGATGATAAAGTTATTACCCCTGTCAAGCCTGGTGCTTCAGCTCCAGGATATCCAACTTCTTCCTCCTCAGAATCTGAGGATGATGTTACTATTGAGGAACCAGCTCCAACTATAGCAGTTCATGTTGTTGAACCTGTACATGCTGGAGGTCCTGGGCCAAATAGATATTATGACCCTCACATGGCCGGATTTGTAAGATCTGAGAAACCGAAAGGAATTGATGATAATGAAAGACTGCTCATGCCTGGTAAGATAAGGTCATCTTCAAGTGATGATAGTTCTTTGGAAAGTGACCAGGAAGAACATGCTTCACGATCTCAGCAACCTGATGTGAAGAGTGATGAAGATGTCAGTGACAATTTAAATCTCTGTGAGGGTGTGTCGATTTCATCATCTGATACATCACTGCATGATATAGAAGTTGAAAGAGAAACTCCCAGAATGCCTGATCTAAATAAGAAGAAAGGCCCTCTCGAATTTGGAACCTTGAAAGATGTTCCTCGTAATGAGGATGCTCCATATGAGTCTGTGGAGCTTCCAGAGAAACCCATCATGAGTGGAAGGGAGATGAGTGATGAGCCACAGGGAATATCTCAAAAGAAGAGAAGACCAAGGCGAAATCATGATATAACACCAAGATCCGTGAAACCTGGTTCAAAACTATCTTCAAGTGAAGATAATGAGGTTATTACCCCTGTCAAGCCTGTTGCTTCAGCTCCAGGATATCCAACTTCCTCCTCCTCAGAATCTGTGGATGATGCTATCACTGACGAACCAGCTCCAACAATATCAGTTCATGTTATTGAACCTGTGCATGCTGGAGGTCCTGGGCCAAATAGGTATAATGACCCTCACGTGGCTGGATTAGGACATTCTGATGCACCAAAAGGAGTCGAGTTTTATGAGGAACCAGTCTTGAAATCGGACAATATTCCTGGATATGCACCTATAGGAAAACATACGCCTGGTAAGAAAACGTCATCTTCAAGCGATGGTAGTTCTTTGGAAAGTGACCAGGAAGAACATATATCACGATCTTATAAACCTGATGTGAAGAGTGATGAAGATGTCAGTGACAATGAGAATCTTTGTGAGGGTGTGTCGATTTCATCATCTGATACATCTCTGCATGATGTAGAAGTTGAAGAAGAAACTCCCAGAATGCCTGATTTAGATAGGAAGAAAGACCCTCTCAAAGTCAGATCCCTGGAAGATGTTCCTTGTAATGAGGATGCTCCAATTGAGTTTGTGGAGCATCCTGAGAAGCCCAAGTTGAGTGGAAGGAGAATGAGTGATGAGCCGCAGGGAATATCACAAAAGATGAAAAGACCAAGGCGAAATCATGATATAGCACCAAGAGTCATGGAACCTGGTTCAAAACCATCTTCAAGTGAAGATGATGAAGTTATTACCCCTGTCAAGCCAGGTGCTTCAGCTCCACAATATCCAACTTCTTCCTCCTCAGAATCTGTGGATGATGCTATCACTGAGGAATCAGCTCCAACAATATCAGATCATGTTGTTGAACCTGTGCATGCTGGATGTCCTGGGCCAAATAGGTATTATGACCCTCACATGGCCGGATTTGTAAGATCTGAGAAACCGAAAGGAATAGATATGCATGAGGGACTGTTCATGACTGGTAAGATAAGGTCATCTTCAAGTGATGATAGTTCTTTGAAAAGTGACCAGGAAGAACATGCTTCACGATCTCAGCAACCTGATGTGAAGAGTGATGAAGATGTCAGTGACAATTTAAATCTCTGTGAGGGTGTGTCGATTTCATCATCTGATACATCACTGCATGATATAGAAGTTGAAAGAGAAACTCCCAGAATGCCTGATTTAGATGAGAAGAAAGGCCCTCTCGAAGTTGGAACCTTGAAAGATGTTCCTCGTAATGAGGATGCTCCATGTGAGTCTGTGGAGCTTCTAGAGAAACCCATCATGAGTGGAAGGGAAATGAGTGATCAGCCACAGGGAATATCTCGAAAGAAGAGAAGACCAAGGCGAAATCATGATATAACACCAAGATCCGTGAAACCTGGTTCAAAACTTTCTTCAAGTGAAGATGATGAAGTTATTACCCCTGTCAAGCCTGTTGCTTCAGCTCCAGGATATCCAACTTCCTCCTACTCAGAATCTGAGGATGATGTTACCACTGAGGAACCAGCTCCAACTATATCAGTTCATGTTGTTGAACCTGTGCATGCTGGAGGTCCTGGGCCAAATAGATATAGTGACCCTCACGTGGCTGGATTAGGACATTCTGATGCACCAAAAGGAGTCGAGTTTTATGAGGAACCAGTCTTGAAATCGGACAATATTCCTGGATATGCGCTTATAGAAAAACATGCGCCTGATACCAAAACATCATCTTCGAACGGTGATAGTTCTTTGGAAAGTGACCAGGAAGAGAATGCTTCACTATCTCATAAACCAGATGTGAAGAGTGATTTAGATGTCAGTGACAATGTAGATCTCCGTGAGGGTGTGTCGATTTCATCATCTGATACATCTCTGCATGATGTAGAAATTGAAGAAGAAGCTCCAAGAATGCCTGATTTAGATAGGAAGAAAGACCCTCTCAAAGTCAGATCCCTGGAAGATGTTCCTTGTAATGAGGATGCTCCAATTGAGTCTGTGGATTATCCTGAGAAGCCCAAGATGAGTGGAAGGAGAATGAGTGATGAGCCGCAGGGAGTATCACAAAAGATGAAAAGACCAAGGCGAAATCATGATATAACACCAAGAGTCATGGAACCTGGTTCAAAACCATCTTCAAGTGAAGATGATGAAGTTATCACCCCTGTCAAGCCTGGTGCTTCAGCTTCAGGATATCCAACTTCTTCCTCCTCAGAATCTGAGGATGATGTTACTATTGAGGAACCAGCTCCAACTATACCAGTTCATGTTGTTGAACCTGTACATGCTGGTGGTTCTGGGTCAAATAGATATTATGACCCTCACATGGCCGGATTTGTAGGATCTGAAAAACCGAAAGGAATAGATGTGCATGAGGGACTGCTCATGCCTGGTAAGATAAGGTCATCTCCAAGTGAAGATAGTTCATTGGAAAGTGACCAAGAAGAACATGCTCCACGATCACATCAACTTCTCGTGAAGAGTGATGAAGATGTTAGTGACAATGTAAATCTCTGTGAGGGTGTGTCGATTTCATCATCTGATACATCTCTGCATGATGTGGAGGTTGAGCAAGAAATTCCCAGAATGCCTGATTTAGATAGAAAGAAAGACCCTCTCAAAGTCAGATTCCTGGAAGATGCTCCTGGTAATGAAGATGTTCCATGTGAGTCTCTGGAGCTTCCAGAGAAACCCAACATGAGTGGAAGGAAAATGAGTGACGAGCCACAGGGAATATCACAAAAGAAGAAAAGACCAAGGCGAAAGCATGATATTGAACCAAGATCCGTGGAACCTGGTTCTAAACCATCTTCAAGTGACGGTAATGAAGTCATTGCCCCTGTCAAGCCTGTTGCTTCAGCTCCAGGATATCCAACTTCCTCCTCCTCAGAATCTGAGGATGATGTTACCACTGAGGAACCAGCTCCAACTATAGCAGTTCATGTTGTTGAACCTGTACATGCTGGAGGTCCTGGGCCAAATAGATATTATGACCCTCACATGGCCGGATTTGTAAGGTCTGAGAAACCTAAAGGAATAGATGTACATGAGACCCTGGTCATGCCTGGTAAGATGAGGTCATCTTCAAGCGAAGATAGTTCTTGTGAAAGTGATCAGGTAGAACATGCTTCACGATCTCAGCAACCTGATGTGAAGAGTGATGAAGATTTCAGTGACAATTTAAATCTCTGTGAGGGCGTGTCGATTTCATCATCTGATACATCACTGCATGNTCCAACTATACCAGTTCATGTTGTTGAACCTGTACATGCTGGTGGTTCTGGGTCAAATAGATATTATGACCCTCACATGGCCGGATTTGTAGGATCTGAAAAACCGAAAGGAATAGATGTGCATGAGGGACTGCTCATGCCTGGTAAGATAAGGTCATCTCCAAGTGAAGATAGTTCATTGGAAAGTGACCAAGAAGAACATGCTCCACGATCACATCAACTTCTCGTGAAGAGTGATGAAGATGTTAGTGACTATGTAAATCTCTGTGAGGGTGTGTCGATTTCATCATCTGATACATCTCTGCATGATGTAGAAGTTGAAGAAAAAACTCCTAAAATGCCTGCTCATCTTGATAAGAAGAAACGCCCACTCAGAGTTGGATCCTCGAAAGATGTCGCTCTTGATGTGGATACTCTAATTGAGTATATGGAGCTTCCAGAGAAACCCAAGATGAGTGGAAGGAAAATGAGTGATGAGCCACAAGGAATATCACAAAAGAAGAAGAGACCAGGGCGAAATCATGATGAAACACTAAGAGTCATGGAACCTGTTTCAAAACCATCTTCAGCTGAAGATGATAAAGTTATCACCCCTGTCAAGCCGGGTGCTTCAGCTTCAGGATATCCAACATCTTCCTCGTCAGAATCTGAGGATGATGTTACTACTGCGGAACCAGCTCCCACTATATCAGTTGATGTTGTTGAACCTGTGCATGAAAGGTCTGAGAAACCGAAAGGAATTGATGATAATGAGAGACTGCTCATGACATCTGGAGATATTTCTGATCATTCACCTGTAGAGAATCAACCGCCTGGTAAGAGTAAGTCATCTTTAAGTGACGATAGTTCTTTGGAAAGTGACCAAGAAGAAGATGTCCCACGATCTCCTAAACCTGATGTGAAAAGTGATGAAGATGATAGTGACAGTGTGAATCTCTGTGAGGGTGTGCCGATTCCATCATCTGATACATCACTTCATGATATAGAAGTTGAGGAAGAACCTCCAAAAATGCCTGCTTATCTTGAAAGGAAGAAAGGCCCACTCAAAGTTGGAACCTTGAAAGATGTCCCTCGTTGTGAGGATGCTCCCAGTGAGTCTGAGGAGCTTCCAGAGAAACCCAAGATGAGTTGGAGGAAAATTGATGATGAGCCACAAGGAATATCACAAAAGAAGGAGAGACCAAGGAGAAATCATGATATAGCACAAAAAACCATGGAACCTGGTTTAAAACCATCCTCAATTGAAAATGATGAAGTTATTGCCCCTGTCAAGCCTCTTGCTTCAGCTCCAGGATATCCAACTTCTTTCTCGTCAGAATCTGAGGATGATGCTTCCACTGAGGAACCAGCTCCAACTATATCAGTTGATGTTGTTGAACCTGTACATGCTGGATGTCCTAAGCCAAATAAGTATCATGACCCTCTCATGGCTGGATTAGGTCAATCAGATTTACCAAAAGGAGTTGACATTAGCAGAGAACCGGCCGTGATATGTGATGATGTTCCTGGATTTGCACCTTTAGAAAAACATGTGCCTGGTAAGATTTTGTCAACATCAAGTGATAATAGTTCCTTGGAAAGTGGCCAAGAAGAACAAGAATCATATGAAGCCGGTTCAAGACAATCTTCGAGTGAAGATGAAGGTATTATCCATATCAAGCCTGTTGCTTCAGCTCCAGGATATCCAACTTCTTCCTCTTCAGAATCTGTGGATGATGCTACCACTGAGGAACCAGTTCCAACAATATCAGATCATGTTGTTGAACCTGTGCATGCTATTGGTCCTCAGCCAAATGAGTGTTATGACCCTCATATGGCTGGATTAGGTCAATTTGATGCACCAATGGGAGTTGACTGCAGTAAAGAAGCAGCAGTGAAATATAGCGATGTTTCTGGATATGCGCCTCAAGAGAAACAGGTGTATGGCAAGATTCAGTCATCTTCAAGTGATGATAGTTCCCTGGAGAGTGACCAAGAAGAACTTGCTCCAAGATCAAATAAACCCGATCTGAAGAGTGATGAAGATGTTAGTGAAGATGTGATTTTCTGTGAGGGTGTGTCGATTTTGTCATCGGATTCTTCTCTACATGATATAGAAGTTGATGAAGAAATTCCCGAAAATTCAACTCATCCAGTTGAGAGAACAAATTATCTAGAAAAGCTAGGATTACTTGAGGAAAACTCTTCGGAATCTTACTATCCGACTCTTGACTTTTCTATGGCTGGTCCACGAATTCCGGATGTTGTGGAAACTGTTTCATTTGATGATGAACCTGCTGAGATCATTGGACTTACATTGCAACCAAGCCCTCAAAGCCCTGATATTTCATCTACTTTGCCAAAAATAAGCCTCTATTGTAAGCCAGAGTTGAGAAATGGTGTTACTAAGCTTTGCTTCAACGCTCCTGAAGATGTCAAATTGCGAGCTCAATGTACTTTCATGGGAAAAGAGATACCACTGAAAGCAACGGTTATCCATAGCAAAGCAATCATCAAGATACCAACACAAACTTATGGAATATTTGAACTTAAGGTTTTTGCTGTCAGTGAGCACGATCCTATTTTGGCTGCAAATCTTGCTTTAGTTATTGAAGTAAAATTTGTATCCAGTTGTGCCCAACTCTATATAATAGGTTCTGAAATGTATTTGCCTGTCCTCGTGAGAGATGGATCAGTTCTTGTCAACAATACAATTCAAATACCGTTCGAGGTTCCAAGTGGTCTTGAAAGGAATGTCGATGTTATTTGCAAAGATCCAAACTATCAAGATTTAACTGTTGGCATTTTGCCCGAGGAGAACAAGTTTGTTGTTACTCTGAGTCCTCACTGTCCTGGGCCGTATCTGATTGAAAAGGTTACTTGGGGTTTTATTGATATTCTTCCACCTACCATCCTTCATGTGGAATATAAAAATGAAGAGATAATTTCCTTTTCACTTGAAGAATATGTGTGCCCCATAATTTCATTCCCAAGTATTAGAGGAAGACCTCGGCAAAAGCATAGTAAGATACTAATTCCTTTATTTTCCGAGCATTGGGAAAAGATTGAAGTTCATTGTTCAGATGCTGACCAGAAGCCATATCCTGTTGACACACAACATCATGAAAAGAATATGGAGGTTGTAATCAAGCCAAAGTCACTTGGAGTTTACAGGGTTTTCTTTCTTTTAGACTCTGTCATTTTACCTGGTGGACCACTTATAATCAATGTCAAGTCTATTGAGCCGAACCTTTCATTCACTATGAAAAAGCCAAGTTCTAGTCTGGAACTGAAGTCTCCTATATCCAGAAAAGCAGACCCATCAGTTGATGAACATTTGATGCCGAAAATCGTTGGAACTCCAACTTGTATAAGCAATAGAATCATCCTCGAAGTTTCCACTCCCATTTTTAATCAGCTTGTCTTTCTCTGTAAAAGGCCAAAGGATTCTGATATCACAACTGAAACTATTCAAGAAAATGGTAGGAGCTTTGTTGTTTGTGAAGCAAGACAGACTGGGACCTATGTTCTATCTATGTATCATGATGAAAAACTTGTGTGTGAGCCTCTTATAATCAACTTCTGTGTATATGAACCAAACCTCTTCAGCCTGCTAGATGATGCTCCATTGAAAGAGCATCCTATTTTCCATGGACCGCCATCTACACATGGAAAAGCAGTGGTTTTAGTATTTGACATTCCCCCACGGTTTCAATTCGACAAATTGGAGTCCATTTGCAAAGGTCCAGACTTCGAAAATATACCATCATCAACTTCAGTTAACCAAATTACAGATGAAGTTCTTGTTAATTTTGAGCCAAAATCACCAGGACGTCACACAATATGCATGATCAGGGATGAAGATGATTTGGTAGCCATAATGACTGTTCTTGTACATGTGTCTGATCAAGATACACCAACCTGTACTTCCGAAGTCTTTGACAGAAGCCCTGTTCCTTTCTTCAAACAACCAAATCAACCTCTGCTGTTGCGACCAGCTTTTAGGTTCATCTTCTCTTGCCCATTGAAAAAGAGTTGCATTGAACTCGGTACTGATCGTAAGCTCTTCCAGTTTGATGGTCTTGAGATGACCATGCAGTTCAACTTACAGAATCATTCATATGAGACAATTTGTACAGCAGTTGTTGGTCCGATAGGAATGATTCAGATTGTTCGATTGAGAAAATATGATCCACTGAAACCGATAATATCTTTATCATTCATACCTTCCTGTCCTGGATCATACAAGATCAATCTCATGGCTGGAAAAGTTCGTCTGCCAGGATTTCCAGTGAGTATACTCATTACTGCTGTTGAAGTGCCTGTTCTCAGAAAGCCCCTGCAAAGCTATACAAAACAAGAGGACCTTGTCGTTCTTTCAAACCAAATGCTTATTATCCCGATAGCAGGCATTCAGATAGAAGATGTAAGGGTTGTTAGTCATCATGTGAACAGTTCCAGCAGTGATTCGGTGACGCTTTTAGAAGGCAAGTTTGCGAAGCTGATAAATATTGTCATAAGACCTGGCATACCTGGAGTCCATTTGACCAATATTTTTGTTGGTGATTCAGAGATTCCTCAATCACCCATAAAATTCACAGTATTTCCCAGTAAGACAGCAAAGAAGATCCAAGTCATTTATCCCTTGGTAAGGCTCAAGCAATCTCATGGCAACAGTGAAAGTATAGAAACAATCAGTGAGCCAGGGCAAATGAAAGGATTGCCATATGATACTGATGCAACACATATATCTCAAATCAATTTTATGAGTGACATCAAGCACCCTATTAAAGACTATGTGAATAAACAGTCAGAAGATAACTTAGCACCTAAAATATCAGAAATAACTGAGCCAGGGGTTCATTCTAGGGATCTAGAAAGTCCAGACCATCTGCGTGAAAAGATTGTCCCAGGAGCAGTACATATCACCTGTAATGGTACTTTGATTGATGCATCTCAAGAGCCAATTCTTACGCCGAAATTTCGGCCATTAAAAGTACACTTGGATGATGGCAACGAACCATACATCAATCCTGAGGGTTGTCTAATAGATAGTAAAGGATGCCCACTTATAGGTCCTAATGGGACTATGATTCAGCTAGGGAGAGGTGTTTATGGTCCTCGAATAGGACCAAATGGACATGTCTATGACATATTGGGAAAAAAGGTGCTTGGTTCAGATAGTAAGCCAGTGATTGCAGGTATTGGTATTGATGGATGTGTTCTAGCAAATGAGGATGGCAACCTTTTGTCGCCTGATCATGATCTGTTATTGGATGGAAACGAAAACCCACTGCTTTGCTCTGAATGCCCATTTATTGGTTATGATGATGTACTATATGAACCTGATGGTTCTCCGCTTTTCAATCAACAAGGTGACACTTTACTCAAGGCTCACATCAATGAAAATACTAAGCAGCCGAAAGTGGATTATCGCGGTTGTTTAATTGATGAGGGAGGGAACAGAGTGACGGACATATATGGAAACCCTGTCATCATTGGGAATCTTCCATACGTTAATAAGGATGGGATTTTAATGATGCCATGTGGCATACCTGTCATAAATAAACACACGGGACTTCCCGTTAAAGCTGGTAGGGATGAAAGTGGTAATCCAAAGGTCAATCATAGCAAATGTGTTCTTGACCAATCTAATAACTTCATAACTGGTAAAGACATGAACCCAGTGATAATCTCAAATCAATTTACTGCACTCTGTGATCCAAATCCTCTCATGGCTGGTTTAGGATGCTTTGTTATTCCAGATGGTTTTGACAATGATGAAGAAACTGTTCATGAAATATCATTTGACGACCTCTTGAATGATCATAAGATCAATGATTTCGTCTCTGATGACAACATTGAAAGCTTTGCGACAGAATATTCAGATGATGAAATAACTGTGGAAGAGCCAGTGATTAGTGTTCCGATACTGAAATCAGTGCCTGTTGATACAGTGGGTGCTGTCAAGAAGCCATATCGAAAACTACCACAATCGAAACCAAAGACAAGGAAGTTCATAAGACCAGGTGTTTTGACAATCAAGCCAGATGGAACCTTGATGGGACGTGACAACAAGGAATTGAGAGACAGGGATAACAATCCAATAAAGGTATCTCTTGACCAAGACAAGAAACCAAGAGTTGATACATCAAGGTGCTTGTTGGGTAGAGACGGTGAACCTCTCAGGGGTCCAGATGGAGCTCCAATATATCTTGGACGTGGTTTGTATGGTCCCCGTGTTGGACCAACTGGTCATATGTATCTGCCAAATGGGAATACAATGACTGATACCAAGGGTAGCCCCATAACAGTTGGATTCACTGATGATGGAAGAGTACATGCTGGTAGATTTGGTGACTTGAGAGATCACAAGAAGAAACCACTTGTTGATAAGCATGGGAACAGAATCTTTGTCAGTGAGAATCCCTATGTTGGTTTCAATGGTCGTGTTTACAGACCAAATGGTCATGTTTATCTCCACCCCACTTCCAAGAAACCTCTGATCGCAAAAATAGACAAACAAGGGCGTCCTCAAACTGACAAGGATGGATTTATCCTTGGTTCAAATGGTGATCCTTTGAGAGATGAGAAAGGAGCCAAGTTGGTTCTAGGAACTGGTCCAATAGTACACAGAGGTATGGTTATGCTACCAATAGGTAGACCACTCACAGGACCGAATCACAGAGTGCTTCGTGCTGGCATCTCAAGTGATGGACTCCCTAATCTGGATGACAAGCACTGTGTTTTTGATGAAGATGGAAAGCTTGTAAAGGGGAATGACGATCAACCTGTACCCATAAAACATCATGGAAGACCTCCTAAGGTGGAATCATTTGATTTGGTGTTTGACTCCTCAGACTCAGATATACCAGAAGATATTGTCACTGCTGAACCATTCCACTACGACTCTGAGTCTCTGGCAGAATCTTCAGACGGTGAAATAACTGTGGATGAGCCAGTGATGAGCGTTCCTACGCTGAAATCAGTGCCTGGTGATACAGTGGGTGTTGTCAAGAAGCCATACAGTAAACGACCACAATCGAAACCAAAGACAAGAAAGTTCATAAGACCGGGTGTTTTGACAATCAAGCCAGATGGAACCTTGATGGGAGGTGACAACAAGGAATTGAGAGACAGGGATAACAATCCAATAAAGGTATCTCTTGATCGTGACAAGAAACCAAGAGTTGATACGTCAAGGTGCTTGTTGGGTAGAGAGGGTGCACCTCTCAGTGGTCCAGATGGAGCTCCAATACATCTTGGACGTGGTTTGTATGGTCCCCGTGTTGGACCAACTGGTCATATCTATCTGCCAAATGGAAATACAATGACTGATACCAAGGGTAGCCCCATAACAGTTGGATTCACTGATGATGGAAGAGTACGTGCTGGCAGATTTGGTGACTTGAGAGATCACAAGAAGAAACCACTTGTTGATAAGCATGGAAACAGAATCTTTGTCAGTGAGAATCCCTATGTTGGTTTCAATGGTCGTATTTACAGACCAAATGGTCATGTTCATCTCCACCCCACTTTCAAGAAACCTCTGATCGCAAAATTAGACAAACAAGGGCGTCCTCAAACTGACAAGGACGGATTTATCCTTAGTTCAAATGGCAATCCTTTGAGAGATGAGAAAGGAGCCAAGTTGGTTCTTGGAACTGGTCCAATAGTTCACAGAGGTATGGTTATGCTACCAATAGGTAGACCACTCACAGGACCGAATCACCGAGTTCTTCGTGCTGGCATCTCAAGTGATGGACTCCCGAAGCTTGATGACAAGCACTGTGTTTTCGATGAAGATGGAAAGCTTGTAAAGGGGAATGACGATCAACCAGTACCCATAAAACATCATGGAAGACCTCCTAAGGTGGGATTATTTGATTTGGTGTTTGACTCCTCAGACTCAGACATGCCAGAAGATATTGTCACTGCTGAACCATTCCACTACGACTCTGATTCTCTGGCAGAATCTTCAGACGGTGAAATAACTGTGGATGAGCCAGTTATCATCCCCGAAGTATCATCTGAGCCGGTCACCAAACGTATAGTTCCTTCAACGTCCTTATTCGACACCTTGGATCGGACACTATCTGGAGAAGAAGACATCGTAATTGAGGACCCAGTTTTCATCCCGGAAGTCAAGTCTCAGCCAGTGAAGAAAGTGATAGTTCCATCCTCAACTCTCTTTAACCAAATCGATCGTCAATTCTCTACTGCTTCATTGTTTGGGTGAGTTTTCACGATCCTTCACGTGTATCATCATAATGATTATCACTCAATTTGTAATATATGAATTAAGTTCTGAAGGCTGTGAGGTTGAGAGTGAGGCTAGTTAGTCAGCAGGCTGAAGGGTCATGTCTTTTATAAGCCACAGGTTATGTTGAGTGTTCGTAGGTAGGTACAAGGTGCAATATTGGGTCTTCTTCTTCAGTTTTTTTTGGCAGAATCTCAGATTTTATCTTTGAAATAAATTGTTTTGAATAAAATTTGATCATGTACGGTACTATAAGAGTATAACCGGAATTCAATTTTCTGATGAATTCTATAATTATTATTGATGAAACCTTTGTCTCCCATAGAAACGAAGAAAAGTACAAAGAGTACGAGAGACTCAAGGACGGTCTTGACGAGTTTCTTGCTTGGTGTAGAGAAACTAAGGTGGAACTTGACAGTCCTCCAAAAGTTCTTATACAACTCAAAGAAGTTTCCAGATTGAAGGCACAAACTCAGGTTTGTCAAAATTCAATGTTCTAGTTTTCTACCACGAATTATGGACATCAAAATTTTATGCTCATTTTCTTTATCAATTGCTGATCAGATATCGTGACTCTTGAAATTTTCAAGAATCACAATAGCAATTCAATACAATGAAATGATTAAAATATTGATTATCGCAGGAGATGGTTGATTTCATTGCCGAGAAAGGGGAAGAACTGGGCGTGATAGAGGATCAAGTGACTGATTTTGTTTCCACAACTGGTAAACTGGAAGAAACAGAGGAGCTGAAAAACAAGCTGAAATTGGTCCAGGAGGAGTATACTGTTATTCTCAAAGCCGTAAGTCGGATTAATTTGCTGTTTTCCAGACATTCATTCAGCTCTTGTAATACCTAAGTGATCGTTTTCTGTTGGTCAGCTGTTCGTCGTTGTGGATAGGGATTGGACAGGTCATGGGCCATACAGCTATACAGGAGTCAACTGACAAATTTTGACGATCACAGATTTGGCATTGGACGTAAAGTATTGCGAATCATGAATAACCACTTGTGTGAAGTGGTGTGAATCGTTGAATTAGGAGCTATGCTGACAGATTTTGTCACGGCCTTGTTCATAAGCGGTTGTCATAGAGTTACTTCACCATTCTATAGATGCTCTGGTTTCTATCCTGAGATTCGTGACTTACAATCGAACAATTCATTCAAAGATTCTCCTCTAGAACGTGTAAGGCAGTTCAGATGTCCATTATAAATGTAGGCGCTGCGACGATCCTTGTCGAAAAAGGGACCACTTTGACGGGCTCTATTATATTACGAAAACTATACCATACGAGCAGGCTATTGTCGTTTTCTCCCTGCCAGCTGCAGCAGTTGTACATTATACCATCTCACTCAATCTCCCGGTCTCCCTCACTCCTTTTGGTATAATCTCCAATCATCGTGACTCCCGACCTTTCATTCGTAGAATTTCTAAATTTCTATATAGCAAGCCCTTTACCTCTCCTGGTGTTTGGAAACTGCATTTGCCATTTCGAGAGTTGAACGCAATACATTCTGGACAGCAACATTGAGGTTTGTCCTTACCTGCCCTTTCATGAGCTGTTGAGATTGATTATAGTAGGTACACTCTATGCGAAGTATATTACAGTCTGAACCGACTTTTGAAACTGTCTATGTCATGGTTAGAAGCCACTGCTTAGTGCTTACCTACCTCTCATGTAATTTTCAGTCTGAGTCTGCTGTTTTATTCATTCTGAATTGATGCTTCAATTAATCAATCTTATCCTATTAATCTCATTGCGTACAAGCTAGTCTCATCTCTTTTATAATTGATCTGAAAGATGGCGTGACACTTTCTGTTGATGACGCTTTACTATTGTTTATTCAGTACAACATGCATAATTCCTTCATACCACCTTAATTGAGGAATTATATCATCCAAGCACCGCGCATAATTGTAGCAAGCTTTACCTTAATTCGCCCACCGAAGCGTTGAATCATGGTGATAAGTGGTTCTCAGTTCCCATGGCAACTCATGAAATGAACATCCGTTAGCATGCTTCTGTGTATTTAACACATGCCACCCGGCTTGAAGTAGAATATCCGTGTTATTTGAGACCAGATTATCGCAGTCATTGTTCAGTTGTACGTTCCACTGTACATGCCCCTGTGTGCGATATCTCTTTGAATAATACTTGTGTCACTCCCCGGGATTCTTATCATTCCATCTGAGATAAGTCCGACCCCTCTCCAAGTCTCCAGTCATTGAAATCTCTGTCGAACAATCCACAGTCCGTACATAATTCACTTCTCGCTTTCGATTTCATCAGCTTTAACAGTGGATGGTCCATATAGAGGGACATAACCGCCCTCCTAACATAAGGGGTCTGATACACTTTGCTAACAAGATGATATCACCTTGATACTATGCGTGAGGGGGATAAAGACACGCATGATATTGTAAGATCAAGGGGAAAACACCGAGCTAGAAAAGAACTTGACAAAGAGCACATATCGAAGGTGACCGCTACTGCAGGTAGTGTTAAGGAGCCAAGTGGTGTTAGGAAGCCAAGTGGTGTTGGGAAGCCAAGTGGCGTTCAGAGGTCAAGAGGTGTCAACGGTCTCAATGGTGTCGGCAGTATAAGTGGTGTAACTTATACTCGGAGTGGTGTCAACGGACGAAGTGGTGTCAAGGCTAAGGATAATCATTGTTCTTCAAGCAGTGATATTTTTCAAGGTTCGAGTGGTGTCAATGAAGCTTCGTTCAATCCCGAGAATGAACATAGAAACAAAAGTCCAAAGAATTCGAGATCAAAGTCTCCAGATCGAAAGAGGTCGAAACATAGGAAGCACAAAAATAACTTGCAAGTTTAAGAAGGCACCAAGTCCAAAGGTGGTCGATTGTCAAAGCATGCACATCATAGATTACCAAGGAGTCATGCCAAAGAAAAGGTATAATGTCTCAGATCATGCACTGAAATCGTGTTCTTTTGTAAGATCTAGGTACATAAGATGTCATCGTGTCGCTGTTTGTACGTTGTTGTTTGTTCGTTTGTTTGTACCTTGTTGTATAAGTATTATCTGGTTACTTAGAATTTTGTTATTAGAATAAGATGATAAGATGCTTCAGTTTTTTATATCCTGATCCCCGACAGGCGAAGGACGCCTCGCAAGATCTCCAAGACACTATGGACCGTGTTGAGAAGGTTGTCTACTGGTACAACTGTCTACAGCAGTACCTGAAGGCGTCCAGGAATCGACTAGAGTTGCTGGACCCTGTGGGAACTGATGTGCTGGACGTTGCTAAGCAACTCAAACACTGCAAGGTAAGAGGGAGGCGTGCTCTGTTGAAGAGAAGATTAGGTATCAGTTTGAGTCTGATTGCCATTCCTCTTCTCCTATCCCCGTTTTACCATGGCTCGCTGCGCAGGCAATCAGCACAGAGTTGGAGAGTAAGGAGGAGCTTATAGAGGAAATGATGAAAGAGAGTGAGATATTACTGTCACTTGCTGACAATGCTCATCTCTATGTTATACCTGCTGACTTGGGAGACAAGGTTACCAGCTTCAAAACGGACTGGAAGGTAAGTGAAGTTGGTAAATTCATCCCTTTGTCACTTTACCTCAAGATCATCTAGTTATCTCGTGCAATCATTCCCACCACCGTATCTAATGAATATGAATTTCTCAGAAATTCTGTGCTAAGTGCCGCTCCCAAGAAAAGCGTCTAGAACGCACCTACACCAAGCTGAGGAAGCTGGAAGCCGCCCTAGAGAAGATACTGAGGTGGCAAAACGAGAAGGAGAAGGAGTTAGCTGCAGCGCCGCCCATTTCCTCTGAACCGACCATCATAGCAGAACAGTTAGAACAGATCAAGTCTCTGCGAGCCATAGTGGATGGGTGTGAGAGTCATATTACCACTGCTAACGAGTTAGCGAGGGGACTCATTGACAAGTCCAAGACAGGTTCGGAGAGTGTGCCTCCACTGAAGGAGAAGCTGGAGAAGATAAACGAGGGGTGGAGGAGGATGGACGAGACTATCACCAAGAGACTCTACGATCTGGAGTCCAACTTGAAGAGAAGTCAGAGTATTGAGAAAGCTCTGGAAGATATCAAGAAGTGGCTGGATGAGAAGGAAGCAGCGTTGAAAGTGAAAGATCCGTTGTCAGTGAAACCTGATGAGCTACAGGAGATGCTGTCTAAATACTCGGTGAGTGCATCATAATCAATTCGTATGACCAATGAGTTTCTCTGGCTAATTAATACGTCTACGAACCCCTCCGACCCACGGCCATCAGCCCTTCCCCCCGAATTTGAGACCCTGTTGGCCTGTTATCCAGTATGAGAGAGTAACACTGCCCTGTACAGGAGCTGAAGCGAGATATACACGGCTATGAGAGTGTAATAGCGTCCACCACGGAGAAGGCACTAGAGGGTCTGTCACTGAACGATGCTGATAAGATGAAAGAGAAGCTAGCGTCGCTACAACTACGATACAACGACGTCAGAGAGGATTGCGATAATCACCAGGATCAAATTAATGTGAGTTTCATCCATACTTTACTGGGAAATGTTCGTGACAATCTGTCAATCTGTTTGTCATTCAATAATCATTGATACAGGCTTCTTGACTATTCCTACCTTTTTATCTGTAGTACATCAATACTTGACATCCCATTTTATCAGGAGGTATACAAGGCCCTAGGGGATCTGCGCCGTAGTGTGGCCACCCTGTCAGCAATGACAGACAGGGCCAAGGAGCAGGTTACAGAGATGGCTCCTCTAGCAACCAGCATCCCAGTCTTGAACTCACAACTCAAGGAGGTTGTTGTTCACCTCGATTCTGTGGATGCCATCAAACCTGAGATAGGTGGGTACTGGGTAGCCTGTAATTCTTGATTGTTGGATCGGTGTGTGATGCACGGTGATTCCTTTAATTTATCTGACTAGGTAAGTTCTGTTATCTGCCAGCAGTCGTGATTCTAGCCATGTCTGTTTCAGCATCTCTGACAGAGGAGTGTAACGCAGCCTGTGAACTACCCCTACTCCAAGCTGCTCCTAAACTGCAGAAGGAGGTCCTCAAGTACCCAGAAGTGGTTGAAGATAGCGTCAAGTCGCTGGATACTGCTGGTCTGCAAAGGAAGAAAGACATCGAGGAACGCATGAAGAAACTGAAAGATGTCGAGGACAGCCTCGACAAGTTCATTGATGAGTTGGCTCGCAATCAGAAGGATTTCGACAGGCAGGCATCATCGATGAACTTGTCCCCTGAAGCTAAGAGGGATCTGATTGATGATTTCGAGAAAGCTCATGCTGCCCTTGAGAAGACTCTGGACAATATACACTCAGAGGTTGATGACATGGTGTCAGATGTGGAGGACACTCCCTTCCTCAAGAGAAGAATGCAGGAAGCTAAGCAGAAACTTGACGACTTTGCAATTTCGTGAGTTTACGCCTCTGTCAGTGTTTGTTATTTGGAGTACATTGCTATTATATGAGTCTGATTTACTAATTTCTATCTAATCCAGATTAAAGAGTGGTAAGGATGACGCTGATAAGGTTGATAGTGTTCTCAAGAAGGGAGAGAAGGACAGAACCGATCTCCTGGATGAAATTCTCCTGCTAGAAGAGGAAATTAGTGCTCTTGAACCTATCTCAGTTAACGTTGCTACAGCAACGGGACAGTCCCTACAAGCAATGGTTAGTCACCTTCTCGTTACGATATAGGTGGTTTAATCATAGGAGAGAGGTTGAATAATTCATATCCGGGTAGTAGGTACCTAACAGTTTTTCACCAATCAGACTTTTGGGAGTAAGTGTGACGCCCTCAAGAGGAAATTGGAGGACCAGCGACGTGATGTCGATGACATGGCCAAGAGCATTCCAAATGAAACTAGAGACAAAATCGAGGAAGAGCACAATAAGATAGCGGATAAGCTGAACGCACTTTCTGACAACGTCAGGTGCAGGGGTGGAGCACTGGATGGGGTTCTTCCTTTCATCACTCACCTACAGGTGCGTTCATACGCGACATCATGTGGGATGAATCATGCACTCATGCACCACGTGAACCAACACGAAATTGTCTTTGACGTCTTATTGTTTGTTTCAGGACCTAGAGGCTGATCTGCTCCCCTGGATTGACGACATGGAGAGATCGGTGACGAGCGAGGCAGCCAAGAAGCCCAAATCCCCGGATCAGATTAAGGATAAGATAAATCAGCTGAAGAAGATGAATGACGACGTTGACGAGCACAAGGAAAATGTTGACGATATGGCGACATTCGGCGAGAGTGCTCTCGAGTTTGTCACATCATATGATCCTGATAAACTGTCCGAGAGTGCCATGGAGCTTGGGGAACACATCAAGGATGTGCAGGATAGGTTTGTTACGACTCATTTTTAGAGTGGCGCTGTCTTTCCTCCTTCGCTTTCCGTCTTTCGCTAGAGTTTTCCTAGAATCCTATAATGTGCATCTTGACTATATGCAATCCAAACCTAGCACCCCTCACTCCTCAGATACAATAACCTCAAAGCTGGAATTGAGGAGCTGGAAGATGGACTGAAGAACAAGGAGGAGATCGGTTCACTGACTGCTGAGATAGCTGAAGCTGTGAAGAAGCCGGTGAACTACTCCCTGAACCTGCCACAACCCCGACTCCAAGATGCTGATCTGCAGAAGTACATGGCAGATATTGACGAGGAGCTGGAGAGAATTCACGACCTGGAGGAGAAAATCAGGAACATTGAGGAACAGTACCCAGAGGCAGCTAACGATCCTACCGTGAGTCGTGACTCCTGGTGATATTTACTTTTAATGTGTGGTTGAGGATCTGAGCTTGTGTACGATGTTTCATGATATTTGACACCGCCCATCCGCAGCTTTTGGAGTTGAAGGAGAAGCTGAAAGCAGCCAAACAGATACTTGAAGATCAGAAGGATGAATTGCGTGATAAGTGCGATATGTTGGATGCCCTATCTGCTGATATAGCTGACATCAATACCGCCATCAAAGCGATATCACCCCAGAAAAATGTCTGTCCCCTATCTGATATCCCCAGTATTGAGGAAAATGAAAAGTATCTAGAGGTAAATCTGATTCGATTACTAATCAACTTCCTTTTCTTAATTTGGTTGAATTTTCTATTCTCCCTGTATTCGTTCCTACCGAGTGACTAATAGGTAACTTGACAAATTTCAATGATTCCAGGACATGACACCGAGGATCTCAACACTGGAAGATAAACTGGAGAAGTTGGAGGAGGTTCACAAACGTATCTCTAAAGATTGTGACCCTGCTGATGTGAAGAAGTTGGAAGCAAAGATTGCTGATCTGAAGAACAAGTGTAAAGAGAAGGAAAAGAAGAAGAATGAGAGATTGGAAGACCTCAAGAAGGCCAAAGAGGCTCTCCAAGAATTCGATGAGAATGCTGATAAACTCTCAACATGGCTAGAGAACCAAATCAATGAACTCAAGAGTCAAGATCCTCCCTCATCCAACTCAGAGGTACTGAAAGACCAGCTGGATAAGCACAAGGACTTTACCGATGATGTTCAGGAAAAGGGAAAGGAACTCTTCAAGGACATCATGAAGATTGGTCAACTTCTCAAGAACGACTTGTTGAATAACGAAGATGTTCCCTTGAACGAGAAGGTAAGAGTGCCCTTCTGTTGAATAATTCAAATCAATGACCTACTGTTCCTTTCGGATAACGTTTATAATAACCCCCACCTTTTTTCAGATCGCAGAGTTACAGAAGAAGTATGAAGGTCTGCTGAATGACACTAACCAGAGGCAGGCGGATCTTGCATCTGCCATGCTGGAAGCACAGAACGTTCACGACACTATGGACTATATCCTTCCTTGGCTTATTGAGGCTGAGAATGAGCTCCTCAATGCTGAGAAACCAGGTGAGAGTTCCAGTTCACACGGATCTCTGGGTGTCCTTTCCGAAACAAACTCAATTTGAAAAACGGTATTTACTCTGTTTTGCGAAGGACTCCCTATCTTTTTCTGGAGTTTATCGTTTCTGCAACATGATAAATCACGCCGCTATACCAGCTTTTGTCGATGACTACTAAGTCATTTCACCCCTTGACAGGCGCTGACATTGAGACAGTTACTATACAAGTGGAGGAGCACAAGACAGACCAACAACAACTCCTCTCCCACGCACCCCTCATTGACTCACTCCGGTCTAATGACAACCTAGCGGAGGGCGAGAATGATGTGTTGCAGGAGATACTGGTGAGGTGGGACCACTGTAACGAGTTGTCCGCTGAGAGGAAGGAAGTCCTGGCAGCAGCTCTGGACCACATTGTCAACTTCGAGAAGGCACTGGCAGATGTAAACTCCTTCATTGATGCCACAGAGAAGGAACTTGAGGAGTTTGATGCTGTACCTCTCAGCAATGTGGATGCTGTTGATGCTCTTGTAGAGAAGCACAAGGTAATGTGATCAGTTTTTTTTCTTCTCCACATCGGATAAGTTAAAAATCTCCCCCATCCCCGATATTGAGATCACTCAACTGTGGTCACAGGAGATTCAGCATGCAATGTTGATGAAGTCAGCTGACGTTGACCTTGCCAACAACCTTGGAGAGGACTACAAGTTGCTGACGGACCCTGAACATGGACAGACTATTGCTGATAAGTTGGACGACATGAACAGCAAATGGGACAAACTTCAAGGTACTATACTTCCTCTTTTTCATTGGTACTAGAGCTATTAATGGAAGACATATATCGTAAATTTGAATACAGATTGATTCCTTCAGAAAACCTCTGCTCCTTTGTTGCTGTAATATGGGCCATCATGGTGAAATATTTTTTGCATACATAACATGATGTTGCTCCAATTAACAACTTGCAGCAATGAACAAATTTATACTTATGAATAGTTATTACTGTTTTCCCTGAGGGGATCATGCTATTTATACTATTCATCATACCACTCCAATTTTAGCAAGATCTTATTAAGCTCAGATCATCTTGGACAATATGAGATATCATACACAATATGAATATTATTTAGTGCAAGTTACTTCTCGGTCTTTGCCTGCTACATTCACAGAGATAATTACATGCCTGACGCCATGACCATAATTTCACTCTTATTATTCCTTACCGTGATGTCCATTAGTTGTAATGACAATCAATAACGCTTCCTCATTTTTGTTATCCGTTTTACCTTCTGCCATATATACCCAACGCTCTACACTAAGTTCCAGACTCATGTATCTCTGAAACTCCATTGCTCGACCCTGCATCAGAATCTAACTGCATATCCCATTATGCTGCTTTAAAATTACGTTGATAACATATCTCACGGCACATGGGAGACTATTCCAGTTACTCTCTTCCAAGAATGAGGCATCCTGACAAGGACCGTGACAGGAGACTGTCTGAGGGATCTATTCATGATGATAGAAATGGTCTCTGCGAGAGGATTGCCCATCATCAGACGCCATTTGAGAGCAAGGCCCGTGTTTCGGAGCTCGAGAACAAGTTGTTGGACATGCTTGCCAATATCAAGACTCTGAAAATAAAGCAGGATTACCAGGATGACCTGATCCTGGAGAACATTGCAAGACAGGTGGAAGCACTGGGAGCTAAGGTATCCAACCTTGAGATAGAGGAACGAGAACGGGTAACAGATCTTGCGCAGTCTAAGATGACGTGGGATGTAATCAAGAAAACAGATAGGTGCAATATCGAGGAAAAGAGATCTAGACTGCAGTCGTTGAAGAAGAGGAAAACACTACTGGACATCAAAGTGACCGATATCAAGGGAGAGATGGCACAAGCTAAAGCGAAGAATGAGGCAGAAACAGAGATCAGAACAAATGAAATAGATGCGATTGAGAAGAATATCAAGGTCATTGTGGACTCCATAGAGATTCAAGAGAGTGAGGTTGGTTGTTTGCAGAAGGACTTTGAACAACTGCAAACTGATTACAAAGAAAAGATATTCGAGAATGAGCAGAAGATCCGTGAGTTGACAATGAAGAGGGATCAATGTCAGGACAAGGAAATGGGGCTGAAAATGACGAAAAAGGAGCTGAATGACAAGATTGATGACATGAAACTGGCACACCTTGACGAGCATTCCGAATGGATCGTGAAGATTGATCAACTTCATAAGACCATAGAGGAGTTGAATGTTTCAATCACACAGAATGTGGAGAAATGTGTACAATTAAAGCAGGTCCATGAAGAACTGGAACAGAAGCAGAAGTTGGAGGAAGCTGAGAATGATAGGAAGCAGGCTGAACTGGTAGCAATAAAGAATGAGTGTGTGACGAAGAAACTGGAGTTGGAACAGCTCACTGAGCAGATTTATGATGATATTCAGGTCCTCAAGGTGGACAACATCAATGAAAAAGTTGACGAGAAAGAGAAGATTGACAATCTCCGCAATGAAATAGTCGAGTTGAAGAAGTCGATAAGTAGCAAGGAGTGTGAAATAGAGTGGTTGAGGAATACTCAAGAGGAGCTACAGCAAGATCATATTCGACTTATGAAGTTGAACCAGAAGATATCGAAGGATATGGAACTAGAAGTGAAACAGCTGGCCGAACAGCAGAAAGAAAAAGAGGATTTGGAACAAATTCTTAAAGATCAGAGACGAGATTTGCAGAACCTGATTCAGAAAACAAACTGTGGAATCGAGCAACTTCAGCAGACCAGCAACTTACAAGCCCAGCAGAGGACTTCCAACGCAATGCTTGTGGCAGATTTGGAAAGCTCTCTCAAGGATTCACGGAATGCTGAGAGTGACCTCCTGAAGAAGCTGAAGGACGTTGTACTCCAAAACAAGGCAGTGGATGACAGAATGTGTGACCTGGCTGATGAGTACACATGGGTTTCCTACGAGTTGGAGGAAGAGTTGAGAAAGAGTGGCTTCAGGATTGGGGACATAGAGGAGGAGCTGTGGAGGAATGAGGCAGAGCTGAGAGAGAAAACTGAGAGAATTTCCAGTCTGGAGGCTGACTTGGAGAAGAAGAGGAAACAAACCTTCAATCTGAGATCAAGGACTAGAAGTATCTGTTTGTTTTAAATGTGCCTAATTTACTCTTATGATATCAGAGCGTCATGAGCTTCTAAAAGCTAATGTCCAAACTTTAAAAGTCTTATATTGTCCAGAATTTAATGACGACTAGTCTTACGACCTATATTTCATCTCAGGAGCTGTTGCTGACAAAGACGAGAAGCTACAGAAAGCCAGAGACACAACAGCTGAACTCGATAAGAACCTCAACGAATTGTTGGCTTGGCTCCAAGATCAGGAGAACTATCTGAAGAGCTGTAGCCCAGTCTCGGATACCTATGATAAACTAGTGGAACAGCTAGAAGAACACAAGGTACCTTGGTCATGTGTATAATCAGGACTTCAAACTTGAAATCAGTTTTATGGAATTATCCCTTTTTTAGAATTTCGCCTCTGTTCCATCTTTACACTGTAACCAATTCCAGGGTGTCCACGCTGGTTTTGAGGAGCACCAAGAAGACTATGACAACATTGTGATGACATGCCAGGAACTTCTAACTGAAACATACGACCCTCAAGTCGGAGACTCATTGGATGAAAAGTTGCAAGACCTCGGCAACAAGTCAGTTTCATAACACGAGATTATCTATCTATCCAGATTTTCATGGTTCCATGACAGGATTGAATTACACAAAATCAATGCTTGATACTGACCTCATCGATAACAGGTGGGATTCAGTGGTGAAGGCATCCATGGCACGACAGCGTGCTATCGAGGAAGCTATCCAGATCTGTCACGATTTCCAGGATTCTGTCAATGCCATCCTGGAGTGGCTGCCTGAAGCAGAGAAGGCCCTGGCATCTCTGGAACCGATTAGCGATGACTCTGACAAGATATCACAGCAGATACAGGAGTTGCTGGTGAGTTTTTTGAGGGTTGGTAGTTCTTGCCGCGGTTTCATTTCAATTTTTGAGTCTTTTGCCGGTCAAGACCTTCTTTAGAATACAGTACCTTACTAGTTAATTATTTAGAAAGTGTTCAGTGTGCTGATTTATTCAAAAATACGTCTGTTACAACGACATCGTTTCAGCAACTATCTTATCTGATGGCAGATCAGAACACTGCTGTAGAACAAGTGTGTACTCTGGGTGCTATCAGAGAAGAAACTGGACCTGCCCTCAGTGACGAGGAGGCTGACAGGTAGGAGTTTCTGTGTGTGTGTGTGTGTGTGTGTGTGTGTGTGTGTGTG
>CAMPET010000008.1:234949-247125 GCA_946803715.1 Beroe ovata | reverse complement strand
TCACTCACCACTCTAACCGTCTCACTCCACCCTCACTCACCGCTCTAACCGTCTCACCCCTCACTCCACCCTCACTCACCACTCTAACCATCTCACCCCTCACTTCTGCTCAGGTGAAGGGGGGCTACGTTTCTCCCTACTCGTGTCAAGCACTCGGACTCAAGAAAAGGTCCGGGTCACAGGGCTCCCTCTGTTCGTCCGGCAGCACAGAGTTCGACAGTCCAGTGAGGAAGAGTGTGAGCAAGTCCGGGTCCTTGACGGGCAGCCGAGGTAGCTTGTTGAGCAAGAGTAGCAGCAAGGGTAGTGTGTCCAAGGGACCAGGCACATTTGGTGAGTTACAGCCCTCACCTTCTCCACCTCTATCACTATGCTATCACTCTCTGTCAGTGTCACTATAATTCTCATCATCTTGTCCCAGGTTCAACACCTCGAGGTCTGACATCTCCCACGCGGCAAGGAAGCCAGTCTCGACTGGATAGACCGAGCAGTAGGNCGTCTCACCCCCCACTCCACCCTCACTCACCACTCTAACCGTCTCACCTCCTCACTCCACCCTCACTCACCACTCTAACCGTCTCACCCCTCACTTCCGCTCAGGTGAAGGGGGGCTACGTGTCTCCCTACTCGTGTCAAGCACTCGGACTCAAGAAAAGGTCCGGGTCACAGGGCTCCCTTTGTTCGTCCGGCAGCACAGAGTTCGACAGTCCAGTGAGGAAGAGTGTGAGCAAGTCCGGATCCTTGACGGGCAGCCGAGGTAGCTTGTTGAGCAAGAGTAGCAGCAAAGGTAGTGTGTCCAAGGGACCAGGCACATTTGGTGAGTTACAGCCCTCACGGCCTCACCTTCTCCACTTATCGCTCTCTGCCACTATAATTCTCATCATATTGTCCCAGGTTCAACACCACGAGGTCTGACATCTCCCACGCGGCAAGGGAGCCAGTCTCGACTGGATAGACCGAGCAGTAGGAGTGACGTGAATCGACCAACCAGCAGGAGCAGTAGTAAGTCAGATGTCAGCCGACCCGCCAGCAGATCAGGCAGCACTCGGAGCATCAACCCTGACCTCAACAAGTCCGGAATCCCCAGAGCGCAGACATTTGCCAGCCCGCGCACCCCCAAGCCCGCAGGCCCGTCCCCCGTAGTACGGGCAACAACATCTTCCCGCCTGCGCACCGGGGCCCGTACCCCCAACAACAGCAACGCCCCGGGGCGAACACCGCTGTCAGTAGACCCCACTGCGACCAGCACTCCCGTCAGGCAGAGAGCAGGCGCTGTATCAGGTGGGTTAAGCGGGTGTCAGGTGGGTAAAGCGGGTGTCAGGTGGGTTAAGCGGGTGTCAGGTGGGTTAAGCGGGTGTGATCATTGAATGCGTGGAAATGTGGATTCCTATTCATAGGAGTAGTAACAACACAACGGGCATAACTCTTATAGTGCCCTGTCATGACTGGTATCTGGTATAAACCTGCATGAGCTGGTCAATGATCATGTCCCCACCCTCCACAGAACCAGGTACACGGACACCCATTTCCCGGCGAGCCACGAGCTCAGCCGTCCCCACGACGGGTACATCCCGGTCACGACAGTCGAGTGAGCGGAAACTGAAGAAGACGCAGGAACCCACCCCATCACCGCCAGACCCAACCCGTGAAGCCGAGCAATAGACTCGTGATTAACCCTTCAGATATTAATTCGAGATAGAAGAATGTTTATATTAATATAGATCGTGATGTTTTTTATTTATTACAAAATCGTGTGATATAACTTAGCAGAGATGCAGATGGACAGAAAATGATACACATATGAATGAGATATTCTTGCATGTTTTTACTGAGTAAGATCTAACCTGTCTTAAATAACATCGTGCGGTATTAGGAACTTTATATTAAGATGAGAGATTGGCCGTATCGTCTATCCCACGCAGACAAGAGCTAAAACTCTCTTATCAATATATTCTGCATCACTTGTGTGCTAACCATGTGAATATCGGGGTTGCTATGACAATCTTTAACAGCATTCTACACGATAACCTGCTTGGAGCGAGTAGGTTATCAGTGACTAATGTTGTTAACAGGCTGACACCCTTCTCTGGCAATTGAGACCTGTGCCAACTGCGGCTGTTTATGATCAGTGAAACAGCTCGAGCACCTAGATTCCTGTTTGGAGCGATCGGGAATCTTGTGTGACCGGTTTGGCACATTGCCAGCGTATCATGGTAAAGCACAGTGCTGCAATTTCTCAAAACAATATTACCTCACAGAGTAGAGTTTATGGTATTGAATATTATAGGTTTGTAGTTTTTGTGTTTTGTTCAGAATTGTGAATTGATTGTTTTCGATAAAATTGAACGAAGAGTGCAGGCTATTATAGTTTTCATTGTATGATATTGATATGAAAGAATTATGAGTATTGCCAAAGAGATTGTAGTTGTACTGTATGTTCGATCAAGTTGAATTTAAACAAGTTTTCTTAAAATGTTAATGCAAATGTTATGAATGAGTGTTTGGGATATAGCTTATGAGAATATCAGATTCAAAGTCACGAGATTGAATTTGTTGTTTGATTCAAAAATGTTGTGAATGAAACCTTATCCAGAGATAACTCTCTGAATATTTTGGAGGATTGAAGAATAAGATCAAAGATGTATGAAAAAGAAATTCCAAATCGCTTTATACACTTATCAATCCGTCTTGTGCCTGTTTCTATCATCCAATTTTGTTGCAGTCGACAATGCCACAGTCAAGTTGCCGGATGTTATCTGTCCACTGTTTCTTGCGCGCGCAAGAAGCAGTGGGCAGATAACATCCACTTCCAGCAACAGCCAAGCACATGCAATGATCCCATGCTTAATTTCATTTGGAGATTAAAAGCTGTTGCCCGTGCCGGATCCGGCTCGGGCAACAGCTTTTAATCTCCATGTCCAAATAAAAGTCGACTGCAGCTGCCGCGGATGCTATTTGTCGGGCGTTGTAGGATTTTACCCTACCGTCGGTGCGCGCAATTTTCATTCCGCCCGACAGACGGAACAAAAATTAAATCCCGCCAGCAAGGGTCTGGGTCAGGGTAGGGTGAAATCCTACAAGTCTGGCGATGCTAGACCACTGATGCAATTGCAAGCCGCGAATTTTGCGCCGCGTGCGCAAAACGAAATTCACGGCAGGGTCTATCATCGATCGACAAGATGCTATGCTATCAGTATCTATTTGTCGATCGATGATAGACCTTGTCGAGAAATACGTTTTGCGCGCGCACGGTGCAAACTTATTCTTCGCGGCTTGCATCAGCGGTCTAGCATCGCCAGACAACTATTTATTTAGTATTTTTTTCCCGCGCGGTGAGGCATCGCATTCGCCACATGCATTTTTATATTCAATTCCATAGCATTAGCACGTTAGACTTAGGGCATCGTATACGCATGTGCTATTGTGCTCAGTGCACACGTTGCGCGCCCCTTGTTGCTTGTCTGGCGATGCTAGACTGTAGACCGCTGATGCAACTACAAGCGGTCTGAGAATTCAAAATAAGTTTGCACCGCGCGCGCGCAAAACGTAATCCTCGACAGGGTGAGGGCCTATCATCGATCGACATCGCGCCCCTTATTCAATATTTCACTTGGTGATCTGAAAAGTCGTAAAAAAACACGGAAACGCGCAGCGCGCAGAGTTGAGAGTAAATAATACTAATACCCGCAGCGTAGCGCGGGGCCGCGGGAATAGATTCGCAGGTCAAGCTGGCTTTGTGGATCGATAATATCAAAATATAGACCTCGACCCTGTCCACTGTCGATAATTTACTTTTAGACAGGCAAGGACATAATTAGCTCAGAACGGGAACTGGGATTCGAGTCAATGTCCTTCACAATATTAGTAAATAAAATCAGATAAAAATAGAATCAAATTTTGAATTACGACACATCAAATTCATAGTACACAACACCCTGCTATTTGATTTTGACTAATATGGGAGTACCATTACCAATTGGGTCAGGCGTCAGCATCATACTAATATCATATCTATCATCATCTGTCTATTAGTATCATCATATCATCGATTGTGCTGACATTTACATGTCAGTTCCTTGAGTGTGACATCCATGGCGAGTAAAAACGATAAAATAATCAAATATTCAAGATCAAGATATCAAAAGACATAGATTCGGAAAACCATGCAACACAAATAATAAAAATCCTAAATTGATAAAATTAAATAATCAAATAAAATTCTGAAATATAGTCATTTAGTCAAGATCATATATGATTTGGTAGATTTAGGCAGCCGTTAATTCAAATACAAGCTGAAAATAGTAAATCAAATCAGAGCCATATCCTGCTTTTCATGAAAATGAAATCCAACTCAAAACTTAACAATTTTTCAAAGAAAATGTTATCTGGTATAATACGTCTCTTTAGCTACATCAAACTGAAAAATTACTGAAATCGCATTCAAATATATAGTAAAATTCAAAATCCAGTGTTGTACTTAAAGCGAATAGCTGAAGCTCTTTTCAAGTCTTAACCGAGTTTAAAGTCACAATTTTGCATTGACAATTGAGCTCAAAGTCAATGCACATGTATAAATCACATGATTCACAATGGAATGGTCGGTATCCGCCAGACCACTTCAGACTCCAAACACGAAGCATTTCTCAGAGATGATATCTCTCGTGTGACTGTGAGATAAGGTGCCAGGAAAAAGGACAGAAGTATCTCAAGTTGAAACCGCTGCTCTCCGCTGAATCCTCAACTTTCCGCAGACATTCGTGAAACATCGTCTCTACTTTTCTTTAATCTCTTGAACACCTTCAAATTGGACAGACCTTTCTTCTTTTTCTTCTTGCTGTCACTGAAGGAAGGACTGGTGTCAAGACGACAGGTGGATGAAACCTGTCCAAATGGAACTCGAGGTTTAGAGTTAATAAGGTTAGAAAAAGTGGCTTCGAAATATGCTGTTGAAGGTACATTTTCCTTGTTGAACATAAATGAATGCTTCACAGCAACGCTGCTTCACGATAGTACGATACACTGACACAAACATATTGACACCATTGATTACATACCGTGATACACTTTCCATACCGTGATAGTGTGATACCGCAAACTTTTTAAATTTCTTACACTTAATTTGATATGGCATTTGGTCAGAATTAATTTTCGACAAATTTAGGACTTAATAACTATAATATTTAAATTCATTCATGATAACAACATAACATAATGTGATAAAATATGACCATTATCATAAACATTAAATTCATTGCTTAAAAACACGAAAATTTTCCTCAGTTGTCTTTTTTGGATGACTAAAAGATTTGTTGTTTTTCAATAATTTCGGTTCATCTTCACTTTCAGTCTCGCTTATAGTTCTTTTATGCTATGCAATATATTTGTCAATGAAATTTAAAAAACGCTCGGGTATCGTTGGTGCCATCGGGTCCTGGGGGAATGAATTGCGTTTCAGCAGTAGAACTAGCCTAGTGTTTTGACTAAAAGTTACCTAAACCAGAACGACCGAACGTGAAACAGTTCGAGAATCTGGATAACAGATATCTCCTGATGAAACCACGCCCTAACTCATGCTTGATCAAATCATTTTATGGGAGTGAATATCGACAAATACAGTGACATGATATGATTATCATTGATCAGTCATGTTGTCTGATGACATGACTATTAATCAGATTAACCACTAGTACTACTGTCACTGTCAGCACTCACCTAACAGATAGCGTATTCCTAACGTCTAGTTCTGACGAACTGGGAACGTTATTCCGTTGTACAGGACCACGCCTGCTATTGCTCGTGTTCGCTGCCTCCGACAGAAGCGCGGCGATCGTCGCCTCAGCGCTGTCCTCGCGCGCCAGCTGCTGCGCGTCGTGGCGGCGCACGTGGCGCGATTCCTCCTTGATCATGCTGACAAAGTTACTCGGGACAAGGCCGTATGCTCCGTTCATTTCCCCAGGGTAGTACATGTCCTGCAAATGTGGGGTGATATCAGTGGTCAGGTTGTGTCGGTATACATTAGATTGTATTTGTATACTGTAATTAGCATACAATCTAATGTATACAATGTATTATATGCAGTGTATTGTGTAAAATGTATTGTTCACTTTGTATTGCATACAGTGTATGTGTGAACTGTACACACTGTACGGTGTATTATGTACAGAATCCAGTCTATAAAGTAGAAACACTGCGCTCTCACCTCATCCATAGGCCCAGTGATGTCGATAATATCGCCCTCTCTAAACGCTAGTTCTGTTTCAGGATTATCATTGGGTGACTGGGTGTTTGGGTCGTAGTCGTATAGCGCTATAAACTGGATCGGGTAATTCACGGATCCTGGCCCCCCAACATCTTCCACTGTGTCCACCAAGCTCTCTCCGGGCTCCAGTATCAGCTGTACAAAGTTAGACGGGACCAGCCCTGTTTTACCGTACAGTTCCCCTCTGAAGAATCCATCCGGCATTGTGTCGCCGACTTTCTGAGAGAGAGAAATTACTCAGCTGTGTGTGTGTGTGTGCTCTTAGCAGCACAAAAACAGCAGGAGATTTAATTGCATCATGTTAGTGTGGGTCGGGGAAACGTATAGCGTTATGTCGAGCAGGTCAGTACCAGGAACTACCCCCCCCCTGGTATTGCATACATCCGGGAATACGGGCATTTCCCCAACACTTCCGTGAGGAGAAAACTCCGCCATTATCTTATTTCATACTGTTTACAGAGTTTTAGAGAACTGGAAAAACTACAGCAGCTTCGACAACATGTAAAAACAACCCGGATAAGATAAATGTGGGGGTTGAGGCAGCTTATGAACCACATCTGCTCATTTTACCAAGCTACTTAAGTCCACACCCAATTCAGATTAATACCCCCTGTTTACCTTGATGATATCCCCCTCGAGGAAAGCTAGCTCCAACTCTGGAAATTCATTGGGTGAGTCTTGATGGGGAGCATAGGTGTAAAGAGCGACAACGTACTGCGATGTAGCATCTGCACTTGAGTTCTGGGCTGTAATAAGAGGGGGTGAGGAGAGACCAATGGGAGACCAAGGGTGAGACAAGGGTGAGACATGTGTGAGACATGTGTGAGACAATGGTATAACATAGAGGTGGCTAACATTGAAAATATGAAATGGTGGGCGGTGGCAAACCTTGTATTGCTTTGAGTATTTCCGCTTTTTGTGGCGGTTTTGGTATCGTGATTGGAGCAGCACTACTCTCCTGGCTGTCAACACCAACTGTCACTATCTTAATGTCACCCAGACTGGTGTCAGACATGTTCTCTAGGACCACCTCACGTGTCTCACTACCAAACACGATAGTCTTCTCCTTTCCAGACACATATACCTGAGAAATGTCATGGATGTCATGTGTCAGTGTGTCAGTGTGTCAATGTTTGCTGTTCATTGTTCCCCATAAGAGCCCCTACAAAGACAGTGTGACACTGTATCATCTTTAGTCGTTACAGTGTGACAGTGTGACAGTGGGTGTGTGCACCTTGTATCCGGCGACAGTTATGCCCCCATTCTTGCCATCCTCCATGTCTGGTGGCACCCACGTGATACACACACAGGAGTTGGGCAGCCACACAGCCGCTGGGTGGAGGGGTGGCGAGAGTACGTCCTCTTCCGATATGGAGGTCCGCTGGTACGCTTCCAGGGGAATCGCTGAACCCTGGAACAACGCCACCATATTAGCCAACTACAACATATCTACCGTGCTACCAAACTACAGAGTGTACATAATATGTTACATTATAACTACAGGATTCTAACCCACTGCTAGGTAACAATATAGAGCACAGGGTTAGCAGTGGTAAATCAAGCACCACTATACCATGTACATTGTACATGGTAACTGTTGTACATTGTACAACAGATTAACATACCGGGTGTTTGGAAGTGAACTCCCCAACATAGTCCACAGGGACAAGCCCCTTCCTCCCCTCCACCTCAGCCACATAGAATCCACTCTCTTCCTCACTCAACACTATCACCACATCACCTTCCTTCAGTGACAGCTGATCATCACGATGGGGTGGTGCCTGGGGGCACGTAGAGTGGTGAGTGTGGGCATTCCGGTATTGATAGAGATGGGTGTTTACTGTTTGGAGTGAATGTTGTGTGTGGGGAATGGGGATACAGAAAGGAGAGTTGAGGTGAGTTTATTGTTTGGCGATACTGAGTGTGTGGGGTGAGGATGATAATTTGTACTACAGACGTTTGCACTACTACAGATGTCTCGCTCACCTGATAGTCGAATAGAGCCACATAGTACCGCGCCTCGCTGTCAGCAGTGGCTATACGCTGCAACTCTGCCGTCTCGTTAGCTTCATCAATAGTCCGTAGTGCGTTAGTCACCTCATCATCAGCGAGCACTATACTCGGACACTTTTCCTCTAAGTGTGCCGGTGTGGGGCCCGGTGTCACGGCGTGCTGGATCTCGTCCAGCAGTGACACCGCCAGTGTTCCTGGGGTGGTGTCAATGTGATTAGTCAGTCAACTGCCACGCAATCTCAGTGGTGTCAATGTAACAATGTAACATCACGCAATGATGTCAGATATTGTGGGCACGACGAACCCGGTAGGAAGTACAAACTGTGATAGCTCCCTACTTACCCTTTACATTAGTGAGCTCCCTCTGCAGTTTGTCAATGAGATCTGCCTGTTCATTGACTTTACTCTCGTAGTTATCTATCGTCAGTTTCAGGAGCTTTATCTCGTCCTTCTGGACTCTCAGCTCATCCTGTCTCTCCTCTAGGAGGGTCGTGGATGCTTTGTACTTCCGGGAAACCTGGATCAGTGATAATAGGCCGTGGGAAGTTTGCCAGAAGAATGAAGATGGGTCTGGGGTTGGTTATCACTTTATGTAGTTTATCAGCTATAAACAGAGACCTCGCATCTGAATATCATCTGAACGGTTGCGAGTATGGACGAGGAATGATTAGTCGAGTATACCTCATCCAGTTCAGTTTCCATGGTGCTGATCCTATCCAGTAGGGAGTTATCCACCTTGTTGTTATCTCTCTGATCACTGTACTGAGACATGAGCATGGTCAGCCGTGTGATCTCCTTGTTCAGACTGTTGTTCTTCTCTTGCAACAGCTCCCTCTCCCTCCTCGTTTCTCGCTCGTTCTCGTTCTGTAACTTCTTCGTTTCCTGGTCCTGTGACCTCCGATCCTCCTCCAGCGCTCCGATGTTCTTCCGTAACTCCGATAGCTCGGCTTTAGTCGTGACAAGGTCACGTGAGCTGCTCTGTAACTTATGCTCAATCTCCTGATAGGGTGGGATATGGGTTAATAATGTGGTGTAGGGTGGGATCTCAGGTTGATGTGTTGTGTAATTACTAAGGTAGAAGTGAATGACGAATGTGTGTGGTGACACTTCTCAACTCCTCTACCAACCTGGATGTGATTGTCCTTGTTGAGGAGCAACTCAGAGAGTTCACTGTTAACATCAGTAGCATTTCTCCTCACACTCAACTCTTTGTCCAAATCCTCAGTCTTCTTGATGAACCGTTCCAGTTCCATATTCCGTTGTTTGACAGTCTTGTCAAGTTCAGAACAGTGTTCTCTCAGATCTGATATTTCCCGAGTCTTACTTTCCACTTCGTACTCTAAAGAGAAGGGCGTCGATGAGTAGATGAAGTAAGTTCAACTTGATTTCGGAACATAGAACATGGTTAAACATCGCAGTTTTCAGACTCCTTTAATCTACTCATGGCACTAACCTAGCTGTCTAACTTTCTTGGTAAGGTTGTCACTTGTCATGGACATGTTTTCATATTTCTTGTTGAGATTGAGTAGATCAGATTGTGACGCATTTAGCTTTTCCTTGCTGTTATCCAGCTGCGAGCACAACAAATGGTGATAAATCAGCTTATTCCCGGGAATGAAGCTATTATGGGAATAAAATCCAGGAATCATTACCTCTCTTTCATAGCTAGCATTGCTATTTTCCAGCTTGAGCTTCATCTCAGCAACTTTAGCCTCCAGTGTCTTCTTGTTCGCCTTCTCTGCAGCAATGTCAGTTTGGAGCTGCCATGCTTCCGATTTCAATTTGGATGCCTCAGCCTGTGAGGGAACAAGGAGTCAAAAATGAGCTAATCAAATGGAAGATGATTTATTTTTGACTTTCAACTTGGTTCACATAACAGAATCCTTAGTGTAAGACTGCAAGAACCTGGAATTTTTCTGACTGCTCGTTCAGTTTCTCCTCCATATCATTGATCTGTTGATCCTTGCTCTGAAGAAGAGCATCGTGTGACCCCTGAGCGGACAATTCTGCCCTGGCCACGCCCAGTTTCTCCTCCAACACTCCCACCTTCTCTCTGTAATTGTCCAGTTCCACTTCCCTCTCCTTTAACTCATGTTGCAGCCTCGTGTTGAGGACCTCTGTGTCTCGCAGTGCCTCAGCTGTCTTCTCAAAGTCTCCCTTGATAGTTTCGCATAGCGTGACCAGCTCGATATTCTGTGTTTCGAGTTTCTGATTGGCGAGCACGTGTCTCTCCTTTTCCAGGCGGGCAGCCGTGATGTCCTGCTCCTTAGCGATAGATGCCCGCTCCAATCTCCCCTCCATATTCGACAACTGTGTGGGGAGTACCCGATTAGTAAAGATTATCTCATACATTCCAGATCCGGGCTAACTATGATTGTGATATGGACAACTATGTCGCGTGTAGCAGTTATAATAGCTCATGGTGATTGCGACATGCCATCCTGCAATTTCATGCTATTATCATGCATCACTCCCTGTCAAAATGCTGATGAGGGCAGAGAGGGGAAGTCGTGGGTTACCGCTGAAACTTGTTAAACAATATACTGGAGAACACGCAAATTCCATTAGGGAACGTACATAGTCTAATTTTCTATGAATAGCACCAACAAGACGTCAAACAGTGAGTGTTCAGTTCAATGGTGGTATGCTCACTGACATTGACAGATAGCAGCTGTGATAGTCTGGACAGAGTGATATTAATGGTTCATCCTACAATATCGCTGGTTTGTCAATAACTAAACAGTTATCATGTAGATGAAGTCACGATAGAGAATGACCTGCTATTGGGGGCGGAAAGGGGGCAAAAAAGGGGCATTTTGGGGGCGAAAATGGGGCGTCGGTGGAGCAGTAAATGACGGAATGACCTGTTCGCGCATCATCTTGATCTCACTATCCCTCCTGACAAGGGTCGCCCCCTGGGTCGACAGGTTGACCTCCAGGTTCTCCAGCTGAGACCTGTACTCGGCCTGCATGTTCCGGGTCTTCTCCTGCGTTTGTTGTACCTGTAGGGTGACATGACCTGTCATTAGAATCACATGTGTGATTGTGTGGTGTTACTGTTAGGGGGGATGGGGCAGGTTTAGAATGACACATAATAACTCTGAGTACGCTCTAGTGTAGAAAAACACATCTTGTCCCAGAGATGCAGTATCAGGAAACAGCAATAAACTGGCTGTTACTGTGCCACATATTCCATACCTGTTGAATAAGTGCCTCGTCATTACTACCCGGTGGCAGTTGGGACTGCAGAGCTCTGATAGTAGCATGTGCAGTTTCCAGTGAGCTCTCCAACATGTCAATCTCGCTCTGTAGCTTCTGCGACAAGGGGGGTCACAGTTGACCAGTATGTACATACACAAACATGATCACAACACATAATTTGCTGCTCGGTAAAACGCACAATCCTCTTCAGAAGTGTAGCAGAGTTCTGAGCATCGAGCCAATACTCAATCACACTGATACAAATCATACCATACAAAACACACCCCGGACCACACCTTTGAGTACACGGGATCAGACCGGCCGCACACTACACTCCTGAGGACTACCCACACCATAGGTAGGACTATCATAGCAACACTGCAATACCCAGGATACAGCAACATGCGATGGATGTCCATCTGTGTGCGAAGTGTGGGCCGGAGGTAGTCCAATAGTTGGATAGAAGTTGGGAGGTAGTCTAGCAATTGGGCAGAAGTTTGGAGGTAGTCCACCAATTCGAGATAAGTTGGAAGATAGTCCAGCAATGATAGGGGTGTGGGGATGTGGTCCAGAGACCAGAGGTATTGCAGGAGGGAGAAAATGGTGAGGAATGCAGTGAGGAAAGCAGTGAGGAAAGGGGTGAGGAGAGCAGTGAGACGAAGGGTGAGGAGAGCAGTGAGGAAAGCAGTGAGGAGGACAATGAGGA
>CAMPET010000008.1:220134-234924 GCA_946803715.1 Beroe ovata | reverse complement strand
AGCAGTGAGACGAAGGGTGAGGAGAGCAGTGAGGACAGCAGTGAGACGAAGGGTGAGGAGAGCAGTGAGGAGAGGGGTGAGGAGAGACTGAGAGCCGGTTACTGGAGGTATCACCAGGAATCGAAGGGAGAGAAGCTGCAGTAGCTGATTTGTGGAGCGGAGAAACACACTGTGGAACCCAAACAGAAGTTTAATTCCACTCTATGACCAGGGGGGAATGATCAGCACGTCAAACTGTGGGGTGAGCAGGGGAATTCCTGACTACAATGTGAGAGTGTATGACATTCTTGTCTCCGTTATATCCATCACTGCGTGAATAAAAATAATACAGTTGCTAATAATCGTGTTAACAGAAAAAAGTGTAACCAGGGCAAATTATCATCGAAGTTGGCAAAAATAAAATTCAAGCAATCGAAGGATGAAATTGGTCACTGTACTCTGAAGTACACATCCTGCAGCTGGTTTATGAACTGCACTTGTGACAATTATTGGATACACAGTGTACACCAGGAAATTGAGAATCATGACGTCATAAACCCGGAAAACGCGGCTGCAAGATATCATGCTCCCTGTAGTGCAAGTCCTGCAGAAGCAGCATAGTATGCTGCAAAATAGGATGCTGCAAAATCAGTGAAGTGACAATGCAATTGTCAGTTTCCCGCCAGAAAAGCGAAATGTCAGAACATTGAACATTCAGAGAGTAATTTATCTGCATTATCCACTGAGTGAATAGTATTCAATGAGTGAATAGTATTCACTGAATACGTCATGATATCAGTACTGATATCAGTACATATGGCAGGATCCAAAAACCCATGGTTACAAAGATTGGTTTTAGCATAGTCATACCGGTAGCATGATATGATTGTCTCATTATCAGTGGTGACTACTGAACAATGGACATATTATGTAGGAACAATGAATATGTAATGAATATCATCATATGCCGCATAGCACTGAGCACGCACACGAGCTGAGAGTTACGAAGTGGACAAGGTTGGAATGTGCAGGAACGAGCTGTATCCTGTTGTGATAACCTGACTCATGAGTAGCACAAGGTCGTGGGATCATGAGTACCAACTCATCACGCTCATTATAATGACCTCATTACATCCATTATAAGTGGCAATTACAACTTCACAAGACTGCTGCAAAGTGCCACAGGTAACTGGGATGAGGACGGAAGACGGTCTCACACAGAACCCCAGGGGTGAATTGGAGAAAACGTATAATGGACCAGATGCTACCCATTATAATTGTGTCACAAGATACAGAACTTGGTAGTGCACAGAACATTTTCATATCTTCGATCTTGTCTGTTGTTATCTCTCACACGTCAAAATACACGGACAACTGCTAGAGATAAAGCATCATCATATACCTGTTTAACAGATTTGTGTCGTGCCTCTGCCTGGTCAGCGTTAGCTTGTGAGTTGATCTCACTGGACCTGTCACTGAGACCTGCCAACTTGTGCTCAGCATCATTGAGACGAGTCTCCATGAGTACAGCCTGGTCTCTCTTGAGTTGGAGTTGCTCCTGCGCGTCCCTCACTTCTTGGGTAAGAGACCTGCCGGGGTGAAATGTAGAAGAGTGAATATCAATTCGAAGTATGATGAATTTGAGGAGGTTAGGGACTTGTTTCCAATCCTTGTCACGTTCAGCCTCCGACCCTGCGATTTTGTGGCTCCTTTAGCCCCACTTCCCCATTTAAAGTGGTAGTTCGGTTTTGATTTAGTCCATCCCCTTTCATTAGATGCGAGAGAGGGTTTCCTCTCTCGCTGGGGTCACATGACTTTATCCAACGTGACCATGGGACCGCTTGACTGTGATAATCACACGTGGCACGTGATACGCAGGTGCCGGGATCAGGTCGAATCGTGAGATTAGCACCATAATCACGTGACCAATCATAGGACAGAACTTGTCACAGCAGTTATTTGAAACAGGTCACGTGACTCTGCGACTCTAACTGCACTCTAATTCGTAGATAGATCAATCAATCAGCCCCATATAAAAACCTCTATTCCAACTGACCACTATCTTCATTTTATCTACTTGTCCAACACAACAAACAACTCCACATCATGTCCACACAGCTGTCCTCCACTCCGGTTGGAAAACTCCCATCCTCCTCCCTCCCCATAACCCCCCTCTGTCCTGTTCTATTCGAGACATTCTCCTTCCCCACCCCCTGCTACATCACCGACTGTCCCCCCTCTGCCCCCCGTCTCTCACCCATCAAACTACTTCCTACTCCCACCGCCATTACAGATGTCACGATGGAGGAAACCCCTCACAAACCAGAACTCCCCCGACTAGCTGCTGTCAGGAGACTGTCTGCTCCCACCCCACTGGACATGATGGACGGGTGTTGCCCTGACAACACGTCCAACATGGACATGTCCTTCATGGAGCAGCCACATCCCGATCATATCGTCCCCCAGATGTCAGCACTACAAATTGATGATGTCAGACCGTCCAACACGGGGCCTCATAGAGTGAGGACCACAAGGAGGACAGTTTCCTCAGAACAGAGGACGACAGTGGACAGGATGGTGAACAGAGCCCGTTTTGCGTCCGGGTCAGGCAGGAATGTGATTGCTCGGGAAGTTGGTGTGCCAGCGTCAGAACTGTTCAGAATGTACGGGAGAAAAATGACCGGATAAGAGTTGACACGGTGATTTCATTTTTGGGGATTATTTTTGATTTAGGAGCATTTCGATTTGAATAGTTTTTTTTAATGTACCTATTAGTATCTTCTGCCATGGCAAGCTTGTTGTTCAATTGTCTCAGTTCCACACTCAGAGCGGCTGGGTAGGTTGAGAACTCGTTGTCAACTTCTGTCAACTTCATCTCAACTATCGATGCTTTCAAATCTTCAACCTGACAAAAATCAAAATTTAAGGGCCGTATTCACCAACTTAAAGTTCGTACTTAAACGGCGTTTCAAGGTTGAGCTCNACCTGAGCTAGAGCATTTGCCTTGTCTGTGTCCAGTTTCTGAAGGTCACGTGAGTATATCTTCTCCAGGGTTTCCATCATCTGATCCAGAGACATGGTCTCCTTGATAATGAAACTCATCGTCTCCAAGTTCTGCATCAGACTCATGTGACGGTTTGGGGTGGTTTCCCCGGCTTTCTGAGGACCATCTTTCATCCCCTGTGGTTATCATAGCATCAGCATATTGGCTCTCACTCTACTTACGTTTCGATAAAAATACTCGGTGAACATCCCTGAGTTGTACTCACATTGGTTATGAGTTGTCGAATGTTCTTCATGAGAGTACTCAGCTCAGCACCCTGCTCGTTTATCTTGGTTGCTATGGCACAGTGCACCTCCGCAAACTGTCCATCCACCAACTCTACACTTTTCAGTGAGGCGGTGGCAGACTTGGAGAACTTGTCCATCTGAGTGGAGAGTTTAGCATTCTCGGAGAGGGTGTTTGTAATCTGCTCCTCCAGCTCGACTATCTTCTCCAGGAGCTTCCTGTTGTCAGCATTGCCACCTGACAACTCTGTTACCTAGACAACAAGGGAGGAGGTGGTGATGTGCTTTGTTAACTTTGTAACACAACTCCGATGTACGTACCAGTAGATATAGAGGAGTCTGAGTATTCCTGATATGTTTTCCACCATAAACATCCCAATACTTAGTTTTAACAAATAGATTTTCAGTCTGCCATATCGCATGCCACTAGAACAATCCTACTTTTTTAATCTACTCAATTGCCCTTATACTGATTCTTGTAGCAGCTCATATCGATTTCAAATGCCAGCTATTTAACAGTTACTACAGTTTAACAGCCACTACTATTTAACAGTCACTACACTGCCAATTCCATCAGCTATTCCATGTCAGCAAGATATTATGTGATTTTATCAATCAAGATATGCGATTCAAAACTGTTGTGACTTGTAATTGACCGTGATAAGAATGGCTAATCTAACCTCTTTCTCGAGACGTCCAATGAGGTGTCTCTGTTCTGCGTCACGTGATTCTGAATCTTGCACCTTGACCTCCAGCTTGGCAATATCCGCGCGCAGAGCTCTGTTCTCGTCCTTGTGTTCTATCTCCTGTCTGTCCAGTTGCTGGGACAACTTGTTCCGTTCCACGTGCAACTCCTCCGTCCTGTCCAACTTCTGCGGTGTCAATATGATATCAATATAGCGTTGTCAGCGATATGGTGTCAGTTCTGTGGTGTCGGTACGCCACAATGTCTACAAAGTGGTGTCAGCAAGTGGTGTCAGCTAGCTTTCATGTGAATGTTTTGATTATGAGATGGTGTAAGGCAGGTGACTGACCTTGTTAAGATCTCTGACTTGTCCTCTGAGGGACTGTAATTCCTCGTCTTTTGACTTTGATTCATTGAGAACTGTCTCATCGACATCCTTGCCCTGGGACAAGATATATGTGTCACAATGGCAATGACCACCTCAAAGTTCTCACCTCAAAATTCTCCTACACCTATCACTCATTTCTACATTTTCACCTACATTCTGTAATTCTTGCAGCTGCGTTTTGAGACGTTCCTCTGACGCTTGTAGCATGACTACCTCCTGAGGAGGGCAAAGTGTGCTGTGTGGGTCGACGAGGGGATTACTGGGGATTCTGAAATTGGCTGCGTGCCAAAAACATGCCACACGAAATATGATGGGTATGAAGATATCGGCTTGCACAATATACACTGATGTACATTGTATAACAATGCACACTATACATTGTACAATGTACATTATACGCTGTTCAGTCTGGACTGTAATGAACCCTGCAATATTATTATCCAAAACTCTCTACTACTCCGAAATTACTTGAAAATCATTCTCACGGAATACTACCTATAGACTGCATGTCCGTGTGAAAATGCTACAATGTCACACGTGCAGGATTAACTACTATATCATGGGGCAACAAGGAATCTGACATCTGTCACCAATGATAGGAGCTATGCTGCAAGACATTCTGCTCATCTATATGTCTACTGTCATAAGACTAGAGTTTAAAGGAAGCTACAAAACAACACAATATCTAGAATAATGCGCTATTATATCTCACAAAATTTTTGACAGCTATTTCTGTCCTGCATCGCTGTGTAGAGATCCGTAATTTTACAATTTCCTGAAATAGAAACTAAACCCTCTTAAAAGATATGCAAGTCCCTTATATATCGGTACTCGAGATAACTGGCAGTAATCCAACAAGCACCATAGCAATGAACCATGGTAACTATAGTACACGAACTACCAGTTTTTTCTAACAAGCTATCATGTGTGCTAGTGTAATGATCAAAAACTTGTTGAAGGGGCGGCGCGAGATGTGATTAAACTACAGTAAACGCAATTCGCGTCTGCCTGTATGTGATTTCCAATACAACCGCCACAATATTATGTTAAGACTTCGCATTGACAGCACCTAGAGTAATGGCAGGAGATGGGTATTGGGTACCAGCAACCAGCTTTCTTAATACTATGTGTCAATGCCAGAGAACTAGTATAGGTGGCAGCTGCTGTTGAATGAACTTCGCCACTTCAATCTTCTAGATTATCCTCGACAACAACAACAAAAACAACAACAACAACAACGACAGCAACAACGACAGTAACACATGGGTACAGAGAGCGGAGCCTATTTGTCATTATTGACCATCGCGTGGTTCGAGCTATCAGATATGAACATGTAGGTACCGACGTAATGTATCCTTGCGTTTGGGGAGACTATATAAAGCTGCTGAGTTTGACAGCATCAATAATATTCGTGCTATACCACGCATCTTATCTGAGACAGTTATCATGTGAATTATTTGGGCGTGGCTCCTGGAAACACGTTGTAATAGATTTAGACCGTATCGGAGGTAACTAGTAACACTCAGAATCGGATATCTTAATTGATGAACACTGAACAGCGTCAAACTCATGATCACGGCGTTCTTGGAAATGCAATCGCCGCAGTGAAAAAAGTTACAAAAACTATACGAAATGGAGACGGCTCACTCACGGCGAATTGTGTCTTAAGTCGTACCATATGGGCACCATATACATAGTAGATTATGTACGCGGCCAGCAGTACAACATATAGCATCACGAGAGCATTGACTGAGTACAATACTCAGTGACTATAACAATACTCAGTGACTAGTGAGTATCGTCCAGGGCAACCACAGGAGGTTGTCATGACAACCACATGAGGTTGTCATGACGACGACAGCAGAACAACCGTCGACCACTGTGGCACTCGAAAAAGTCTCAAATTATAAGACTGCAATACTTAGGTATATATAGTCAGCAGTCTATATAGTAGACCAGTATGATAATATTCTGTATTACCAATGAACCAGGAGTACTTGCTAGCCTGGATCAGTGCGTGATTCACCATATTGAATAAATTATCACACATAATCCCGCATTATCACACATAATCCCGCATAGGACGTGTACTATATATCGTTTACCTGGACTAAAGAATCCACGTCCTTAGTTCGACTGAGCTGCGCTTCCGCCGCTTCCAGCTGAAAACAGATGCATACCATCAGGCATCATACTCATATTATCATTATCCCGCATCTTAGATGCAGAATTAATAGTTCAAATGGTGTACACATATGATAGAAGTTATGTGTGAACCTGGAACCCCACCTTTTTCTTGAGCTCGTCTATCTGTAGTTTAGCACGGTGGTGTTGCCGCGCCTCCGATGCTCTCGCCTTGTCAATCTCTATAATATGCCGTCTCAGCACTCGCTCCGTCTGCCGCATATCTGTCATTTTCTGCAGGTACCAGTTTAAGCGGGTGGATCATGTGTGTGATCATGAGTATGATGAGCACGTCGCGGTATTGTAGACGCGTTGTTTTGATGAGTTACACCCCCTCTATGTTAACGGAGAACTCGTGCTTGTCAAGACGTCTCTATAAGTTCACTGAGCAGTTCGATAGCAACATGACTAGCACTTCCAAGTCTATAAGTATAATATGACTCTTGTTCATATGGCCCACAGAGGATCACAGGATCAGAGGATCTGGATCCTCGAGCGTACAGAGTTTGCAATGATTGAAGTGGTTCTAGTTCTTTGTCAGTTAAACTGTACCACGCATTGGCAAGTCCAAATTGAATGTCAGAGATCACCTAGGGGTCCTTTCTGGAACTGATTTAAGTCTAAGTGTTTACTTAAGTCGAAAGTGTAGCGTAAATTGGGGATTAGATTTTGACTGAAGTCAGTTTTGTCACTTGAGCCAGTTTCGGAAAAGATCCCCAGGCTTTGATTCGGTCTAAGCAGAAAGAGCAGAATTTTTATACTGCAACTTTGATCTAGAACACGAATCTTGCAAGTATCATAAAAAACATCAATGACTAGAGTGAATATAATTATATAGGCTTGTATCGCAGTACATGTATCCGATCAGGGCGTCATCATGATGGGTCATCATTGATGAGCAAAAACACATGACAATGTGATGGCAATCCAGAGCAAAATACTGAGTGCAGGTCCGGGGGATGTAAACATCTGCACGGTAATGGACCTCTCTCTACAATAACACTGCTCTTATTATATGAGAGGGAACACACACAGGTATGTGTGTGTATGCGGAAATACACGATAACCAGGCCGGCCCTAATACTGTCTAATGAGTTAATGAGCTGATAATGACCCATAATAATGACCCATAACCGCACGCAAGAAGGCCCCATGTACTGTATATCATATTGACTACAGGGATGGACAAGGAGCATCTCGATGTACATTGTACATATTAGGAGGGGATCTCAAACTTCAGATTAGAATGACAGCGATTTGTTACGACAATCAGGGGCTAGGGAGCTATTTCCCCGCCCCCTTCCTGCCCTCGTGACCGATGCGCGACACTTGCGAATAATATCACACATTCAAGATGTGAGTTATCATGGATAATAGTCACGTGTTCAATGCCTGAGTAACCATGAGCCCAGGGGAGAATGAGGCGGGTGGCAAGATCGACTCTACTGCCAATGGCAGCTACACCACGTCTTGTAAATAAGGTAGGGAATATGCTCGGTCTTCATAGTATTTGAAATGGCGGCCAATGATCGGGTTTTGGAACTTCAATTGCTCTAATATCAAGCAACAAAACCCGGTCATAGGCCGCCATTTCATTGGAACCCTGCTTACTGCAGTGCAAACTCTACAGAAAGGAGAGGCAGCTGGCAGAGAGCATTTTAGCTAACATAACAGCCCTGAATTGTAGGTATTTGTAGCCCGATTGTATACTTTACAGGGTAAATAAGTTGATCATCAGACAGATCAGGGGTTGAAATATTTCACTGGGTTTGTAGGTCTAAAATAGTTCAATCTAAAATACTTCACATTCGTCTTGATTTCATTTTCGATAGGAATACAACTTGAACTTCTGTTTGGAAAAATCTCACAGAACCGGCAAAAATATGCGTCACCAGCATCTGTCCATCCACTGGCACCAATTGGTGTTTCCATATGACATCTCCGCGATCCATGCCATATGGCATGCGTGATGGCCAGATGAAGAATTCTTCATTTCATTGAGAATCATAGTCCCACGTAACCACCACAATATTATTGTAAATATTTATCTACGGCACCAACCCGTCCCCAATTTCATCGTGAGGTGACAGTGATGGGGAAAAGATAAAGGCATGCTTACTCATCCACATACCTTAGTGTTCAGTTCCAACGCTCTATTCCTCTCCTTCAACCCTTCCATCTCGTCTTGCTGAGGGAGTAGCAGTGTTACCATGACAACACACGCGTGACGCGTTGTCACTGACAACACACACGTGGCAACACACACGTGACATGTCCCGACGCAGGGCAACGCGTGATCCATTCTATGAACCGTGGTCACGTGACGCGGCTCATCGCCGCATTCCCCAACTCGAGTGAGGGAGAGTGTTGTCTGTACCAGGTCAAACTCATAGAATAATCAGCGGCCGCGTGTGAACATGTCACGCGGTGGGAGTCACGCGTGATTCAGCGGTTGTCATGGTAACACAAACTAGCTCCCGTACAAGCTCGAGTTGGGGAACGGATCAGAGGAGGTGAGGTGATTGAACATTGAACAATGGTATAGTTGGTGAGCTACATACATGCCACACGTCTTTCCTCACTATCATACCTCACTTCTTCACCCACATTCCCACAACACTTGATATAATGACGTTTTAGTGAAATAATCATTTGAAATTAAATATAGGTATAATCACAAATATAATTCATCAAATTTCTACCCCAAAAAGCGTCTGCAATTCGCATCTTCAAGTTAATAGTCAACATAATTAAGACCTAAAGACTGCCAAGTATAACAAGTACTGTTGAAAGATGAAAAACAGTTCAAATATGCAGCTCAGCACGTACATTGTCTTTGTAAATACAAATCATGAAATAATTCGAAGTCGTGGAATCGAGAAATTATAAATTATAAACCAGTTTTTGCATTCGATCAGTACCTTATTACTGTTCACTAAGGTGCCCCATAATAAAGGTTTAAAAAGAGATCCTAATACCTTGAGGAAAATAACACGAGAAAATGGTCTTGACTAATAAATCACTAGGTATAATTAGCATTCCCTCCACGCCTATATAACCACGTGTAACGAATGGTGTTGCCATGGAATCAAATCCTTGTGAATTAATACACACACACAAGTCACATGTCACACAATGTACAATATTGTACAATATGGGTGTAGTGTAATATACTCACTATTACACAATATATACACCATAAATTGCAAAGAAATCTGTGTATATTGTATAGTGAATACATTCTACACTTGTGTACATTGTACAATGTACATCCATTATTGTACAATAGTATACACATTACACACTATTATGTACAGCTGTGTATACTGTATAGTGTATAGTGTACATAGTTGCCACATTGTACGCTATGATGCACGAAAATGTATACCAATTCAGGCAATAGGCATGGTTCACTATGGTTCACTATGGTTCACTATGGTCCACTATGTAGGTACTGCAATCGCTTCACTCGTGGAACGTGCGTCCCCCAGGTATCAGGACCTGATTCTAAACTGGTTTCAAAATCTTCGGCACACACGGTGGCTGAATGATATGAAAAGTGCTGCTCAAATTATGCCACTCTTTTACCCAATTACAGACGGAAAAACATGCTTAGAAGTCACAGAATCTACACATCACATATTGGTGTATCGGCAGGAATCAAAGATTTTAAGCAAACAAGTGCTACGATTTTCGGTAACATAGTTTTGTGATACGAGTTGAGGAGAGAGGAAGAACATCAAATAGAACGAATAAAAACGAGAAAGTCTCGGGAATTCGCCGATATAATCGCGCACAATCTCTATTTCTCGCCATGTTTCACCATATGATGACCAAGTGTTGCTATTTAGCTCGCTCACTAATAGTCTGTCTGATCACGTGACTTGAGAGGTTTACACGTGACTAATGTGTATCACACCTGCTGCTACACAGCTACTTCTGCTGCTACTTATTGTATCAACATCTGTACACACACACACACACGCACTTCACACACCGCGTTGCTATGACGATACGAGTTACATCACTCTGCCATAACGCGTCACGATGACGTCATCCATATCACGACTGACGAAATTGGTCAGGTTTCAACCGGCTCTTCTCTCAGAGCTATGGACTTCACTCCCCTGCTCTGACTGTACTATGAGTCTCACTGTGCAGTGTGCCTGGCTGTGTGATAACGCATGCTGGTAATATGATGCACACACACACACTCGTGTATTTCACACGCGTCACTTCTCACGCACTCTCTCTCACGCGCTCACGCGTTGCAATGAGTGACGTCACGATACTGCGAGAGAGATACATGTGTGTCACAGATGCGACGGATGAGCACACACAATGTCTACACGGATGAAACACGTACACATACACGTGTGTGTGTGTTTGCGCACGTGTGCTCGAACAGTTACGAAAATGCCGACCGCCGGAAGCTCTTTTCGCCATTTACCGTTGTTTTCTGGTAAAGTTCGAGTTTCGCCCTGAGGTCCTCCTCCGTGTTTTCCAACTGTTTCACATACTGAAATGAAGAGGGGTAGTTTACTCGATGTGCTGGAGTGATGGGAGGAGTGAGGATTGAGGAATGGGAGTGTTCTCATTCCCCATTGTGAGAATTGAGGATTTTGAAATCCACACTGTCCATAAAGAGTTCAGCTCAATGAGTTGTTCGAATGTTCGATATGAGAAGCGAGGGAAGATCTGAGACTAAATCGCCTTTTCAAGCTAGCTCATAAGTGGAGATGATCATTAGGATGATTAGTATGAAAGGGGGATCAGTAGCCAAAGCAGATGCCGGTGAAGACTGAGTGATGGAAATCAGGGAGTGCAAATAACCAGGTTTATCATGCCTTGACTTCAACACATGCGCTATGATCATGTTGTGTGGACTGATGTGGAGTTGTCTACTCACTTCAGACATTTGTTGAAGTTCCTGTGATTTAATCTGCAAGTTCCCACTGTTTTCAATCTGAAACAGTGTGCACGTGTTCTCAGTCATGGTATGTTAATAACACTGTTACCACGTGTAAGTAATGTGGAGAATGGAGTAGCCAGCTTAAGTGGTGTCTAATGAGGAGAGTATAAGCTTGATCGAAACTAATTGATGACGGGATACAGCAAAAATGCAAATTTAATTGGAATTCATTGAGTGAAAGAGTAAAATTTGTGACAAATCCCCGGATTACGGTATCCCTATCCGCTTGACGAAAAAGTTAGAAAACTCAAGTTAAAAACTCAATATATGCGATTCATCACTCATCCACAATCAACTCACAATACAATAAACCGAATGAATTGTTGAACAATTACTGAGTGTACCTACAAAGCATGGCTCTGATGACGACGCGAATGGTACCCAATGTGTGTGTCAATTGTGACGTTTATATGACGACAACAAAAACAATGGGGACGATGGTAACCGCGTCAGAACAAACTGTGATGATTGCGTGATGCCTGCGTCAAACACGAAGTATGTGATAAATGGGTGTGATGACTGCGTGATATTATAACCAAGTTTGTGTCATGTGGACATCGCATACCGTAATGTACGCGTGAGGTGTGAGATGACGAGAACAAAGGAACTGTGTATAAGCGTGTTATTGAGGTACATTCGCCCGATGAAAACACGTTTCTCCGTAACGTGCCAAGTCACGTGTCCAGGACATGTGTAACGTGTCATTTGCCCGTGTACTTTTCGTGTGTACAATCACTATCACGTGTGAGTGAATAACCGCTCATAATCCACACTCCACACATAACATTTGAGATACCAGGTTATTATATGTGAAAACCTGAGCCTGCTACCGCCAAATGAACTCAATGATCTCAATCAATAAACAGTAATGAGGGGTAAATGATAGTGAGATAAGTCATAACCTACTTAATGAGATAGGTATATAATGGGATATAATGATGACTCGATAGCGATCAGCCCATGAAAACACTTACTTTGGATTGCTCGAGGTTCCTGAGGTCACTCTCTAATCTCTTGATATGCGATCGTAACTCCTCGGACTTCTGAAATATGAAATACATTGGTCATTCTTGGGTAGATCAGCTGGAATAACGATTTCCATGATAGGAAAGAAGTGGATCCGTATAAAAGTGACCGGTAGATTCCAGATGATACTTATACTGGCATATATTTTACCTTGAACGTGTCATGTGCAACAAGCACAGACATTTTATTGGCCTTCTCTACCACCACCACGTGATTAGCATACACAATATACCACCTGGACCTACACAATGTATAGTGTACAATGTATAGTGTACATTGTGTAAATGTGTGGAATGTACTACGATTATGAACAATGTAATCTTTCACAGAATTGAAAGGGACGGTGGAAAATCGGACAGGAACAGGACATTGGGGGAGACAACACAAACACTATACAATCTATTACGACATGTTATTCATGTGTGGATCGACTGGAAAAGGAAACAAAGCTGCCCTTGGCTAAGTATACAATATACATGAGCTTTTTCGAGAGAAAGAGGGGAGGGATCACGATAATGTGGTAGCACATTTTATGAAGATTGAAGAACATTCACAAAAAACAATAATGATATGTATACGCATGGTCAGATTATAATAGTGTTACTCTATTCTCAGTCATCTCTGTTCGCAGAAATTTGAGTGAGAGTGGAACTACGAGTCATAGTGCCAATGTCGCCACGCACGAAAGAATGCTTAGAAAATTGGGCATTATGGGCACTGTGCACTGATGATAAGTGATTATTATGGAGACTGTACTGAAAATGAGACCTCTTTCTGCAAGTTTATTGGAAATTGCCTCTGCAGGCATGGGATGCATGGGAATGGAAGACCGGCCTCAATCTGTATAATAAAGGTAGGATCGACCGCCCTCAGCACGACTTGTATAGAAATGGTGCCATGCAGTCAATGAGTGAAACCGCTGTTCTCTGGGCGTATAAATGCTGTGACGTCACAAAGGGAAGATGAGGAGGGGAGAGGGTTGTAACATAAATGAAATTGATCACAAGACCCCGCATTGTTTCCACACACATGTCAAATGAGCACATGCCTGGTTGACATGGAGGGGGCTCCAGCCACTTATCCCGGGGGAATGGGCTGGGCGGGGAATTAGCATACCACTGACTAGACCTCATGAAAGAGCGCTATGAATATATTATAATAGCTCCTGCTGAGACTTGCTAATTCCTCACTGGGTTAGGAATCACCTATGTTATGAATCAAGACTGGGGGAGGGATAAATGGGGTTCACATTGTAATTATACAAGACGACTCCCAAAGTCTGTGTGCTGATCGATGTTGGGGAAATGATAGAACATGGCAAAACATGACAAATACGGGGGTGAATCACCCCCCCCCCAGTTTAACGGTTAGATGACAGTTGAAAAGACAAGCGTGTAGTGATAGGTCATGTAAACTCATTATCTCTCTTAATAATAACCGCTCGGTTGCTCAGTTGCTGTCTATAATGAGCGTTGCTATAGCAACTACACCTGGATCACAGAGTTATATTCTCAGGAAAGTGGAAAGTAGAGAACGGAGCAATGAATATGAAGAAATGAGGGATCGCCGGTTCGGGGTCATTTCATGAAAATATAGAAGAAGGTTTGGTCAAAATGAAAAAAGCATCTCATAGTTGATTGTGTATCTCACAAATCATGGCAACGTTTAGTGACACCCAGGTGTCATGATAACAATCAGGTGTTGTGATACAATAACACCGAGGTGTTAGATAACACAGTGGCCGTGTGAAGGAGTACAGCGCTCCAATACATGCAGTGGCTCCGTCCCCAGTACAGAGTATGCGAGTGTACTAGAGTCAGTTTATATAGAGTCAGTCATTATACAGAGAGAATCATTACAGACTTTAGTCTCTGTAATTCATCGCACAAACACACAGACACACACACGCACAGACATTACACACACACACTCACACACACCCATACACACAAACACACAGACACACACACAAACACACTCACAGACAGACACATACGCGCATACACAAACACATTCACAAACACACAGACACACACAGAGACGCAGAAACAGGAGGCACCGATACAAAACCAGTCACACTGAGACAAACACACAACGTCAGATAAATGGGGGAAGTATGAAGGGGCGGAGTTCGATCATTTATCAGTAGATTTGGTCTGTGTATTAGCGAAGATTTGTCACCTGGTGATGGTACAAATAATAGCTCACTACAACACCAGGTGTTATATGCAGCAAAATAGTCCAGGGGAGTGTGTGTGTGTGTGTGTG
>CAMPET010000008.1:206349-220071 GCA_946803715.1 Beroe ovata | reverse complement strand
TGTGTGTGTGTGTGTGTGTGTGAACGTGGTCCACTAGTAGGAGTCACCTAACTAATAATTACACGCAGGTGCCACGCTATTGATATCAAAAACACCCCCTGTTTTCACTTTTCTCTGTCATGTGACCCCTCTAGATCGGCTACAGCCATTGGATGAAAACATTAAGCTGTACCGTATACTGTGAAATATCGAAATAGCTGGCTGGGGTGATCAGTGACGACAAAAACACGCCTATTTAACAGCTATGAGACGACAATATAAGGATACAATCTACCTCTGCGTGTTGTACATCATAAACAACAGGGCCTCTGTGAATGAGAGCGCCTAACAATAGACAGTGTCTGTAGTCATGACAACACAGACAAACGACCAAAACAAAGGAGTGCAGACACACCCACGCCACGCAAATCCAGGCTGCCCTGAACAACACTGAGCAATGAATGGAATTAGACTTGCGATTTTCTTGGAAAGGAGAAAGACACAAAAGAGTGAAGGAATGACCAGTGAACAGCCTGTGAATGCAATCTGCAGGCTAGCCTGATGTGTCGAGAATGGACAAGATTTCCACCCTTCTTTCATAACGATGTTTGGTCTCAGTCACCCTGTTGACTATAAATGAGAAATGAGTATCAGTCGCACTACAACGCTGATGACAACACGGCACTCAATTCCTCGTGGCAGGATATCAGTGTGATTAGAATCATCCTCGAAACAAGAAATGAGGAGAGATAATTTGATAAGCAGAGGGGTTTGGCCAGCTCGATCGAACTCTAGTTAAACGATATAGTCACTAAAAGTTGGTTAATCGAAAGACCCATCATTTAGTCCACGATAGCCGTATGCGAAACATATTACATATTGATATAGGGCACCAACAGCTTATTTTCACAATATCTGAGGGAGACAGGAATATATGCAGACAAAGTAGTGGATCAACCCATTACATAAACCCCACAGGAGATCATATGAAGTGCACAGTTATTATAGTGGTCAAGGTAATTACTCCCGCCCAACTTACAATAACAAACACGAGAGAGGAGTGGATGTCGGTAAGCAGTGACCTCCGCGGCACTCCGATACCCAGATGAACATGATTGGACCTCCACATCCTGGTTGCTAGGTTACGAGAGAGAGGGAGAGAGAGAGAGAGCGCAAGTGCAGAGAGAGGGAAAGAGAGAACGTACAAAGAGTATGTTGTAGAGCTGCGGTTGTAAACTCTACTCTACTGAGTAGAGTAGTCAATGGATCACCAGATTTAAAGGAATTAAATAAAATATGTGTGCCCTTATGCATGTATGTTTGTATGCAAGTATGTTTGTATGCATGTTTGTATGAATGCATGTTTGTATGAATGCACGCACGTTTGTGTGGCGGGAACTCTCATATATCCCCGCTCTACAGCAGTCAGTCTTCCTCCAATTATTTTCACTCTGTGTGTTTGTAGAGGATAATTACTCTTCTACAGTAGAAAGGGAGGTAGTGGAGTAATTCACCTAATTAGCTAATTGCACCTCATAACTGACAGCACTACAATAGGAGAGTTGTAGCTAGAGTACGGTCCGTGATGGTAGGAGCACGCGCATTGGCTCTCTACCTATATCTACTACAGACAGTCTGACCAGAGATCTATAGATACACAAACAGGCGATCACTGACCAGTGATATCTATAGATCTACAAACCAGTGACCAATGATTGATAGACTGATGGACAGTATATTACGAACTCCCTATCAGTAGTGAGTGTGATGCAGAACTTGGTTGCTGTGATAACTATGTGCACTTGGTAAACACAGTGCACGTGACACCCATGATCCATGATGAAGAGGGTCTTGTGTCTATAGGACCCGTGTTGATTACTACTATCCTTGTCGACCAAAAAGAGGACTAACTATGAGAAGATTTCTCGGGAAATACAAAACACTGCTAGCACATGATGGCAAGGAACTAAATGGAAAACCTTGCCGCCAGCAGGCGTATAATCATAGGTTATACAATTCGAACTGTGGGAACATCATAGGATTGACTATGGAGTAGTCTATACAAGATGATCCAATCAACTCTTCCAAACTGCTGCCGTTGACGGCAGGGTTCAGCTACAAGACTCCACTATCAGGAAGAATGAGGACAGCAAGATGGCAGGGTGGACCGCAAAGTACGGTACAAACACTGGAAAGAAGGTCAGCACAGCAGCTGATACATCATCTGAAACTGATACTACTGATAGTGACGGTGCTGAACTGATCTGATGTAAACGGAGGGAGAGAGGGAGAAATGGGAAAAATTGCAAAACTCGTCACTGCAGAGATATACACTAGCTATACTAATACAGCGTATACACTGAGATATACATTATACACTGGGATATACATTACACACAGTGTTAGGTGAGCATTATACACTGTGATGTACATAAAACACGGCACTGCAAATCCAGTGATCAGTGATGTAATGATGTATGTTATATGGAGCAAAGTAGTGCCCACATGGGATGATTGTTACAAGTGGTTACTCCTTGTCACTATATACACGCGTAACCGTGTGCTTGTGTAGTTGTGTGTGTGTGTGTCTGCGTCTGTGTGTGTGTGTGTGTGTGTGTGTGAGATTATTTGATTATAAGATGTTAAGAAATGAGTTGGAGAGTTGTAAAGATGATACGATGTGAGTCTGGGGTTATGGTGGTCAAGCATAAAAGAAGTCAATANGTGTGTGTATGTGAGTAACAAGAGGATACATAACTCTGTTCACGGGCAATTTTCATAATATCATGAAAAACTCTCCTATTGAATACATAATATGGGGCAAGGGGGAACGTTCCTGTGCGGATGCCTAGTTCATCAATCAACACGAGGAACATTCCCGATGAACAATAGGTCTCGCAGAGAAAGGGAGGGGGAGAGATTGGGGGTTATAATGATGAGCTTGGTAACGTAACCATCATTACATAGAAGCGTAGTGAATAGTTTATAGGGGAAATTCTGTGAAATATTATAGGGTCACGCGACAAATTTCCAAGAAATATTTCTTACTTTAGCATGTGTGTATTGACAATATATTATGTGTGTGAATGAATGGTATGAGCACTCATTATGACATCAATTCTCCCTCCCCACATAGCTTACCTGTTGAAGCGCAAGGCGGTGGTGTAGACTTTGAGCAACCATATTGTGTCACGATAAACACACAGACTCACAGAGAGATGTGGATATCACAGAAGAAGAACAAAAGGCGTGTTTTGTCGAATATATTATGAGAGAGAAGGAACAAATGGGAGGAGATCATATTGTCGAATATAATTGTACCAAAGGGAAAAGGGAGAGAGAGAGAAGCGTTACTATGGTGATAAGTACATTCGGTATGATAATGTTACGAGTGATTATTATACAGTTATACTGATCCATTACACAACACGAATATACGCGAGATTCGAGGATATTATCCTCCCCTTATCGATGGGACGAGACCAAGGCTGATACCTGATTGTGTTCTTTGTTCTTCTTGTCTAGAGTCCTGATAACTCGCTGTAGTTCCTCGTTATGTTGCTTTTTCATAGCAATCTGCGAAGTGAGATAACTCGTCAGTAAAACGAAAACCGGATCAAATTTTCAAAGTCATAACGATAAATCGCCACCTTCTCTGCTTCATAGTCTCTGATGTGCTTCTTGAGATCTTCGTTAGAGACCATCAACGCGTCTACGACCTTGGAGAGAGAGTGTCAACTTAGAACAATCACAGAGTAACTGTTAACGACTTTTAACAATTTGATGGCGACTTATTAAACAGTGAACGTCCCTGCTATGGAACACTGCTAGCGAGCGCCCGCTACACTATGCACAGGTACTGTTAAGTATGGAAAATTGAAATGCTCATCTCAGTTCATTCATTCACAGGGCTGTCTAATCTAAACGGCATATACATCCAATATCGATATAACAAAACTGTGTCCACGTTACTGGGTTACATTCAATGATCTCAATGTACAAATTGAGATATATTTGAAATGGGTTGCAAACCGAGCAACATACTACTACAAACCATACGAAAGTGAGTGAACTGTGAATTGTTGTAGCACCAGATGGGCCCATTCCACATTCACATCACACAGCTATGGAATGAAGGTAAGCACATGTCACGGTTCACTGACCACGCCCCTGTATCTACCTCTGTCTTCTCCTCAAGTTCTGCTATTCTGTTGATGAGACCCGTGTTGTTGGGGTTGATGTTCGCCTCCATCTTATGTAACCTCGTCTCCAGATTCACGTTACTCAGTCGGTAATTCTCACACTCCTTCCGTAAATACTCCTTATCCTGAGGAGGAACACGGTATTGGTTTACCAGGCGTTACCAGCAACGCGTTATGGGCAACGTGTTATCAGTCACCAATGTACTTGTGTCATGTGGGCTCTCACGTTTTTAAACATTTTTAGTGAGATTTGGTCAGCTCAGTCAGGAATTTGTATGTCAGCTGCAAGTTCCTATAACGTATGGAGACAGTACAAAGTACAAGAAGTGATGACACCAGAGACTGGACATATCACGACTTCTAGTGTGCTTTCACCCTTTGATTGACAGTTGATGTGAGGTCTGTCACCACACGATCGATCTGAAACTCACACGAGATGCTTGACACCAAACATTCACATCAGGAGAGCGTGGCTCGTGAGAGATGGGATTACATATTACAGGAAAACAGTAACATGAGGTGTTACGACGATTAGTTTATTAGTATAACGCAGTTCACGCCGAGAGACGAAGGTTTTAGAGAAAGAGAGAGAGAAAAAGACCAAGTTTGATAGATTACTCTGGCGATATACAGCTCATAGTATGATATAGCTCATTCAAATACCTTATCATCCTTTAGTTCGACTATTTTCTGAAATTATTGTGGTATTCGACGTGAAAACGTGGCAACTTGCTGCCTATACAATATTTCAAACATATACTATCCATTGAGTTTACGTGTGCGAGGTGCTGTCAGTCACTGTAATAACCCAAACCTTTTCCAGCTGAGTGAGGTAATCGTTTCTGTCGTTTAGCATCGATGCCATTTCCTCCGCCTCATAACGTCTCTGTGACAAGGTCACGTGATTAGAGCAGCCAATCAGATTGCAGTATTCCGGTCATGTGATGTGACAAAATTACAGATAATCATGTAGATATATGTTTAATATCACGGCTACCATAAGGTCCCATGCACGGGTTCCCAATATATCAGAGCATTTGACGTATAGGTGTCAAAGTTAGACTAAATTACACATAATATATGCGATATTGAAATCTGGAATGCACAACTTCCAGTTTATTATAGGAGTAGGGAATAGAGGAACTACCTCGCATGACGTGGATTGCGGATTCGGGGCCATAAAACTAACCTGAGTTTCATATTCTTCGACCCTCTGGGACAGTTCGTTTCGCTCCTGAGTCACCAGGGATAATTTCTGAGGGGAAAGGTCGTTGAAACCAGAAGAAGATGCAAATGTTTGACAATACAAAATGATGGATCAAATGGTCTATCAGTTGTAGAAGAAGCGTACCTGAGATACCTCGTCGTAAAAGCGACTGTTTTTCTCTTCCTTCTTCACCAATTCCATCTGTACTTCCTCCAGAAGCTTGATCTGAAAACAATATGCGATTAAACCTCCACATGCAAGGGAGTTTTCAAAATAGTAAGTTTTCAAAAAACTCGGATGCCCCTCATCTCTTAGCGTCAATATCAGAATGAGCGACAAACCTTCTGCTTGGTCGCCGCTTCTCCGTCTAGGAGTTTCTGCTTCTCAGCGCGGAGCATCTCAATTTCATTCTTCATGTCACGTGTTTTCCTGTCCACATCCGGTGGTTTTGTCGACTGTGGAGCGGGTAGCGGAGCTGTCTGTTTCAATGCTTCGTTCTCCTCCCGCAATGTTTTGATCTGCAGTTTGTGCGTGTGACACGAACTATCATAATGAACATTTTCGATCTCAAAATTAAACATTTTATTTCTTCATCACCGATTTCATTGATCTCACCACAGCTTTAGTAGCAGACAGCTGTTCCTCAAGGCCTTTGTTCGTATGTTTAAGGTCATCATTCTCAGTACTCAACTCTTCCTCTCGGGATGCTAGCTGATTTTCACGTGAATCAAGACCCTGTTCTCTGGTAGCGAACATTTCTTCCCTGGCGCTAAACTCTTGCTCTCTGGCCGATATTTGCTCTTCTCTGGTCGACAGTTCTTGTTCTCTGATAGTAGATTGCTCTTCCCTTCCACATATTTCTTTCTCTCGAGCTTTGAACTGCTCATCTCTGTTCTTGTTATCGGCTGTAGTCTTTTGTAGCTCTTCTTCTTGTTCAATTATCTGTGAGATGGGAAAATGGAGGGCGGCACTTGTTCAATTATCTGTGAGATGTGAAAATTGAGGGCAGGCACAAGAAGAGGCGTTACTCAATTATACTCCTGATACATTATAGAAGCGGACCGTGATATATATTTTGCTTTTGATAAGAAGCAGCTCTAGCAGGAACAATGATATCAAGGTTGTTCTCTCATAATACTTACCTTGGACCTTAGTTGCTCCACCAAATGCGAATTATCATACTGTACAGCCTCGTTCAACTCCATTTGCAGTGCTTGGTTCTCGATATTCTCCTTGGAGTAAAGCTTTAGCACGGTTAGCAGGGGCTATTCAATGAGAATGTCGCAGTGAGGGGGAGAGAGAGGAAATTGTGATCGCGGGCTTCATGGAACTGTTATAGTAGATGTCACTGAAGTGAGCGGTACGCGCACGCATATTTCCCACGATTCACCTAATTTCTACAACCAGAAATAAAGAACGCGCGTGACCGAAATGCTGAATGTCAGAGAAATGTCATCGCGCATTCGCGCGTGCCTGATACTGGTGCTAGAGATCTGACAAAGTTATTTTAGTTTCTTCGAAAGGAAATAAGAACGGGATGTGCTTCAATGTAATATCTAATTGCTCAAAGATGCTTCTAATATTTATGATGCTTCTCTGAAATGAAATGCTGCCAATTTGGGTGATTTGGACCTCATGATTGACATGAGTACATACAATCATGCCTGTCCCATTGGTGATTTAATAATGGTTCCTAACGTGAAGCATTTCAACGCAGCAATATAGCGATTAAAGAGACTGCTCCACACATTGCGAGTTAATTGAAACAAGTTTATTCCATACAAAGTCTTACAAAGGACACCTAGTTTTAGCATAATGACAGAAAATGTTGGAAATTTGTTACTCTAACACCATCAAGAGTGGTTGGTTCAATGTTTGCCGATTCAACATGTCCGTAACATGTGACCTATGTCATCACATCACGTGGCATATTCAGCCAGTAACCTTACCTAATTCAGAAAACATTGCACCTTTATTAGAAAACATTACGCCTTATATGGGTCGAAAAAGAAAAAAATTCTGCCGTAAGATGTTCAGATAAATCTTGCCATTAAATTCAGATCGTGATCGATTGGCTGTGTATCGATAGCCCCTCGTTTTTGCATCAAAATGAGTGATATGTATAAGAAAGTTAATGGCATACAATTTGACCTATTAGCAACGAAAATGGAGCACTGACTCTGTAGGAAGAGTGTACAATGTGTGACGCAGGTTGGTAAGAAAAGGGCAGCAATGAGTGCTGCTAATGAAGGTATTTATGAAGTATACAGTCAGAACTCAGTCAATATCATGAAGAAAACACGCCTCTCTAATGTTCTTTCAGCTGGCAAAGAAGGGAGCGTGCATCAACACTGCATGCCAAGGTTGTGGTTACAAAATATACTACAAGGGGTTGATGCAATACCTATCACTTATCAGGGCAAATAAAACCAGTTCAATCATCGTCAAATCGGTATCAATAGAGGTAGTTATAATAGAGGCTCTTGTAGTATTTGTAATAGTAGCGATAACATTATTATCACACCTGTGTTCGTTTAACTAAAGAATGACAGAGATCGCGTGATCAAACGCTGTAACATTTGGTGGGAAGTATCCATAGTTCATAGGTTCCTACCCTTGTGCTATAATCATTATGGATATCTATGCATAAGAGGAGCGATAATAACCTCAGAACTATCATGGAAATATATGCTTCACTGCTCTGTGCTGCTATATTGCTCAATGCTCATATTGCGATTGCTATATATATATATCGTATGTTATTCGCACTGTTGCTATATACAGCAACTATTGCAACATACCCGTATAGATGGTGGGAGTTGTATGTTGCTCTGGGCTAGAAGCTGGGACAACGTCCTCTCTATCAGCAATTTCTCCTTCTCCTGTAACTTCAACTTCTCCGCTAGATCCCCGTCTTCTGCCTGTGTTAGGAAGTGAGTGGTTAGGAAGTGAGGTGCGAGTGGGATTTGAGCGTCACAATGCACCTATTCTCACTCTCCAATACGTCACACATCACATACGTAAGACACCTCACATACGTAGGAAACATCATTGTATTAGGACGTGTAGACATTGGTGTGGTTCAATGTTTTGGGTTGAAGGGTAATGTGACGATTGAGTGAGTAATGAACAGGTGCGATACTGCGACAAGAAATTATTCGAATTCGTGCTATGTAGTTATTGACTAATAATTGCATAACGAACAGCTCTATCATGTACTTGTAATGTTGGTAATGGGAACTACGATTATACCACTATATCCTCAACACACTCAGCCGATACTTTGAATGGTATTGATTCTCTCGATATATAGTTCTAACTTAGGTAGTACGTATTAATCCTAAGAGAATTTGGTATTCTCTGGTAGAGGAAATCATTGGATTCTCTGAATTCTAACATCATTCATCCACTCAATCTCGCATAGTCGATCATTTGAATTATGCGAGTAAGAAATCTTTCGAGGAAAAATCCTCTCTTTACAAAGGCCAGGCCCCTCTCTATTTCCTATTTCCCCCTGTGACGTTTGCCATTCTAAACACTGTAACTGACATGTAAAATCACTAGATGTAGCATGTTAGTATGTGTTTACAATTACTCAAGTTATAGTCTACATCACACTGGCATTCTCATGACCAGAACACGGTACTAACAAGCAGACACTGCCTGCAGAGTGTTTTAACAGTTCACTGAGCACTGTTTTACTGAGACATGTAGATGTGTAACGAATTTGGATGTGATGTAACATCAGAATTGCGAAAATTAGCTTCAGGGAATTCACGCGACAAGACTATAATTGTGACGTAATTTAACTCACCGGTTGGGAAGCAGGGCATTCCTTTAACCTCTCTATCTCCGATAGCTGAAACGACAGATAATCAGTGTTTATATTAATCGATTAACATGTTTGATCCCAAAATGTAAACCACTCCCCCTCTTAACTCTTCTCATAGGTGTCAGGGCGAAAAGTAGTGAGAGAAAATTGGTGATAGAGCAGAGAGGTGCGCAAGATTGATGTCGTGCCCCGCGTCAAAGTATAAGTTGTTCACAGCCGAGGGTGGTACTACTACTAATAGGGGGATGGACCCGCAGGGTCCACACAGCCATACTAGGGCACAGTGGGAGCTCTACCCTAGCTGTGCGTGGCCAGGATGGGAAACGAGTCCCGTACCTCCTGCAGGAATGTCGGGTCGTACCCCGGGGGTATGGGAGGCTCTGGCTGCCCCGCTTTACCTGGGTCGCCGGGTAGCGGGGAATGCCGAGGGTGGTAGGAAGCTTTGTTGCTTACCGTCGTAGTCAGTTGTATCATATATACTTTCTGTTAGAATTCTATTTAGGCTGGAGTAATTTCAATCACCAGTGTTTGTTCACTATTTAAGATAGCTAAAGATCACCGAATTTTCACGATACCGATAATTTTCGTATCCAGAACCATAAAGTTCTCAGACTATTCGCCTAGAAGTAGAAGTGAAATATTAGCAGTTCATCACGTGATCGCTTGTTGCTATACCACTTGGTTGCTATACCACGTGATTAACAGTTGCTATGGCAACACACTGGTTATCGATCGATTTCCCATGGGTGTGATAACCCTGTGTTGGGAAATACTAACTGTTTAGAGTTAACCTACAGCAACCCTACGTGTGGGAATAGCTAATTGATGCCAGCTGTGTCAAGACTACTACTATATAGTATTGGCCGATGAATGGGTGAGAGTGTATACTGTATTATCATCACTTTGGATTCATAGTCATATGTCTAGCACTCATTAGGCAGTTCTCTAAAGAACATGCTATACTATCAACAGAATAGTAGGTACTTGGGTATCCCACAATAATAGAAAACCTATATCCAGACATTGTTATTGTGAAGCATCGTGGTCAATGGTCTCAGGTTTAGACATTGAGCAGCAGATTGACAGATTGGCACTCTATGCTCAGCATTCCCGTCACTTCATGACGATCATAGCATCATACCTCCTGATATTCAAATACCTTTCTTAACAGCTGCTGAACAGCGGTCATACTCATTTCACAAGTTAAAAACACACACAATACACATACACACACACACACACACACACACACACACACAGTACCCAGATCACGTGTTCTAATCTGGGAATTAAAATGGAGTGTGTTAGTGGGAGTAGGAGTAACTAAGGAGGGGAAGTGTAGAACAGTGTACACGTCATGGTTACTCTGTGTGACTGCCACTAAAACACAATTCCAGAGTGACCAGAGTGTCAGCGAGTACACCAACTTTACCCTGAACAGCGGTATTGCAACACGCTACCTATTATAGGTACTCAGTTGATGATTACACCCAGTATGCTGGTTTGTGAGAATCATACTTAGAGCTGGGCGTGACAATCGCAGTGGATACACCATGACGTGTCAATGTCACAATCTAGTTATGAACTATAGTAGAGTAGTGGACATTATGTTGCACCACAATACCTACCTACATCGTGTGGGTATTGCACAACAGTTGGTACACAATGCACGGAACATTGCAGAAATAGTGCTGATTTATCGGGTAGTGATAGTATATAATATAGACTGAGTAGTCACTGAAAGTCATCATCTATCCCTATTATAATTTGGCATTCTCTCTTTTATTATGTTGTCNCCCAAAGTTCCCCAAAATTCCCCTTGGACCCCCCCCTACCTATTATACTCAGTTGATGATTACACCCAGTATGTTGGTCTGTGAGAATCATACTTAGAGCTGGGTGTGATAATCACAGTGGATACACTATGACGTGTCAATGTCACAAGCTAGTTACGTACTATAGTAGAGGAGTAGTGGACATTATGTTGCACCACAATACCTACCTACATCGTGTGGGTATTGCGCAACAGTTGGTACACAATGCACGGAGCATTGCACAAATAGTGTTGATTTATCGGGTGGTAATAGTATATAATATAGACTGAGTAGTCACTGATAGTCATCATAAACAACATAAGACCTAGGAAACATTGCATAATGTCTATAATAAAGTTGACAATTTACATCACACATCAGTGTATGCTGTACAGTGTACACTGTACACCAATGTACACTGTACATTGGTATACAGTGTACACTGTATACCAATGCACACTGTACATTGGTATACTACTGTGACAGCTACACTGGACCACAACTCGTATGAGAGAGGGGGGAGGGAGGTGTGACAGTCACACCACATTCCCATTACGAGCCATACCCAGGTAATGTCTACTCTCATGGTACATGGTCATATTATTGGTCATGGATATTGGATATTACTCAAGTGTCACCGATATTATAGTCTGTCAGTAATATGGCCCCCCTCTAGGATGAGAAGTCTAAGCATATTATACCGATATTGTCCTCCCAGAATAAGATATTGAGAAATGCCCCCCGGCAATCCTGTCCTGATTGACAAGCAGAGAGACCTTCAGCTGTGGCACCTGGGGAGGTACGGGACTTGTTTCCCATCCCGGCCACGCTCAGCTAGGGTAGAGCTCCCACTGTGCCCTAGTGTGGCTGTGTGGACCCGGTCCATCCCCCTATTAGTAGTAGACACACCACCCTTACACTGTTACACAACTCTGATATCATCAGTGAGAGATAGTGGCTCCCAGAACCACACCCCCGTCTCCCTACACACACACATGTATAGTACAATAATTAGTGGACACTGGACGTCCTCCACTCACGAGTTCCTCATTCTGTTTACTGAGTTCCTGGTTCTTCTCCTCGAGATTAGCACAGATAGTGGACAGGGACAACCGTCTCTTCCGTCCCTCCTGCTGGGCTATCCTCGTCCTCTGTGAAGTCAAGGGAGACGGGAGTTAGGGGATGTGGGAGTAGGAATCAGGCAAGTAATAGGATTGAATATTGGTTAATGGGAAACTGCAATTAGAAATGAGTTGGCACACGCCACACTTTGGCTTCGATCAATGCTTCACATTCCAATTAATCGTGCCTAACATTGACATGGTCATGATTGCCAATTTGACAATCATGATATGACACATATCATTCAGATTGTAAATCACTACATCAACATAATATCCAGAGTGTGTGTTGAATTCCACGAGAGCCTACTCATATTTTGAGTAGTGGAGGACACACACACATATACATATAGCCCTATCTTACACGGTGCTCACACAATAGAGATTCTTAGCTGATCATGTGATAAGACGCATCACAATCACTCAAAAATCACTGAGGATGGTATAATTATTGGAGTGTACACCCCTCCTTCTCTCACACCCCTTCTTCTCTCACATTGATCAAGATAAGCGTCGTCATAACAAAGACTTACCTCTTTGTCGTAGTAGAGTAGTGATTGACAATGAGATACAGTGTATATTATACACTCACATTCAGACTGCACACATGCATTTTGATCATGCATTTCATGCTAAAGATGCACTCGGAGAGACTATGGAATATAGGGAATATGCATGTAGTACGTAGGTAGCCATACCAGTTTGGATTAGGTTATAGAAGTGCATAATATATTGCATATCTCTCCGATATAATGCATGACAGTGATTTGTACATGACAGTGAAGTTCATGTACATAATGTACAGGTGGTACTGGTATACCAGCACTGTTGTCCGGTTATCGGAAGTGTAAACACTGTACAATCACTGTACAATCACTATACACTATACAAGCACTGTCATAGTGCCCGTGCGGAAATGGGGCTATCAGCAGCTACACACTATGTAGTATTTAGTAAGTGACATCACATTCGCCATACAGTTGAGCGACGTCGTAAGATGTGCTGTAGGTACAATAAAATACTCGGTAATTACATCATCAACAGCTATCAATGTTGACACCATGCGAAGTAGGATACACACACGTCATGACACTATGACGCAATGACACATATAACTAATAACATTGACACACATGAGACACACGTGTATCGTTGACACATANTCCCATTCGTAGCATCGCATCCAACTGACGGGTTTTCTAGTAAAAACATAATACCCAGGAGACATTGCATCATGTCTATAACAAAGTGTACACTGTACAATGTATACCAATATACACTGTACATTGGTATACTACTGTGACAGCTATACTGGACCACACCTCGTATGAAAGAGAGAGAGGGGGGAGGTGTGACAATCACACCACATTCCCATTACAAGTCACACCCAGGTAATGTCTATTCTCATGGTACATGGTCATAATATTGAGGTGAGATATTGAGAAATGCCCCCCCCCCCCCCGGAGGGGGCGCCGGGGGGGGGATTTGGGGACCCCGCGCGGGCGGGTGGGAGAACGGGGGAGTGAGGGGGGGGGGGTTGGGGGCGACAACAACCCCCACCCCCACG
>CAMPET010000008.1:161842-183062 GCA_946803715.1 Beroe ovata | reverse complement strand
GTGTGTGTGTGTGTGTGTGTGTGTGTGTGTTATATCCACTCACATATATCATCTTGAGTTCATTGGTGAATACACGGATGTGTAGAAACTGTTTCTCATCAAGTTCACTGAGATACTTCGCATAATCTTCCTGTAATAGGTGGTAATGTTGTCAACCAGGATTCATCACATCATTTCTCATTTACATGAACAGCAGTGAATCATTCAATGCTACACTTATTACTCGGTATCTAAAGACCCTTAACACACCATATTACACGAAAAGGCAAAGATTTCATTCACCTATAACACGAGCATCATGAAAAAGGACGTACCAGATGGGGGTACTTGACTATCTTTGATGAGACTTTACCACGAGTTACAAAATAACGGGACATGTCGTCGAAATATCCCTTGGCGAACTCGCAGAATGTCGTCACTTCTGATATCGTCTCCTCCTGCAATGAGGAATATGTTAAAATTGAGGAGTTCATGCACCGAACGGATTTGCGGTGCACATTATGCCTGTCTCAAAGCACACAACGAACAAATTGCTGTGTAGGTATACATTGCAAAACCCAGTAGATTTGAGTACGATGTACGATGATACATACATACGTGTAATTGGGACACAGTTCCCATCAAAACATGATGATAATTCAATAATAGGATTGTTGAAAGATTTGGGGCCAGGAAGTGATTCGTGTCATGTCGGACATAGAGCTAGTCATGGGGTCGTGCGCGCGTCTTCAACAGAAACAGAACACGTATGTTTTCTGCCGCGCGCACGTAGAATCTTGAAAAGTAGATGAACAAAATTGCACGGCGCGTTCCCTATATTCCAAATTTGATATGACAATGAGCAAGAGTGGCAATTTCCATACCGACCTGAATGGAAACTCCAAAGTTATTACCATCTTCTATCTTAGGGATTTGGAGTTGTATCCACATCTTGATCTGAAAAAAGGTATCGAATCATGGAAATAGTGGCATTGCGATTTGTAAAAGGGAATGACAACATGCGACGAAATGGGAAGAATAGTACCTTATTGCAGTACTCAATTAGTTCTCTTATCTCGGGCTTTACAACTCGAATCAAATCTGACACAATCTGAAATTGACGTTGATTGGAGGAAGCAACTATAATCACATAGACTCGATGTAAATTGACAAAATAGCAGGAGCATACCTGATTGCAGTGAACTGTCGTACTGAAGCGTGTTTCTGAAGTAGAAAGATGTCAAGATAAACACGTTCAGTTGATTGGCTCAATTGAACCACTTGCTCCACAAATCTCAAATTTCAAATTCATCAGCAGAAATAGAAAGAATTAATGAAGAATTCTCACTGTCATCAGCGCCGTTTTCCAGCGACGACGCCTCATTCCGCTTCCTCTTGGCTGGGGGTGGCGTAGCAGGAACTTCCTTCTGAACTGCCTTGAGCGATGTCAAAGTGGCTTCCTTGACAAGTGAGGCACGAGACAGAGCCAGCTGCTCACTCTGTGGAAATGAATGTGTTAATGCATACTCAGTGCCAAATAACGAACAAACACAGACACAGACACAGACACAGACACGCACACACGCACACACACACACACACAAGTGATCTCCCAGTTCTTGCGTTTCCAGAGTTGTACACAGTTGACATTGCCATGAATGACTGCTGACAACTAAACTGCTATATTAAGGTGGAGTGCTACTGTATAAATAGAGTTACTCCTGCAATCAGCTAACACATATATTCAACAGAACATGTTTTAGGCACATTGAACATGTTGACCAAGTACCTTATATAACTTGTCAAGCTCCACTATTTTCTTAGGGAATGTCTCACTTAGAATCAGTTCAACCTGGAATGTTTTATCATAAAACATGAGAAACATTTAACCACATTTGAATATCCGTATCTTTGATTCTGAGAACAGTAAAACTATGGTTGCCGATTGACAATTAAGTTGGTCTGTGAATTCTCATATTGATCCAAACTGTGCAACCATGCCAGAGATGGAATCATGCTGCAACTCAAAAATAGCACTATCTCTTCTTTTCTTATTCAGCATATTTATACAGCTTACAAAAATCTTCTCTTATGTCCTTATCAAGGATACTTATACACTATACAGCATACAAATTCGATCAAGACAGATAAACCTCTTTCTGATAGGTACTTACATCCTTACAAAATTCTTGTTTATAGCTTTCAACCTGCAGGTTTGATCAATTTTAATGTTCACTATAACAATGAAACTCTAGTTCATAACAGTAACTGTTTTAAATAAGGATCAACTCACCAAATTGATGTTTTCTTCACTTGTCAAGGATGAGCTAGACATGCTGATAGTACCTACACTGTTGAATAACCATGAAAATAACCAAAAATTAGAATTGTTGTGAATTCAGTTTTTGCCATTCTTTTGTCTAGCTGGATCACAAGGGAGACTGTCCGGCTAGACTGCAATAACTATATTCCCAATGATAGAGTTTTAACTGAGCTCACTGGGCAAAGCCCAGCCCCAGAATAAATGCCTGGGACATTTTCAGTGCCATTTTGGATTGGTGCGCAACATGAGGTGTTTAATATAGAATGGTGGCTACAGTTTGAAAACAGTTGTTCTGTAGATTGAGTGAGTAAAGATGAAATAAGCAGTGGTGCAAATCCAGGGGGGGATGGGGGGGATATATCCCCCCCAATAATTTGGTGCCATCCCCTCCAATAATTGCAAATATCTTCCCCTCAAAATGTATGGACTCTGGGCAATGTATACAGGGATGAACAAGCAAACTGGTGCAGTGCATAACATCTTTAATCTTTTCCAAAGCTAACGCTACAGGCTAATCACGTTTTCACCTTTAAACCTTCTGTAGATTATATAGACCTACGGTGTTGCTACTGTAGTTGGTACTAGTATTTTCTAGTTTTTGATCGTTCCCTAACATTTTTGAACGTTGGAATTGTGATCACACGGTAGAAATTTTACCCATTTTGATATTAATTTCGCGACACTATGGTCAATGCCATTTTCCCCAGTCTTTGTGTTACTCTTATGATGTGTCTAATGAGTTCGACTTCATGTGAACGGTCAATTACCGTCGGTCATTTTCAATCATAACTCAATTATCTAATTAACACTTTTTACTACCATCCCCCCCAATTCGAGAAAAAGTCAAAAATATGCCCCTAAGAACAGATTATACCCCCCAATGAAAAACATGGATTTGCACCACTGGAAATAAGGATTGATCTTATCTGTTGATCAGTGATTAGTACTGCAATTTTTGCAGGCTGTATGTGGCTATGTTATTTGAGTACAGAAAATGACGGGATGCAAATAGGGTACTGCTTTTATAGGGTGCTTTGTAATGTACCCAAGACAAATTTGGGCAATCATTGGGAAGTTAATGAGCATGGAGCAATGATGATTAAAGGTATGAAGTAATTGCTGTCATGGGTTTGCCTTTGTTTTTATGAGTAATCAGGTGGGATAGAAAAGTGGGATTTTTAGTAGGGAAATTTTGGTAGTACAGGCAGAAGGATTCAGTGAATAAGGATGGGAGGGCTACAATAGGGAGGAGACAGCTGGTGCAATGGGTATTAGATAGGATAGGAAATCAGATAGGCTGCGAGCAGCAGAATATAGGACAAAATTCAGGAAAATGATATTCCATGGCCAATTTATATCAACTGGGCAAGACTGTTTCCTCTTATCCTCTGCATTGTGTTTGAAACAGTGTCAAAGCCAGCCTCAGGAAGGGTGCTGCTCTTCACCATGTATAGAAGTCCATGAGGGGTTGTTCAATTCCCATCAGTAAACTCTGGAGGTCTACCCTCCTTGACACTAGGTCAGAGGTGGACATTTCGATTAGCAAAGAACATAAAAGTTCCTGTGAATTATTGTTATGTTTGCTTATCTACATCTCACATTATTTGATTATCTATGATGATTTTTATTCTAAAATATTAATTATTATTCTAGTATGTAGTGGGATAATCATTATTTCATGTGCACACGTTGCGCGCCGCTTGTCGATCGATGATAGACCCTGTCGAGAATTTCGTTTCGCGCGCGCGCGGCGCAAACTTATTCTCAGACTTCGCGGCTTGCATCAGCGGTCTGGCATCGCCCGACAACGCGCCGCTTATTTACTCGGTGATCGATCTCAGAAAAAGGTCGTAAAAAGGTTCCAAACCAGTAAACCACAGAGACGCACGGAATATATTTGGGTCACGCAGCGTGGGAACATTATTTCAGTTGAATAATTATACTTTGCGCACCGCGCGCATTGCGCTCCATAATAAATTATTCTTTATGATATGCAATAATTTACATTTCATGAAACAGTCATAGCATCTAACCCGCTCGATTTGTGATGTATTGTAATGGTTCAATACGATTATTTTTGCGTTCATATCTGTTTAATAATTAGCTGAAGCATAGTTGAACTTCATCTTAAGCATTTCCATGATACTAGTTACATTCCCAAATTATTTCACATCAAATTTTGTTTACTGGAGTTCAAGTCTGTAAATGTATTAGGATTGTATTGGAAAAAGTCAATGGGGATGAAATCCATGCGCTATAATTTTCAAGACATAAGTCTCTTCATTGAAGAGTCTTCAATTTACATGAGTCTTTACATATATTTTACATCTATTTTACATCTATTTATCTTTGCTTCGTGGGAGTACCCTGTGTGGGTACATAATTCAATGAATAGAGTTACGAAGAATGACTAGTCAGAATAGAGTTGCCTGAAGGCAAAAATTTTTATTCATTCATTTATTTATTTTTTTCTAATCATATGATTTCAATAACTATTGATTGCAAAAGGCTTATAAATGTTCATCAGCCAAATGCCATTACTTGTATGATGCTGTATGATCATTAAGCTAACATGTTAAACTCTTTGATGCAATGACCTGTTTGGCACATATCCACGAGCCAGGTGTTATACTATTATGTAAAGTTGAATTATGTGATAGGGAAGTTGATTAACCTTCATTCATGGCTTTAATGCCGGAAGTTTCTACCTTCATTCAAATATGATATTGCTAGTAGGTATATTCTCATTATTTCTCAAACCCTTTTTGTGTACAATATACTAGAATATCATATTGCATATAGTATCACACAGGCTCATTTCCTTGCTCTCATTCATTACACAATGATTTGTCTCAACTTATAATTGAGCAATTGTGCCAGCCGTAACACTTATATGTGACTTGAGAAAAGTTATGGTAGGCACATCATTCAAACTTGTATAATTTAATTTACAGATATCTTGTTGCACCAAAAAAGAGTGGCTGATCACAGGTTTCCTTGTGTCTGTCCATTTTTCAGGGGCTTAGCAAGGGACTAGGGAGTTATCAGGGGATTGCTTATATACAAACTTTCATAGTTCATATTATGACCGTTTTATTAATTCATACATTGCCTCTGTCAAGAGACGAACCCAGTGGGTTGTCCAATGATATATCCAAGATCAAATTTCTGTACCCAGACCTCTTGACTAGAGATGTAGTGACACTATGGTGATTGCGAGGTTTCCCCTTTACTAGTATCCCTCACACACAGATATGATATGTGTTGCACACAGCTGTTATAATGTGGATTCACTGTCATGACACATGAATCTTTTATGTTAACGTTGTAGGAATTCAAGCACATCTCTATGTATGTGAATGTGTGTAATGAATGTATGTGCACTGTGCATATTATGTTTAACGCGTGTCAGAATTCTGCTGAGGTGAGTGTCGTGTGTGTTTGTGACTGACTAATTAGTATCATAGAAAAATATGGATATATAATGACTCTACTAGGTAAGATGTTCATATTTCACGGATACTGGTAATTTGCATGAAATGCATTATACTCTAATACACATGCAAATTGGTCACCTATGACTCGGTGATCGTGCGTAACTCATCTCGGCCACACTGACAATATAGCTAATTCAGTAGTTGGGTAATCACAACATACTGTTCATGAAGGACATCTCACTTACCAGGTTTTAACTTTCACATCTCCTTCCTGGCTTTTTCTACTATTATGGACACTTTTTAAACATAGAGTGCTGCTTATATTTAACATAAGAGTGTTTCGTACCGATTGTCCATACCTAGGACACATGTATATTTATTTTCAGCATGTCAAGTGTCTCTTACTGTATCGATTGTTGCTCGAAAAATCTACCTATGTGTTGACTTGAGTTGGTTTAGTTTTGATCCACTTCAAATGACTATAATTTCTTATGTAACTAACTCAGAATTAAGTATTACTCAGAACTGAGTGTTGGGTTCGGTAGCTTCTTACACCGAAAGTCCTTGCTCAATAGCTCGCTCGCGAGTGTGTATGAAGTGACATGATGCAGTTATGACGTCATTGTTACCTTGTCTCTGTGATAACCAACACGGGTGTCGACATGACTGTAGTACAGCTTGTCATATGTTTGTGCATACAGTATCCGGTTTATCATATGCAGATTTGAACATGTGCACACATTTATTGGATATTCGGAGATTTACCGTTCTGATATGATGACTGCAGAGCACTTGTGCTTCTCATTGGCATGAGTAACACTGCAAAGGACTGTCAAGTCCTCCTTCACGGGACTGCAAAACGAAGCAAATCGTGAGAAATTCAGAAATCTCTCCGGTTACAGTTCCTATTCCCAGCATCTTCCTCTACTTTGAAATCGTCGCCGAATCGGCTTTCTAGTTTCAGCTCATGTACTCTACAAGTGTGTTAGATGCAAATTTTACACCTTCACAACACACTCAGTACTCAGTAGTAACACGTGGTGTGAAGCTTGTCGGAACAACCTAGAACCATAGAGTGTTACACACACACACACACAAAGACAAGCAAACCACCAGGCAATAGGTACTGCGTTGATTGGACACGTCTAGCTATCAAACATGGATAATGGTGTGTTCGGATGCTCTTCATCACCTGTACAATTGTAATCGGTGTGTATGAATAATCGGTGTGTATGAATAATGGGTGGTTATTCGAAACTTCACCATCATATTATATTCTATCTGTCGATGAAAGAAGAGTATAGCTTGTTTCAGTGTATTCCATGAACACTGGCAATGCAACGTCATCCTTTTGCCTTGCTATTGTGTTTTATTTGGCATAATTACACTCAGCAATGAACTCAATAAGTAGGATGATAGAGTTACTTGCAAATGTTGCAAATTTAGTTTATTATGCAACAATATGAACCAAGTTTATTATACCCAATACCCATGTCTCACACTCAGGTATTATCTATTGGCAGAGTTGTGTGTGTGTGTGTGTGTGTGTGTGTGGGTGTGTTTGTNTCTTTTATCTTTCTTTTTTTTTTTAGTTTTTGTGTGTGTGTGTGTGTGTGATTGTGTGTGTGTGTGTGCTTGTGTGTGAATCAAATCCCAAGTTTCTCCCAAGTTCCTGCTATCATTATGCTGTGACACACCCCTAGCTGTAATCGTATTGTGCAGTTGTGCACAATACGACTATGACACGTATACTGCTAATTGGGTGTTTCGTCATGACACGGAGTAACCAACCTACCTACCGTGACAGCAGCCAATATTCAGCTCAACTTATATTTAATGTGTTTCCCTATTACCAAGTCAACTACCAAAGTGGCGAGACCAACATGTACTATGAGCTTTAGGTATTGAAGCTTGAATCTAACTAAGGACTCCAACCCAAAAGTCTACCAAAAAAATTATAGCTATCTTATGATCAGACAAGAAGAAAGGAGTTACAAGAAAGTACGATTAACAAATAAGCAATTCTTAAAAGTTTTTCTACAAAAACTGTTGATATGAAACTGGACAGAAACATATGACTACTAATGACATTTTATGACGATATTGTGATCATACATTAATTAAAGTCAACACATACCAGCTACTATTCAACAGACATTTTCGAATCTACGAATAGCTTGCTATACATCAGGTATACCCACATCAAAGCAGCTTTTATTAAATAACAGAATTAGGTACCTATTTCCGTGACATTTAAATCCAAGTAATAAAACTGGCAGCTATAGTACAAACTACAACTGTCTATAACAGTTTGTAACTTTCTATGACAGTTTGTTGCTGTCTCTGGAGAGTTTGTAGTGATTCTAGTTCTCGTCGCGTGGTTTGACCTGTCCGTTGCTGTGAAACATGGACACCAAGTTGCGCCATTGTTGCGATAGAAGCTGGGCTAGATAATCGTACAGCTCGCTGTAAAACAAGGGGTTTAGAAAACTGTTAGCTGGAATAACAATCAATCCAAATGCCTCAAACACCAAGGAGTTAGGACTAGAGTTGGAAATCATGAAGTAGAGTGCAGTGATGATCAAGGAGAGCCAAGCAGCCAGCTGGGATCCTATCATGAGTGACACTTTGACAGTCAGAGATGCATTCTCTCTTGCTCCCCCTCCCCCACCTACAGCTTCACTCGACTTCCGGATTTCTTTCAGGATGACTAAGTAAGATGTAGAGACTATCGCCAGGAATATCAATAAGAACACACAGTATGATCCTTTGTACACCTGGAAGTTTGATTCGTTTTTGAATAAATTCCAGATGCAGAAAGGCGTGTTGCCATAGTAATTGATGTCGGTAACGTCGAATATACCAGGGTAGTTTGTGATGTTTTGTAGGTTTTTCAACACCTCGTGGATGTCTGTACTTGGCTGCGTATCGTAGAAGGTTTTGTGGATTTGATGAAGATGAGATAGATTTAAGTTTCCTCCGTAAGCGAAAAATGGGTTGTCGCCTAACCGTGAGATAATGATGGCGGTTCTAAAGTAGTTAGCCAGTGGAGTGATTGGTAGTATCGGAACCACAGCATGAACGATATTCAGGACAGACAATGATACAGACACAGAGACAACCAACCTCATGGACAAGTCAACGAATGCGAGTGTACACTTGATGCACCTGATAAGACTCATGAATGAGATGATGAGCAGAGACCCGTGAGATGATATGGAGAATATGAATCCCAGTACCGAGCATGCCATGCTTCCTCTCCATGTATCATCATGCTCACAGTATGGACCCTTCGACTCAAGCACTATGGAAACTATCACTATGGCCACCATGTAGACACCCATCAGGAAGTCGTAGAAGCATATCTTCAAACGAAGTAACTTGTCAATTCGGCCCGCTTTTGCTTGTGTGACGTTATTCACGATAGAGTAGGCAACTTGGATGTTCAGTAAAATGACTATGACCCCAAATACGAGAATTGTGATGAGCGAGCCTCTGGACTTTATCAATCTTTGAGAAGACACTTTAGCCCCAGATACACAATTACATTCATCTCTGCCATTAGCACAGTTTTTCACGTTGTCACACTCCTGACTGACTGGTATCCAAAATTGAGACCCTACATCAGTGCTGCAGTAAAATCTTCCCAGGCAGCTCAGCTCATCAGCACCGTTCTCACAGTCCATCAGACCGTCACAGAACTTTGGGGCCGTGATTTCAACACCCGAACTGTTGGCAATTTCACAGCTAAATACGAAGCCAGCCATATCGTTCATTTTGAAGTGACTGCAGAGGTGAATCCATTTTTCCGTCATGTTATTGATGCACTCTTTTAGACAGTATTCTTCTGCTGATTTGGGTAGCGAAATAGTGTCAAGGTTGAATAGCATTTCGTTCATACAGCCGAATATGGGATTTCTATCAGCGAAATAGTGAAACCCTGTAATTTGCAGAAAGTAATTCTCTACCTCATCGCAATCACTTGAACCAACCCTGGGATACTTTACTGTACAATTAATCAGTGTTTCAAACAATGGTCGATATTTTACCATGATTATACAAAACTCCTTCTGAGACACGCAGAACATCGGTTCATTCGAACAAGTAACCTGGATAGTATCCTCACACAGACACTCATCACTTCCGTCAGGACAGTTGGAAAATCCATCACAAATGTTGTCAAAAGCAACACATCCCTCACCACCAGGGCACCTCATGACTCTAGTGGTGGGGCATGAGCACTCATCCGACAGACAATCACTCTTCCCATCACACACTCTGGACTCTGCAATACTGCACGTCCTGTACTCATCATAGTAGTCCAGACTCCTTGTGTCAAATCCAACTCGGTCAGGAGTGGTCACATCAAAACTAGTCATGAGGTAGAGCTTGTCCGTCCACATCTCACACTGTGCTGTGTCAGTCTGTACCGGGATTGACTCTGGTGTTGGGGCAGTCTCCGATGCAAATGGATCTATAATTTCGTAGAAATGGGTCTGACCGTTCTGTAGGATCCATATCGATTTCGCTGGCATCATGTTGCGAAGAATCTTCATGCACAAATTTCCGTTTCGGTCGAATGATTCATCTTTTAGCAAATGTTCGTGCTTGGTACCTAGAGTGTATACTGTCCTCTGAGATGATACTAACATCATGATTACTGATGAGAGAAGGATTGGAGAGAAGAACATTGCAGTGGATGTGCACTACCGTGTCTTCCAGCAGCTGCTACTCAGCTTTGTAAGAAGAGAGAGTCCCGCCCTATCATGCGGGGTCAGCTCTACTCAGCTTCTTGAAAAGTGAAAACTGAAACAATTTTGAAATTAATAAGGTTTATATATCGCTCACCAAACAAAAGGATCACCTGATAGTCACACTTTAGAAAAGAATTTCATTTTTCAATTGTCTTCAAAACGACATTGTTTCTATTGAATGAAAGCACGATTCATTCAGTTATATAATAGTGTGCTGACATCTCTTATTATTTCATTTTGGTCACCAATTAGCTACCTACTGAGTAAGAGAAAACGAAAATTTTTGACAGAATGATAGGCGCCGCCGACGCCCCCATTTTGCTCCCTTTTCACCCTGTTCCCCCTTTCTACAGTAAGAGGATGAAACTTGGGGTTCAAAACGGGCAGAAGGGGGTGAAGATTGAAGAGGTGTCGCTGGGTCACCCTTTGGGCAAAAACCAGACAAAATGGATAGTTCCGTGTACACGTCTTTATAGTGTAAGTGTAGACTATCATGAAGCCCAGATGCATGTGTGTCATTTCATATTTGGACAAAGTCATTATTAGCCATGACATCTGACAACTGAGTACTGACAAGACTAAGTTTTATGTAGTTGAAGTTAAATTCGTGGGTATTGCGTACACAATTTACTGCTCAAATAAGGTTTGTATCTCAGTTTTCAGCTCTGCCTAGGAATGAATCGTCAATTTACCCAAAAACTTCTGGGGGCATTATAAGTCACTGATCTAAATTGAGGGTAATGCAGTTTCTTGCAACCAAGTTCCCAATAATTTGCCTGTATTGAGTTATTCCCGAGTTACCTATACCTGAACAGTGGACGGGGAAGCATTTAGGTTTTGTAAGAATTTATTTTACCTGGTATCCAGCTGTTATCGTACTGCATGCTGTTAATTGTCTATGGGGATGGACCTGGTACAATTGCCCTAAACTCGGTACCAGCTTGTTAATAACTCGATACATTCTGTATTCCAGTACATGATGTACCTATATATCTAGCGCCATATTATTATTCCGTGTATGTAACGATAAACTATGATTGTTCTCTACTTTTTTAGTAAACTATAGTTTATCGTACCTTGATAACATTGTTAACAATATAAGTTCAGTAGTGAGTCATGATATTGTAGAGTGCGGAACCGATGTTGCTTAAAATAACCGTGATATTAGTCAGTAATATACTCCTAGACCTAGGTTGGTAGGTTCAGCTAACACACTGCCATATTATAGAGCAATTAGTGAAGGAGTACCAATCCAATCGATTTTCTCAACCAAGGTTCCTATCAATTGTTTGATAAAGGTGGACAATGGACATAACACTATACCTCACTATAATCGATAGTGCCGCGCGCAATACCACACCCTTCAGTCGTGTTGTACTATATAGGCACGCCCTGTCAAACTTGGTGACGTTATTTACACTTCCAGTATGTATTACATTTATTTTAAGCTGCACTAGCTGTGCTATAAGGTTGGGAAGGTTATCTCTAGATNTTCGAGGTGAGTTCTTGCAACGAAATGACACCGCCACGGATGAGCAAGGAACTAAGCTCATACTTATCACAGTATTTAAGGGGAACTACTAAGTGGCTGCGAAACCCAAACAATTTCAATTGTTTTTGACTATAATAGGTACCTAGACTTCTATAATAGGTAAATAATGGAAACTTTTAGGTAGTTATTTTAAGGGTATAGTATTTTGTGTATAATACATAAGATTATACATTATATACACGAAATTGTACAGTTTCCTTACCGTCATCACTTCAACACGTGTATCACTGTGTCACGTACGTTTTCCCACACAAGTGGCCTCTGCACTGTACGGCATGGTAAAGTGGTAATGGGTGATCATTGATCATGACCTCTATCCAAATCACTGAAGACACTATTTCCTTGATGAAAAGTAGCAGGATATCATGGTTACTGCTCATCCAGTTACCAGTCATATCTGAAAACACCGTCTGGCGTCTGGACCGTCTGTGTCGCATGAATATTGAACAATCTCAGAGTGAGCTAATCCATTAAAACGCAGTTTTTAGATGAAAATAATATGTGCTGGGGAAGATTACACCATTGTCACCTTATTCCCACCCTGTACCATAGTCTAGCGGGTGATTCATCCCCTGCTACTCAATCCGTAGTTATTACCTATGACACATTCCACACACACACATACACCGTCTTCCTTATTTGTCCTTTTTGGAAGTTTCTCTTTACCCCCTCGCTTTTTCACGTTCTCATGTCTCGATCTCTGAATTATGTCTGTGCCTCAAGAATTATGGAATAAGGGCGCACCCAATCCGGCTTTCTGACCGCTGTCTACCATAGGTACCTAGGTGAGAGCTGGGAGGGTGATGCGATAGGGTGCGCCCTTGGATCCCAATACTGAGTCTACTCAACACTCATGGTGTGATGTCATCATTAATCATGTGACGTCATCATGACATCACACTGCACAGTTCGATTAACTCCTACACACTCCCACACGATCTCATTTGTAAACTTCCTGTGTGACTAGGTTTTAATAATGGTTCCTCGTCATATAGTATTAACTTCCTACCACTTACAATAATTATACCCGGGGGAAATTAGATTTGGGTCGCATGACCGTTGTTCCAATATTTGTTGTCTGTGCCCGTTTTTTTTTAGTTTTTACCCGTTATTATTAGTGCACACTGCTCACTGCACATCGTTATTTGTAATAATTAAGGTACAACCCAATTTAGTCCGTAGATGTTGATTATTTTGAAACACTATTTATTTAGTGATGTAGCATCAATTATGTGTTCTATCTTGAGGTAGTCCGTGTAGCTGTCCTCAAATTGTTCCCAACTTTTCGCCGCCCAAGAGTCTAGAAAATGGGCGTGATACCTTGATGCAACTTTGGGTACATACCTGCTCATTGTAAGATTTGATCGAGATGTTTCGTGTGTACTTTTCAGCCGAAAACTCTACAAATTTTGATTAATCCTACCTATTAATCCTATGATTAATCCTACCTTCTAATGCTATTTTCGCTTGTTTTTCTCCATAAGCCAATATGCGATCAATCTTTCTGCAACGTGCTATGCACAAGCTACGATTTCATAATTAGCAGGAGAATAAAAATCAGTTATATTACATCGGTAATTATTCTAGTCAAGTTTCATTGAAGTTGGTTATACTGTGAATGATGCATTATGTTATACGTGTGTATTACCTATTCAACTAACTGCCGCGAATTATCTACTTAGTGCGTTCATTAGCGAGTTAACTGCCTACTTTAACTTTGGTTCGTTATTTAAACAGTATATTCCTGTACCCTGTGAGATTTGGTAATACCTATTTTTAAACTAGGCATGACATGCTCATATCATAGGTATGATCCTAGTTTTTGCAGTTGCATGTAATGCTGTATGTAAGAATAGGGTCATGTAAGTTGTGATATGTAATATTGACATCACCAAACACAAAGGTACTCTGTAACCCACTACTCTCCTGCTAGGATGATGCTATCGTAGTGTGTGTGTGTGTGCTGAACACACTTACTTCTTTCCCTAGTACATCCTTATACCTCTCTGTGTGCCCCACACACACACTCACTGCGACGCACACTGTGTCTCACACTGTTACACCTATAATCCTGTGTAACATGTTACTCTCAACTATCATCCTCATTCCTCTCCTTACCGCTATATCAGGTAAGTGTTACTTACTCCGTGTTACTTACTCCGTGTTACTTACTCCGTGTTACTTACTTCGTGTTACTTCCTACGTGTTACTTACTACGTTATTCGTGTTTCACTCCTCAGAGTTACTGCTCGTCGTGTTACAGTCAGGGTCTTATTGTTCGTCTCGTTATGTAGTGTGACGCGAATTTGCGTTGGTCGCCTTTGTGTTATGCTTATTGTTTTGGTTTTTGCAGTATTCACTATTCAGTGTGTGTTACCAATGGTAACACACAATGACATTGTAATTTTCTTCTTCTTTGTTTTACTGATCGTCACATTTCAGACTGTTCGGGCACAGTGCTATTCTACGTCAATCCCAAGATTTCAAATATCAGTTTGGTAAGTGAAATGTATTCCAATCACCCCCATTACCAACATTGATCAGATAAAATCTGTTGAATACGCGTTTCATCTCACATTTGGTAACAAGTGATTCCATGATTTGGTAACAAGTGATAACACATTTGGTAACATTTGGTAACATGATTTGGTACGTGAAATCCCAGCTGATAATCCCAGTCGTGTTTTGTGTGGTAAAACTCAGAGTATTGATGCCGTGAACAGCACTGGGTTCTATTATCTCGGTTACGGAAGTTTCACGGTATCAAATGGCAACATCACCCCTCATTTCCTTGTGACATTAGATCATCTCTCATCAGAACATTCCTGGGTGTCAAGCGCTGTTAATATTTCGATCAACGAGTGGTGTTCATTGCTTTATCATCTTGTGCTGATGATCATGGCGACATTATGTCCGAATTGTGTGGCACTATGTTGCAGTATTATCCAATCTTTTTAACATCATGATGGGGCACAATAGCGATATTATTATTATTATTCATTATAATTTCTGTGTTTGGTGCCCGTGGTATCATATTGTTGTTGGTGGTGTAATGTCCAAATATATCCCATCCCATACGCCCAATGTCTTAAACACAGCCCCCACACCTCCCTAATCATAATGTGATTGATTTAAACCATTGATAAACACGGCTCTCGAGATGTCATATGACGAGCTAGATCATGATCATATGTCTCATATCAATATGAAGTGGGGCATTGATCATGATTTGATCATCTTGAAATTCGATTATGTCATCTCTTCTTACTGATAACTGATAAGATGTCACACGGTTTATCAATGAATCCAACAAATTGTTATTTACACAGAATCTGTACGATTGGAGATGAGACAACATTATTTCACTTCCGGGGCAGCTTTTACACATGTATTCATCTGTGTGTGCGTGTGTGTGGTGTCACACACACACACACAGCGTTTTACGAGAGAGCCAGCATTTGCTACAGTGGAAAATGCCTTGGCACGTGAAGATCTGCGAGCGTTACCATAGCGACACTCACCATAATAACTCCCAGCATTATCATTCTGAGTAGCTGGTCTCCTCCAATGTATGTCAAAATCATTAAAATCGTCAGAATCATTGAAGTACAAATTAATAACGGGACATCCAATACAGAATGATAATGTCTCACTGGTTTACTCTTAACCTATAACAAATTTTCATTGACAAACGGCAAAAAGCCCAAACAGCCACACTGTAATTTGTAATTCATGACAATAGTATGATCTTCTTTTCAGAACGGGGATTCGTTAACGATCGGATTATCTGTAAATTCAACCGATGTATCATTGCTGTTAGAGAGAAACCGGTATGTAATAACATTCCGCATTCCAATGATTCCCAACTGTCGATCCGTATGATTCAATCGATCGTTTACGTTCGTGAAAACTTACCCTGAATCTCTGTAGCGAACATGTTATGAACGATCTGTTATAATTTGTTTAATACCAGCTGTTGACAGTACGGGATCATGCATTATTATACCGAGTAATAACGAGTGACTCTGGAGTCCACCATGAAGTCTCCATGTCGGTTATGGAACGCGCGGTACCGAATGCATCCCAATATGTATTGTCCGCGCTTCTCAGCATATTAGATGTATTATGCAGCACACTTGCGCGCGGTCGCTCACACCTATTTTCAGACAATTCCGTCTCATTCGGTGATAATTATTGCATCAGCTTCTAACTTTAGAAGTGACATAAACCGCAGAAAATCACGTGTGAAATCACGCTTAGGATACATAAACTCATGATTCGTGATCTATGATTCAACCCTCGCTGAAAAATAACATCACGTGATGAAACATGGAAACGCCCTTACAGAGAGGTATCAAGTACGTATAAAGTGTACACACAAGACGCAGATGGGAATTTAGTGGCAACACGAAAAGCAAGGTCATGCCAATATCACGGCACAGTGATTGGTTACAATGCCTCAAGTGTTGCTCTCAGTAACTGTGACGGTTTGAGGTCTGTATACGTTGAAAATCACATGACGTCTTTCCCTACTTGTTGTTACTGAGCAGTGAACAACAAGTCGCTACTTACTACTCTTGTGATTGATATGATCTAAAAACTCCGATTGTTTCAGGGGTATAATTAGGTGGGGTAGGCACTTCTACCACATAGAACCAGTCAGAAAGTCCAGTGCCGACAACTACCACAGAGACAGTCACTCTGACTATGGGGTTGATCCCACAGAGTATACAGCTGCGCTAGTTGATAAGATGAAACGTACCCACACACTCAGCACACTCCCCACGTTTAATGAAGCACATACCATCGACCATATACAGCCAGGTTTGGGACGTGACCGACACTATCGTGTTGACCCATACTCACTTCACTCTGTCAACAATATGAAGCATAATAACGAAAGCCAGTGACTTTTGAGCATGATATAACGACAACTCAACGAAAAATATATATGACGACAACTCGACAATAAGCACATAATATAACCGTACTTTTCATCCAGAAACGACGTTAAAGAGCCAGCACAAACGGAGTAAGCGATTAGCAATAACATCATACAAGTTCGACAATCAACAGATTATGCGGGCTAATGTGGATAAACTAGAGAGAAGATACATGGAAATGTCTATTGTTGTAGATCGACAACTTCATATAACATTAGGTATATACCAATATTTCAACTCAACCGAAAGACAAGACCACCGTTAGATATATCGTCGAGTACCTTGTTATTCTACTCAGACAGGGAAACAAACCAATCGTAGAAGTAGTTATACCCCTCGATGATGAAAACGTTCTTATCGACAGGTCGTAATATACAGAAAACAACAGATTGGGTGGAACGTGTAGTGAACCATATAGCAGACAGTTACAAACCCTACAACCTCATCCCTTGTTTGTTCCATCTCGAGATTTGGCAGTCGGCCAACAAGTTCACTCTTCCAGATACCTATCCGTAAGGGATTGCTCACATATTGTTTATGGTCTAGATTTGGCCGGCATCGGGGGGGGGGGGGGGGGGGGGGGGGGGGGGGGGGGGGGGGGGGGGNCCCCCCCCCCCCTTCAACGTGCTATTTCAGTGTTATCCTGAACAAAATTGGAGAGTACAGGAGGAACTCATTCATTTCAAATCAAGGGACCGGAAGTGATTTAACACTGATCCTCACGTAGGTGCACTTGAATTATTATGCAAAAAACTGTTACCTTTGCAGCATGTTAAACAACGATTCGAAATCCTGGTGTTTCGTGCAGATAGACCAGTCCGTACACCTCCTAACTCTTGTTCTAACCAATGTCCATTCCAGTGGTGATCCCTTCAAAGAGCGTACTCCAAACGATCGTAACGTGGTTGGTGCAGCTCACACTGGCACCATGTGTGATAAACTGAATAGTGTGGGCGTGGTTACCGCTCACGGTCTATCTGATCGTGAGAGTTACGTGGCAACCCTCATTACCCACGAGATTGGGCATTTGCTGGGCATGTACCATGACAACAATGCAGCTAACAAGTTTGCAAAGGATGGGAAATGCCAATGCCCATGTAAGTTCTTATGCCTCTTGATATCTGTACAAGAACGTGTACACTATACACTGTACATTGTGCACTGTACATTGTACAATGTACATTGTACACGCTCCTGTGATCGGCGTTTTTGCAATCTTGGCATTAGGATAGCAGTTGTGATCACCGGGTGTTAGGTTACGGTGCTGCAACTTCTATCTCCATTCAGGTGACGCTGATAGCGTATCAAGTGGGTACAAAGTGCCAGATTATTGTGGTACTGATGATAGGTGTATAATGTTCAGTCAAGTGAACAAGGAATACAGCTACTTCAGTATCTGTTCACGGGTATGTGCGAATTCACCCCTTCTCATCCCCTCCTCATGCCATCAACCCCTCACCCCACCTCACCCCTCACCATCCCATCACCTCCCCACACTCCATTTTCACCCCCTCACTCCAACCCCCCTCCTCATGCCATCATCCCCTCCTTACCCCTCACCACCCCATATTTTCCCTCCTCACTGCCACCATACCCTTCTCCCCCCTCACCACCCCGCTTTCTCCCCGCTCACCACCCCACTTTCTCCCGTATAACAGAGGACACTGGAGGACACATCACAACACCGTTGTCTGTTCAACGCCCCCCTGGAGCTACACTCGCCCGATGGTCCTGTCTGTGGTAATGCCATTGTGGAGGAAGGAGAGGGTTGCGACTGTGGTTCGGACCAGGACTGCCCCATCTTGGACCCGTGTTGTGAAGTAGGCACGTGCCAGCTGAAGAACACGAGTAGTTGCTACACTGGAGCGTGCTGCACTGACCAGGTAGGTAGGGGGAATATAATTGTGGGGTGGGCGTGGACTTACCTCGCGTAAACGACGAGAGGTAGTGGACACCAGTCGTCAGCTATATACAGAAACAGAGTACGTTAACTATCTGTTATATTTACTTGGAATATATTNACACACACACACACACACACACACACACACACACGTGTATTTCAGTGCCAGCTCCAGGCACGTGGCACGCCGTGCAGGGCTAAGACGGAGGGGATGGAGTGTGATTTTGCGGAGACTTGTGATGGGCTTCACTCAGCAGTACGATTTGCACATTTGCTGCTAGATATCACACATATCTCAATTATACTGCGATGTGTGACCTCACTGATAATGTATTCACAGTGTCCGCGAGATACGTACAAACAAGACGGTAGAGAGTGTCAGGATTCCAGTGGCAGTCCTGGCTTCTGTTCTGCTAGTGATTGTATGACACACCGGTCTCAATGTCAGGTAACTCTATGTTACGTATAACCTCATGTTACATGTAACTTTATGTTACATGTTACTCCATGTTACATGTAACTCTATGTTACATTAGGGTAACATGGATCAATAATAATTCCTGTGTTCATTTCACTGTTTCAGTGGGTGTTTGGTAATAGGGTGCGTGAAGCCGATGAAGCATGTTGGGATTCGAACTATCAGAGGAGTAACTGGATTGGAAACTGTGGTTACAAGGAAAACGCAAGTGGTGACGGAAAACCGCTCTATTACCAGTGCAAGGAAGCGTAAGTCACGGCCCTAGCTGTATGAAATAATGAACAATGAACATGCTAATATGGAATGAACAGCTGATCTGGGGTAAAATACGAGAATCGAGATCTGTTCCTATGTGAGAGAGAGGGAACTGTCAGCGTATCTTATTAGGGACAAGATGTGCGGCTTGCTACAGTGCCAAGTGCTCGATAGAGACTATGAGGAGGCTAGGCAAATTGCCCAGGAGAAAGGGAGGGAGTCGGTGAACAAGTTCGATCACCCTTCTGATCATCGATACACGTGCTTGTGAGTAGTCAATATTCATATCATAGTCAATATTCATATCATAGTCCATATTCATATCATATTATGAACGGTATCTCACGTGTAACAATTCTACCTGTTGACACACAATGATAAATCAGGACAGTGAAGTATACACCGAATGAAAGTGAGGAAGATGCTGATGTGACCTTCATTGACATGGGACAGGTGCTAGATTTCACTTGGTGTGGCGACGGCCGATTCTGTCAGCAGTGAGTATAGTAGTCTGTCACCAATTTGTCGTTGAGTAATACGCACATGTGTTATTGAGTTTCGCAGCAGTAAGGATCTACTTCGACTGTTGGTCCCTGGTTCCTAACTGTAACCTAACTGTAACAAAACTGTAACACACGTGACACTGTATGACACGTGATCCACAGGAAGAAGTGTACGTATGTGCCACCGAAAACGTGCCCGTCAATCAACGGGACGGAATGTGGCGGTCACGGCACGTGTAACAACTTTAACCAGTGTCACTGTGACAAGTATTGGAGCAACGATCTTTGCGTCGATTTCGACAAGGAGTCAGCAGGTTAGTTGTCACCATGTCTTAGTTTGATAGGACCACTAGGTGAAATAGGAGAGTGACCTTGAATTAGCGAAATCTGACTCATTGACTCATAACTTTGGTTTTAGTCATGATAACCAACTCAGTAGAGCTTTTGCTTGTTTTCTCTGGGGCTATATCGTGATTGTAAATGCACACCCCGTAACATCAATGTGATTGTAGATCCACAACCTGACTGTCCTCACCCGTGTAAGTATGAGCGCACTCTATGAGCGAAATATGCGCACCCTCCAGAGTTGTGCATTGAGCTGTGTTTTTGTGCGGGACTTTGTGCTATTGTATAACATCTACTCGTTGTAATGGAGTATTTCTGGATGCTGCCATCTATCCTTTTGGCTGGGATTGGTTTACTTTTGATATACGCGCGATGGTCCCATTATTTTCCATCTGATGAAAAGTAAAGTGCTATCTATCCCTCTCTCTGCAAAGTTATAGATCTTCGCCGAGTGTTGTATCATTTCCCAGCACAAAGTTATTCTGTACTCTTATTTCTGCAAAAAGCAGATACTTCAACTCATTCACCTTGAACATCCCCAGATTCTGACAGCTACAAGACGATAATAATAGTGCTGTGCATAGCAGTCATCATCGTTCCGATAGTAGTGGGGCTAGTTGTCTACATCGTGAAACATAAGTTCGATCTGAAGAAGATGGCTGAGGACAGGAAAGCAATGTGAGTGCTCCAAACACCCCAACCCTAAACACAGACACAGACACAGACACACACACACACACACACACAC